>OX402534.1:12247490-12589274 GCA_948098885.1 Drepanosiphum platanoidis | reverse complement strand
GGCGGCGGCGAACATGTCGTCGGACGAGTGCCGGCGACGCGGTAGGCGCACCGGCGCGACCACGGCGGTGTACAGCGCGGAACAGCGACAGGCCCAGCCGCCGTTCCCGTCCGTGTGCCGGCTGGTGGAGAAGTACACGATGCTCATCGAACGGCACCGGCAAAAGCAGAACGGCCTGACCCCGGCGGCCCGCGGCGGCAAAATGCTGCAGTCGTCCGGCGGCGGCGGCGGCGGCGGCGGTGGCGTCCAGGCTACCGCAGCCTTATTGGTGGACGGGTCGTCCGATTACTCGTCGCTGTCCAAGTCGGCGGGCCCGTCCAGCCCGGCGCTCAGCGACGACGCGGCCGCGTGGAACAGGTTGCTGATGGAGGACGTGGACGACGGCGACGACGACGACGACGAACCGTCCGACGACGACGAACTGTCCGACGACGCGGAACACCACAACCGGAGGCTGCGGAGGCGACGCGAACAACAGCACCTCAAACAGCCAAAGCCTCCGAGGCGCGGCGGCGGCGGCGGCGACGTCGACGACGACGACGACGACGACGACGAAGACGACGTCCACCGCCGGCGGTTCAGTTGTGAGTCGCTGGGCAGCATCCTACCCGGTACGTGGTTCGCTGGACGATTTTAAACGCGGATGCGTAGGTGGGGGACGGGCTGCCGGTCACCACGTGCTTCTCGGCGGCGGCAGCGGCCGTTGACGCGAACGTGCGCGCGCGCGCGAACAGGTGCGTTTCTTTCCCCTCCTCTGCGGTTCTCGGCTCGGCGGTTCGCGCGTTCGCTCTCGTCCGTCGCGGAAACCGAGATTCCTCCGGCACGCCGCGGGCGTGTGCCCGCGGCGTATTTAGGTTGAATTTTTCGACTGTTTACGTCCAATTACGTTTCGTGTTTTACACGATTTTTCATTTTTTTTTTTTTCGTATTTCTCGTCAAACGTTATTCCAAACGGTTTTCTTCTTCTTATTCCGGCTCTAATTGTAACGTGTCGTGAGGATATATTATACGACATTTATATATAGGATATAATATGTCGTTATAGCGAAATTTTCTGTTGGACAAAGTGTTTGTGGGAACTATGATGTTTACAATTTTCTATCGACTTCGGTTCTGTCGTTCCATATTACCGATAATTGTTTCTATAAAATAATTAAATCGTTTGTTTTTTTTCCCAAGACACTTTGCAAGTTAAGCTATACTATTACTATTATTATTATTATTATTATTATTTGATACGTCAAGCCGGCAATATCGGATATTCACCGTATAATTGAATTTAAATTCACGTATCTCTTAGGTAAAGACGTGCTTATACGTTTTGTCACCGCTTCCTATTCTATCTATGTGTCATACATTTTTGAAACGTTATCTCGGTATAAAATATCTATTACTTTCTCGTAAATCGGCTCTCACAACTATACTATTTAGCTTTTCATTAATTGTGTACATTTTTTACTCTCCTCGGCGTGCTGCAGAATAATAGGAAATTAAAAATGTACTAATCTAAAATGGGTTTAACGACGATTTCGTCTATGGTATTCCAATAAATATTAATAGTAATAATAAACTACATTTTTCCGATACAAATTTGTAATTTCGATTTCCAAACGTTTGCGCTCTCCGTGTGGGCCCTTTAGTAGTGCCCTTCTCACTATACTTGTCCCTTGTGGAAACATTTACGATGAAATAATAACGATGGCGAATAGCTTATCGGTATGATTATTATTATTATTATTATTTTAAACACGTCATACGCGCCCGTGTTGTCATCGTCATCGTCCATAACGAACGCCATCGTGAGACATTGACGTATACGATGGTAATCCGTGTTTGCCACCGCAATGACAACACATTCGCTGTCGGTATACAGAGCGTTTGATTACGGTATATTTCCAGTATATACAGGGTGATGCAGAGTTTTTCTTATAGACGGTGATTCATAATCATATGTCCGTGATAAATTGAAGAATCGCGTAGATATGTTTCAAACTTGTATAACATACGAGAATATAGTATTTTGTAATTTAAACGATAATATTGTGATTGTAGTGATAAAATAGACTATTCTTTTGCTCAATTGTATTTTCTTCATTTTTTGATCGATTTTCATTGCACCTAAACGCTGGTATACAGTAATTAATGCAGTCTACAAAGGTGAACTTTGTTTCAACATAGGTTATTTAATCGTTTAACAGATGCAACATGCGCACTCATTAAAAAAAAAACGAAACATACTACTCTCGGGTTTGTGGACGATTTATTTTTTATGCATGCGCATAGATAGGTACATTAGGTAGGTACCTAATTTATATAATCGTAATTCGAGTGGATTTATAATGAGTTCGGCTGAACAAGTCGTTGAAATCTAACGGAATTTAATTATAACCGTATTATATATGTTACGATCTTCAATACGTATTAAGACGTCAACACTATTTAAAACAATATAAGAGATCCGCATTCTTTGTTTTCCTATTCGGTATTTTTCACTATACGTATCATTAAATTACCGCGTTGAAATTCATCATTATCGTACGAAGCTGCGACGATATTCACGGTCGTCACTCGTTAGCTAAATATTCTCGATTAACTGCGTGCGTTTCATAATCGGCTGATGGTATGTTCAGAAATAAATAAATACGCTGCACACCACCACAGTCGAAGCCATTAGGATTTGTCGTACGGTATTTGCATACAAATTCGTAAGTTTCTATATATCAATATTTCTGACGGCTCAGTAGGTACCTATATTACGTGGACATGCAGCTCAGACTGCTGGTGTTTAACGGATTTTTGTTTCCGGTTACGGATACAATCTGTGTGTGTGCTATGGAAATATTAATTTGAAATAAATTTTCTCTTCGCAGTACGATCAACATAAATTATGGAATCGATGAAATTCATTGTAGCGAAATTTACCGATGTAACTGTATTTGAATCTATTTCGTGCGCTCCTGTATAATAGTGTATTTAATATATTATATTTTATGATATGATTAAAATCGTATCGATTTGTTCTGTGTAATATGTATAGTATCGTATATTTTATATTATTAATGTTAGTTTTCCGTATTTTGTTACAATACGTATTCATTCACGTGTGTCTGAAAAATTATTATCGTTTTCAAATGATTGAAATTGTGATTAAAAGCAGCTGGTTATATTATAAATTATTACTACTTCTAATTAAACTTTTTTTTTTGGAACTATTATTTTTGTAAAGTTTGAATAAACATGGATTATGAATCTTGAATTAAAAACAAATTACAAGTTGACTCTGATTATGGCTCTGAGCAGGTTTCTATTTTTTATACTTAAATGTTTGTCATAATATTATGTTTCAATACATTGATCTTTGGAGGTTAATTCTACTTCTTGCATATTACGTTTTATAATATTGCATATTTTTTGATTTTTTTTTTTTTTTATGTTATTACATTTACATTCGGAGCGAAGCGAAGAATATATTGGTTTAACAATGACGTATTTTTTTCTTTATATCTATAATGTATTTGCTCGAGATTTTGAATATATTCAAAAGTTGAATGTACTGTGTTTGGTATCCACGTAAATCGATTGAAATTATATGTTTAGAGAGAAAAATGTAAATTGAAATTCGTTTTTTTTTTTTTAAATTTTATAATATATGAAACGAAGTTTATATTTGGAAAGCGTTGTTTCAGAGCTCCTACAAAGAAATTCAATTTGTATTTAAGTCTACTATACGTATGTGTATTAAAATAATTAATTATACAAAAAAATGCACGTTTCACGTTGATTATTTTATAATAAAAAAAAACTTGATTATCAACCTATGTAATCTACTTTTTAATCATATCAGACGATTAAAGCATATTTAATTCAGTAGCAATTCTAGCTAATGTTTAGGTGAGGTGATTTAATTTAGTAAAAATTACACGTCAAAGTAATAGTATAAATAAAAATTATATTTTATTTAAAAAAAAAAATTTAATTAAATTAACATTTGTTTACCTGTTTTGAGAGGTAATTCATTTCTATCACTAGACTTGCTACGTCAAAACAGATCAAAACGTAATTTTCAACAATACAATAATTATTATGGCATCCCTAACTACTCGATTCATAATGACAATTTAATTTATATGTTTAACGTACTTAAAACAAACGAAACATTTAGTTAAGCTTTAAAAAAATAACGTCGCTCGCATAAAACTGCAAACTAGAAAAAAATATTTCGTACGTTATCCGTTGGCGATTCGAATAAGACTGTAACGATAAAGATCGATTAAAGAAAGCAAACGATTTTCGTCCGAATTAATTGTACTACTTTACCCATTAGTGCCATTATTTTCCCAAGTAAGAAGCGCGTGACACTAACAACCGGATTTAATTTATTTTGTTAATCTGAACTTCGAACACGACTGCTTCTATTTCTGAATCGTAGACCACAAACTAAGTTTTTAGTTGCCCAAAAGCCAAGGGGTATAATTATCGAGCATTATTTAATAACTCCAAATTTCAAGTGAAACACCGTCTCTCCTCTTGCCTCGCCCCTAAAGCTGCCATTTATTATATTGTTTTGCGTTGATGGAAAGTAAATTAATATTATATGTTTTAGAAATAGAGTTTGCCACCTAAAACAGTTCAGGTTTCGTCCATGGTCATCAGAATTAATAGTTATGTCCGTTGAACACTGAACAACCTAGGTAGCCCAGAGTTTCGATTCCATTAGTTTAAACTTTACAACTTGTTTGTAGTTTGCGTTCTCAATTTTTAATACTACCGCATGTGGTATTATGTTCGAATTTACATATTGCTTGAGAGATTTATGTTTTTTAATCTCCGTATTAAACTTGATATGAATAAAATAATACGAGCAACGAAAAATCGTTACAATAGGTTCCTTCTTGTGGAATCTAAATAAATCACGTAAGACATATCATCCGTGTTAACGTTGGCAATAAATAATTTTCATGGAACGTTTTTAAAGGAATTTGTTGATAATATGAAAATAATTGTAAACCGTGTACTTATATTCTCATAAATTATAATAGAAATGTTAATTTTTGTATGCGGAATTTGTTTTGTTTTGCTGGAATTATTTCATTTACGACATTGTTGAACAAGTTATAATAATAATCCAAGTGAAAGCGTAACTGAAAAATGATTTATTGTATATTCAAAATAGACCATGTGAAAACGTGATATTTTTATAAACCATTCATTTTTCTTAAGATAAATTTTATGGGCAATATAGGCGAATAGCTTTGTCTGAGGGAGTCGTTATATTTTTGCATATAATATACTTGCATTGAGAAAATAAATTAGTCGTTTTGAAATTTTAGTAATATTATTTTGTAAAAAGACATAATCTTAATTTATGATTGAATGAAGTTTTTATGATTACCGTAATAAAACAATATCCATTAAAATATTATTACTTCTTCCGTTTGGCTAAATACAATCGTAACGACAGTATATTATTACTGTTATTTTGAAATCCCGTTTGGTGTAATTATTTTGATTAATTATTTTATTCCTAGTAGTGAATATACCACGCTTCGATAAAACAATTATTCAACATATGCCTTTCAATCATTTTATTCGAGTAACTTGGTTATAGATGTATACCAAGACGTTTATATTCTCATTATTAAAACGCATATGTGCGTTGTGCCGTCGTCTACTACGTATACGAACGATCGGTTCAATTTAGACCATCCGCTCTTTGCACAATTTCCCCTCGATTGTAACGTGCGGTGCATATTGTTGAACAACCGACCTTGCTTAACCTAATACTGCCATATATATATATGTGTGTGTGTGTGTGTGTGTATGTGTGTGTGTGTGTGTGTGTGCGTCGTTGATACAAAAGCGTTTCACATGTTATATAGGTATTAGGTATACGTACAAGTACCTACATCACAACGGTGATGGACTGAGGTCGTATCCAATCGGTTAAAATATGACCTGAAAATATAAATATATATGTGTGTGTGTGTGTGTGTGTGTGTGTGTGTATAGCTGCTATTATAACACTCGTAAGGTAATAACTATAATACGTAAAATATAATTATGCTCAATTCATTCCATCGATTCGGACGGTAGTTTTGAAAATACAAAATAATAATACACTAATAGATTGATCAATGAAGGTATCAATAAGAAAAAAATGTGGCTGAATTGACAGGGCAATATTATTTTGAAAAAGTCTATTTTATTTTGTTTTTAAATAAATAAATGACAAATCATATAAATAGTACTCACTATGCATAGTAGTAATTATTTAAATTGATTTCCTCGGTAAATTTCTTGCCTGCAATAAATCCAGTAAATTAAAATTACACATTAATGCATCGAAGTACATATTTAATTTATAATATTAGATAGGTACTTAGTATGAAAGTATATAATAGGTTTAAAATTTTTATCTCAACAAGTTGTGATTTGGTTTTATTTAAATAAATAATTTATAAAAAAAATTACTCAATTTTATTCACGCATAAAATAGTTTGACCTAAAGAAGAATAATAAAAATAACTTTTATTGCAATTCTTTAATAGTATTTTGTATTTATAGGGTGAATATCATATATCCTTGAAACATCAGTTATTGTTTAAAGTAATTTGTTAAAATTGTATGATGTTTAGAAAAAATTAAAAACCATTTTCTGCATCAACACTTAAAAAAAATGTTTATAGTTATTTTTTATTATAGGGAAATTTAAAAAAAAAAAATCGCTTTTTTATTACATTATATGTTATAACGAAGTATATTTAATTTTCCATTCGTTCGGTTGGCAGTTTGTACCCTTATCTTAATGGGACCCTTAATATAACTCACTATTATATTTCGTTCTAAAAATCAATTATATTTGTTTTTAGTACATAGTAATGTATATTTGTAATTTTATCAAAGTTTTCTGGTAAATAAGACGTGGTTATTGTCCATACTATAAAATTAAGTATTTATAATGAATAAACATATAGTATATAGAAAATAATTCATTACTTTATTCTTCTCTTTTTAAATACTATTCAAAATTATCTGAGTATGAATTTATTTATATCGGATAATCTTAATATCATGTAATATCACTAAATCAGGTCAATTTTTGGAACTTTAGAATTCTCGAACACATTGAATCGTTCGTATAATCAATTATTTGGTATCGATTTCGACGAACGTTTATGAATTAAAGACAAAATATTAATTGTAATCAAAAGCAACTGCTAACTAATTACAGTAGTTTGGTTTTTGTTGAGTTTAGTAACAGACGTATAATGTATGACGAGATAAACAGCAACTTTTTTTCACGGCTCGTTAGTTGCTTCTCCGGAAGCGACAAATTGGCCAAAACGATGCTGAGACACGTGACCAAATTAAACCAGAAGTAATAAAATTATCATACCAGATTAGCATACAAGACGTACTATTTTTCATCGAATACTAATGCCAATGACTTATATTTATTTCCGTTAAAACGTCTCTTACTCTTAAGACATTTCATTAGATAATACCTACCTATTTTTCACTATACATACAAAATACATAATACAAATACGACTATTAATTAATGACTTACACTTGACTTCAGTTCCATTTTTAATTTTATCTATTGACAAGTTCGCATTATTTGAGATAAAAAGTGGATTCATTGTTGTATTTATTTTTATTGTATGACGTATAAATAATAACTGATAAAAATTATACTGGTTTTATGCCGATAAACAAATCATAGGCCGCCTTTATGTATATTTATATATATTTCTTTTTTATAACGATAGTGTAATACGTTCATCAAAAATTTATTTTAACGCTCCAATCGTTTGTTTTATTAACAATATATCAGAGCAACAAATCAAGAATGAATAAACTATATATAAATATATGTGTACATTTTATTAACGTTTTGTTTATACCATGTCCAAATAGATGGGCAGCGTTTTTTTTTCTTTTTTTTCATTAACATTTGAAAATAATCATTTGAAATTATTATTATCTACAGTAAATATTTTGAGTTTTGTTTATGAATATTACTTTATTAAATTTGTATATAATATAACGTTTTGAATTTGATGAATGTAACTTTTATAAATTGTTTTCTTTAAAAAAGTTATATAACTTGTTTATTTTTAAAATAAATTATTGATCAACTTACGAGGTAGTTAATTGAACTAATAACTATTCAACTTCAAACACATTACGACAGTAATAATTTTGTTGAGTACACTATTTTTAGCGATAAAACAAACATTATTGAGGCAAATTATATCAATTAAATATAATTAAAAATTATATCAAAACTAATTACTGTAGGCAACTCTATACTATATAAAAATTTTCAACTGCATCTAAACTGATTGCAATTAAAATATAATTGATATATTTAAACTTTTTCATTAAATTTCAACAATATTTCGATTCGTTGTATAATTATACAATATGTAATCGTATAAATTATCTCAGATTCCTATTATAAATGTTGGGATTAGTACTTAATGTTATCGCATTATTTTCAAATATTTATGAACTTTTTTTTAGACTATAAATAACAGCGTGCGTTCATATTTATTTATACTTTTTTAAATATTAAATTAAAATAAATCTGTGGAATTTTTCAATACATTTCCTCTCACCAAAATGATTAAAAATTGTGGTTACTTTTCATGTTTTGACTTCATTTTGTTTCACGAGAGCTTGGATACAGGGATTTTTTAAATGTTTTGAATAGCTTGAAGGATAATACAATTACATCATTGCTTTTGTCATTTTCAATTAGTTAACTTTCTTCGAAATAGAACTCACCTATTGTGTCAAAAAATGTTTTCATATTATAAATGTATAATGTATAATGAGTTTGCATTTGTTTGGATAACGTATCGATTTCTACCTAATAATTTAACTTTTTTTAAATAATGAGTCGAAATAATATATTACATATTACATTTATAATATATGTATATTGGTCAAGAATTGTTTCAAACATTTTTCAATATAATATCACGTATGCTTTTTCAATAACAATAAAAACTATATTAAAAAAGAACTTGATAATTATGTATTATTGTAGTTTAATTTTGTAATTAAAATGATAAAATTGTAATCTACGGTAATTTATGTTGAAAATTATAATAACTGAACAGATCTTCAACTATAATTCATACTCTTAGAAATAATCATTTGACTGACAGTTCTATTCATTTTCACGTGTTTTAGTTTAAATTAACCTTCATACTCAGTTATATCGAAGATTAATGTTACAACAACTCTAGTATGATGTTATCGATTTTTCACTATTTGTGTTTATACGGTGAATGTTTTTCACCAAGACCGTGGTTACTTTTTGTTTTAAATCTTTTTTGTTTTTTTTTTTTGTTGCCTTGTTTCGTTATTTTTTGATGTTCCGGATATAGTTTTTCTCCGATAAACTTCCCACGATGAAAATTCGACTATCGTGATTTATGACGCGACTGTAAAACTTTGGTCTTTTTGTTTTTGAAACGTCCTTTGATTTGCCAATTTTGGAGTTTAAAAAAGTTGTTTCTCAAAAAAAATGTCCGTTTGATCGATATTAAAATTTTCGGTTTGGAAAACTGTGATCCTTATACAAATATTTTTTTAACATAGGTATTAGATTATGCTATACAATATTCATTAGATTTGTAATAATTTAACTATCAATTTTAAAATGTATTCAATTTTTTTAAAGGTCTAGTTGTTGTTGGTTAGTCATTGTTCTAGTATAAATTATTTATTTTTTTTTAATCATGTGGTTAAAATTAAATTATTAAATCATTGAATTTAATAATTACGTTAGCAGAACAATGATATTATATACATAGAATGTTAGTAGTGGTCTGAATATAAATTTAGATGTTGGCATCGTTAAACCAAGAAATCTACTGATTTATGAGTGACCATATAAAATTGGAAAAAACTTCTGAAACCCCTATATAGAGATGGCAGACATAAAATTATGTGATATTTTCTAATCACTATTATGTTCGTTGAATAAATCTATTTTATGACACTTATTTTGTTACTATCTATATAAGAAATTCATCGGTAAAACGATGTAAAAAATCTGAATTGGAAAACGTCACAGTTTCAACAAGAAACTCTGAAATAAATTAATTACAGAAAATAACAGGAATATTTCCTGATCTCCGGGGGTCTAGTTCGTAACTGCAAACAATTTAAGAAAATGTTTTAAGTTGATCGCCTTTAGTCTGTATCTATTTTCTTTAAATTAATTTTATCCATAATTATTTTATACATTTATTTAATTGCAACTAAATCACGAGTGGTAAAAATATATAAAACAATGCGTTCTCTAAATTTAAAATGTGTTGAAAAAAAAAAATGAAACTTTTTAAAAGGGAACTGTGCTTGATCAATATATTCAAATTTAAATTTTTCGTTTTTATTGTCATTTATAATTTGCATTAATATTATTTATTAGGTGATTTATACTGAAATTTGAGTTTTCACGCCAATAGTTATTCGCGTATATTCGTGTAATATGTGTGTATACATGTGAGCACACTGCACACATGTGCCTACATGATATTTATGAATTTATAAAACATATTCGTATTTCTGCTCATAATCGTTTATCAGATCTGTCAAAATGTTTATATAGAACGCAGAATTATTGATATGTTTTTGGTTTGATATAATTTTTTTTATAAATTTCGTTTCTACAATATGTTTTATCTGTACGTTTAATGATTAAAATATTACAAAAAATGCCATTTAATAAAGTCAAAAACAAGTCATTCGAAACCACGCGTAAGCGTACGTTATTTTATTTCAACCGCATCACTTCTATAATTATAATGTAGGACGACACGACTATATTGCTTTCTTTCTTCATATTATATTTTGGTCGTGGAAACGGTCTTTAGGTCTTCGTGAATTTGTGTTTTATTGCACGGAAAGGGTTAGTGTATTGTATTGTTGTATCTTGTTCTAGAAGAGGGGGCTCCGCGGAGAAGGAGTAGTGAAATCAGAACGTTGACGCGAAAGCCGTAGACCAACCCTGAGATTTTTTTGCATTGTGCCGAGAATCGAACCGATGACCGCGCGCGTTGTGGTCAGTCACGCGACCAGTGCACCACACGGGCCCGCAAAAACTATAATTCTTAATAGGTCTTGGTTTTCGGGCCAGAGCTAATAATATTAGTTTGTATCTGATATTGGTATTGAGTTATTTTACGTATTGTGTGTTTACTGTTCTCTGTACGGTGATCTTACTTGTGATTTGATCAATACTCGGATTTTTATCGTTGCCGTGGAAAAATAATGAAATATTTGAACGGACAAAATCATGTTTGAAACTTCTTTTTGAACGTTATAATACCCGATCTAAATAAAAAGGACGTCTCTCATCCAATATCACTTTATTTTAATTACTGAGGGCCCTCGTAAACGTCTAATTCATGCCTCATGACTTCAAATACAGACATGATAACATGTATAGTGTGCCGGTATCGTAATTCTCTGTGTCATAATTATTTCTATCACGCTGTTACTCACTACTCGTTATTGGTTTTTTATTTTTTACGATCACAAACTAAAAATTATTTATATTAAAATTATAATTTATTTATAACAACAACTCACTAAGCGTTTAGGACAACTAATTTCGAAATAACATTACTTTTGGACAGTAGTTTTATTTCTAAACATTTTTAAAATTATTTTTATGTGGAAAAAACTTTTGCTTTTTTAACTTTGATCTATTTCATTTATCTTATATTCATGTTCTCATTACGATTACAATAATTATAGACCGTTATTATATTTAGTTTCCAGTTACTATACTATTCAGTTTTCGTACACGTTTATATTTTAATTTACATTATTTTATGCGAACACATTCTAAAGTTTACAATAAACAATATCAAACGATTTCATTCGAATTAATCAAAGACCTTTATCATTTCAAATTGACAGTGAATTTTCAAAAACAAATAAATATTGTGTACCGTTCGAGTATGTATTTACACTTTTGATGTATACCTAATAATGCAAGTTCTTTCATCTTAAAGTATCAAAGAGTAAAATATACGGGTGTGCATCATATAGAAAATGTTATTTCTTGTTAAACCGTTTGCACAATTGTAATGCGCCATTTCAGTCGTGCAATATACGATCTCCTTTTAACGTCACACGTGTTGTGAAAGTAATTTTCGTTTTAAATATAATATACGGTTTAATGTAATAAATTGACTATAATTTATATTCGTCGGAATCAATAATTTAATTTCTCTTCTACGTCTATTAAAAATTAATATCAAATTAAATTTAATAATGAACTCAATTTAGATGTAATTTATCCGATGGTTCTAAAGTTCACATTTGCTCATAAGTTTGGTATTCAATCGGATTCTATTTCGTTTTTTTCATCGACTTTCTTGAAAAATAGCATTAAAAAGGATCTATTAAATTATTCACGTAAAAATATTTTTCTAATATCCAATTTAGTTTCGAAAACCGAAAACTCCTGTTGACAACAATATACGTCGTGTATATACTCAGGATAAACGATGACATTGTCTCGTTTCTAAAACAAAAACCATTAGATATTACAGCGGTATGTTTTCCGGTATAGACACGAACAAATTTCGTATACGATTTGTTTTATGCGCTTTCATCGCATTACTACGAGTTTTACATCGTTCTTGAATAATATCTTACCTCGATACTCTTTCGCTATGAGGGTTTATCTTCCAGGTCCCGTCGTACAGTAGCTTGTAGGTATATTACAATAGGTATTGATTTTGTCCCAGCGTATATTATAATATGACATAATACTCGTACACTGCGCCTTCGAATCTATACGGAGGTTTTAACGTCACTTCTATCTTAGCTTCTTTCAAAAATAATACGGAAGTAATTACATCTGACCTAAACCTTCTCGTCACTATAAAAAAAACCTCGAGATCATCATGTCAAACTATGTATACTCCGATTGTAAAATTCGACGAAATCTTTTGGTCCGTCTCTCATGTTAACAAATATACTTTTCGTTTGTCAAAACTATCCAGTCCCGTTTTCTGTTAGGCAAAATAATTCCGATGTTAATTATTGTTGACAAACACCTACCGGAGTTGTTTATCTCAATAAGAGAAATACCCGAAGAATAACTTGGACAATAATTCGCGTCGAAAAACATAAGGAATTCGTTCAACTTTTGATTCCACCGGCTTAGTTAGTCGTTCGATCTGTCTAAATGTTTCTTTGCAAACAATTATAATCTCTCTATTTTCGCCACGATTTATTTGTGCATTTATAATGATGGTACCGAATTATGTCGTTTAGTAAAAACATCTAAATGGGAACAGTCAGTGGTTGCTCGGAATCAATATTTATGATATCGGCTCTTAAATAATGCTCCCAATAATGTGTGATGATTTGCTCATTAAACCGAGTGATCATAAACTTCCAACTATACGTACTCAAACTTGCTTCTTATTACTACAATATAAGTTCACTAAAACACTCCTGATTATTAAGATTCATTAACCTTGCTTCCGCTATAATTTCCGAGAACTCTTCGCCACCACCTCAAAAGGAATTGGCCACGTACCATATTATTTATTCTTTAATTTGTAATTCAAATTTATAAATTCATTTTTTTTTTAAATATAGGGTCAATGCATCTAATTTTAAACGTCGTGCATTGTGTGCATTTCATTAAAATATTATTTGCTCATTGTACATTTTTTCTGTGTACTTGATGATAATGTCTCTCATAAAAATATGATAGTATAAATTTAAAAAAAAATAACGATGAAATTTATTTTTATTAAGTTACACACTTCAGAGTATAGTTTTGTACTGGAATAGTTATCAAATCGTATATATTAAATTAATAAATGTCTCATTTAAATTTTATAAACCTACGAATATTTAATAATATTGTAGTTTTGCGTTTAAACAAACGTTTTAAATGTATACGAAATTTTTTTTATATTATATAATAAAAATAAATACCTTTAAATTGTACTATTTGATAAGTTCAATTAAATTTAAATTACGTTTTGTGACATTTATGTTCAAATTAAAAATGATTCCATTCGGTTAATTTGTTTGTTAAATACTCTCCAAAAGTTGTCAAACCTGTATGCATCCATGTGTAAAATTTACAATGTGTATTCCTCATGGTCTATCACTCATAACTAATATGTTTTATTATATGTGTACACTGTATGTTGGTAGTTTGGTGTTTCTGTTGGGTCCACGTATTTAGAGATGTTTATTAATGTCTTCTTGTTTTAAATGTAAAATTGCAAAATCAATTCGGACATTAAAATCGTATGAATACTTAAACCTGGTTGACGAACTTTAAAAGTTATAAATATAAATAATATTATAAACGAAGAAAACCGAATTTATGACGCTAATATTGTTTTAACCTAGTCTTTATCGAGATAAAAATCGGATTTAATTCCCGTCCATTAATCTGCACGAGAGTCGTATTAAATAATGATTGAAATGAATATTTAAAGTTTATTATTCCAAGGGCATAGGATATTCCAAGTTCAGTCGTAATTTTTAATTACAAACGATTAAATGAACCCGGATCCCTTTAAGACAGTATTGATTTTCTAGAGCTTATTTATTAGAACAATTATAAACATAATTAAAATGAGGTACAGTCCATTCTTTACAGGCGCATTATCCAAAATTGAAAAATAGTTTGATTTCGTTTTTACTCAAAAGTGTGTTATCTAAGGATTCGATTTTATCCTATAACTTGTTGTAACTTAAATATAATCTTGTTTCAAATATTCTTGGATTATAATGAACGGGATGGATTTAACGATCGTTATTTTAAAAATACCATCATGGATTTACTTTAATTGTTTTATTGTTAAAATATTTCGGAGGAAGATTTAATTTCATAATTGGGTAATTTACGTAACTAATAAGACACATCACATCGACTATATTACGCATTTTACGAGTACAATATAAGTAATAGGTATTTAAGTATTTTGTGTACATGGTCAAGTACACGTTTTCCTCCAGGAAACATTTCTTTTTTCTTTTTTTTTACTTTTTGAGTTTTTATAGATATGCATTAGGCTTTTCTAAAAAGTCATACATTTTATCTACGTGTTGATGTATGTTTGATTCTAATGACTAATACAGTAACCGCTACATGTTGCGAAATGTATTTTATGTTCGAAAAGACACGAAAAACAATGTTACACATTGATGATATTTTAACATTTGAAACTCTTTTTATAGTAAATTTGGTACAGCACACTATGGTTTCTCTACTTTTTACCAAAATCAATTTTGATATCATCTTTTAAACTTAACAATAATACAATTTGTAGTAAAAGATCTATGAGCCTTTTTTTTTTAATGAATCATTTCATTGAAAGTCATTTTATCTATAAATTATTAGGAATACCGTTATGCATTAAATAATATCATTGATTATATTATATTACTAATATATTATAATAGTATATAATCAATGATTATATAGGTACCTGAATCTCTATTTAAGTTTGTAATTATTTAGTTTCAAGTTGATAAACAGTAATTTGGTTTAAAAAATGAATTACATGACCTATAAGTAAATCGTATATTTATATAGTTTTAAAAAGTTTTTAGCTGCGGAAACTTTCGAATTATTAATGGCAATCGACACGTCTTCACTGTCCTGAGAAATTATTTTCCACTTTTGCACTTTGGATGTAAACATTAGACAAACGAAAGTTTTTTTTTTTTTTTTTTGAGTCAAGAGGTATCCAGACATAGAAAACAGTTCTTGCCCAAAGTACGCTACTGTTTGTGGTTTCTTTTATTGATGCAAAAGTTTTACTCGCTTTTGGCATTATGTCGAGTTTTACTGAGTGTTGTTTAATAGGTTTTCGGATCCGTTTATATATATAAAATCGAATGTACTTCGAAGAGCTGCTTCTGTTTGATTTTCCCTTAATATTATTATTATTATTTTTTATCGAACATTTTATAATCGAATTCATTAACCAAACTGCGGACGTAATTACTTAGTCTTTCATAATCTCGAGATCGGTGCACGTTGAAAACAAACAATATAGGTATAAACATATTTTAATATAACGTACGGTATATTATTCTACGATGTAGAGTGTAGACCATCAACAACGATTACAAAAGGTATCGGTTTAATTAATTTTCAATATTATCCTGGTCCTACGTGTCCATTTCACCGCAGACAACACCGCGATGACGTATATTGTACCGGTATATAATATACGAGTATATTATACGACCACGTTTCGGTAAAATTATGTAGTTTAAACAATATCATTAGGCGAAATAAATCCTCGTTACAATATTATCACGACGTCATGACGGTGCACATTGAAGTGTGACCCGGCCAATCGAGATAATGCGTGTCAATTAAAATCAAATTAATAATTCACGCAATCATACCTATATCTTAATTTCAAACGTGTTTAATAATATAACAATTTAGAAAATATCATGTTATAATAACGTTGCCCGCGTGGCATAACGCACGTATCTAAAAAAAAAAAAAAAGAGACGCAGGGCAGCGGTTGAGGATCAAAAGTA
Organism: Drepanosiphum platanoidis; assembly: GCA_948098885.1. Lineage (NCBI taxonomy): Eukaryota > Metazoa > Arthropoda > Insecta > Hemiptera > Aphididae > Drepanosiphum > Drepanosiphum platanoidis. The sequence continues at coordinate 12,572,702 of OX402534.1, read as the reverse complement.
CTTATTTGAATAACTTTAATCGCGCTGTCCGTGTAGTGTGGGCACGCGTGACGTAAAATGATGCGGTATTTGGGCGTACGTGGTGCACGCACAGCTTTATAATGTTATTTCGAAACCGTTTTAATTAATCGAAACTCCAGCTCAAACGTACTTAACGGAGAGCGTTATTATAATGCGTTTGATGCCGGCCAGACCGCGACATTTCGCAAAATGTGTTAAAATCGAGCGCTATGAGATAATGTATGCGCTTACGGGCGAGCCGGGGGTGGCTGTGAAAACTGGGGCAATTACTGTTTCGTCAAAGTTTTCGGTCAGTGAATATTTTACGGTTCAGTAGAAGTATAATATCGATCGACAGTGCACAGAGTTGAAACTGGTTATTCCTCTCGTTTAATAACAATATAATTAATAAGACCCGACGTTGTGGACATTTTAGTTGTACGGAGTATTTCAAACGAAATCTATTTTCATCTGGAATTTAGTGCAAGAGTATTTAATAACAAAATCATATTTCACATAATATTCCGAAGTCTTTAGTCAGATTTATTTTTTCTTTCTAGTATTGTATTGTATAATTCCACATACATTTGTATACAAAGTGTCTGAAATGAAAGGAGAATCACAGAAACGAAATCCTTAATAGACTTAAAAATAAAATAAAGCTTATAACAATTTTTTCTTTCTTTAAATTTCGACTGAAGCGCGTCGCTTTGAATAATTGAAATCGTTTATATTTATTAGACGATCTCGTGACATTGGCGAACGCAATCTGTTTTTAATTGATTTCGTTTAATCGAGAACGTACGCGTTCTCCGCTACACGTCGGTAAAGCAATTTTTAATATTTGGAAGCGTATGCAAATGACGTACCTAAAGGTGACCCATTGACACACACCTAAACTCACTAAACAAACACTAACATTTCGTAAGTAATTTGCGGTTGTAAAATTCGCAAGTTATATATTATCCTACTTTTCGTAGGACAAATTGAATAGGTAGACTTTTTGGATAGCGTATTCAAAACTAGATCAAAATCGGCTCCTGACGATTTCTGTAAAATTTGCAATTACAATTTTAAAATTTGTACCGAGTCATGGTGAACGACTATACTTTAAGTCAATGCGTGGCATAAAAAACATTTACGATAAGATCGATTAATAAAATAAATGCGTCTGATAAATATTTATAATTGCTAAATCATGCAGGATTTGTAAGTCGTATAGGATCGTGCGGAGAATATGTCCTGATTAATAAATAGGTGTAAAACAATAGATTTTTCCGTTTCGACTCGTGTCGTCTAAATAAAAATAACATACTCTCGAAATCCGCGTGTTTTTTTTTCTTCGACGCGTGTCAACCTAGTTGTTTAATGACTGTGATAATACGAGTTTATTTCTCCTGCAAGGTTTATCTTTCTTCTATCTATCTTCATAATAATATGTAATAACGCCGTAATGACATTATTGTAGGTAGCGACGAAGACGAGAAGCCGACGAAAGCGGTAGCGGCTGCGGCGGCGGCGGCGGCGATGGCGGCGGCTGCGGTGGCCGCGGCGGCCGCGGCGACGACGGCGGTCGTTTCGGACGACGTGGAAAAGACGCGTCCGGGCGACGGCAGACGGACTCTGCCGCCGGTGGTCAGCCGCCTGGAGGTGAGCAAGGCGTGCAAGGCGAAGCGAAAACGGCGCAAGTCGTGGACGGGCCCGGTGGGACGACAGGGCCACCCGGGCTCCGGCGGCGGCGGTGGCGGCAACGGACCGTGCCGCAAGGGCCACAGCCTGGACCAGGGCTACGAGGACTTCGCCACCAGGCACCATCCGTCGCTGTTCCGGTCGTACAGCAACAACGAAGGCGGCGGCGGCGGCACCGTAGTGCTGGACGGCCGCGGTTGCGCGGACGACGTCAACGGCGACTTGCCCGGCTCCAGGCAGTTCCGCACGCCGTCCGTGGTGGTCAGCGACTATTCCGAGGACCCGGTGTCGTCCTCGTCCATGTTCACGCTGGACGACCTCGGCGAGTTCGAGGCCGGCCGCGCCGTCGACTGCGCGTTCAACGACTCGTCGTCCGACTGCAGCGCGGCGAGCACGTGGAGCGCCGCCGGCAGCGTCATCAGCGTGCTGGACGCCGAGTACTCGCTGCACACGCCCGAGCGCAAGATTTCCGGCTGCAGCACGTGCAGCACGTTCAGCGGCGAAGACGAAGAGGACGCCGCGTTCCGGTTGTCCAAGTCGAAGCCAAAGGTCAGTGCCGTCTCACTCTCTATTATACTACTTAGTAATTAATACCACCGCAACTATGTATAACGATATAATATTAGCCGTGTTTAAAATAGTGTTTCGGGAACGCTTCTTTGGGGACATTTCAAAGGGGGCTTTGAACGCGGAATGACGGAAAAAAGATAAAAATCGAGCGTCGCGATGTAAAACCGAAGTGTTAACACTTGGTCGATAACATTGTTATCAATAGATTTATTTTTAAGCATATACTATAAGCTAATGCGGGAAAATGGAATTATTGTGCGTTTCGGGTAGAAGAAGAGTAACGGGTGTCTCGCGTTTTGTTTGATTTTTTTTGTTTTCAATACGGTCGCAACAATACGTACCGGGGGATATAGTCGATCGGCCGACAATTTTAAAGACGATATCCCCATTGTTATAGGACTTATTTTTAAACGTTAATAGTAGATAAGTCACAATTGCCGATAATTTTTTATCTCAATAGACATTCTCGTTTCGTACAATACGAGTATTTTTTTGTCAAACGTTTGCGCGCGCGCGAGCGATCATTTTGTATCGTCAGTTTATAATGTTTCACCGTGTCGACGCTGATAATGTTATTTTCGGTGCATTTCATTTATTATAATAAGATTGAAGAATTAAATAAAAGTGAGGATGAGAGTGGAAATTTTAAAAAAATATTTTATTCTTTCTAGATCTCTACCGAGAAAAGTTTAGCCATCCCTGACGCATACGATAATATTAATGTTACAGTATGATATAATACCGTCATCTTTATTAATTTATTACAATACGTAACGAATCGTCGTACAGTTTTGATTGCGTATGTTATATTTTAAATTCAGAGTGTGCATCGGTGTTACTTCGATGCATGTTTGTGTTTTTTTTCTGCCATCACGTTTTTGAATTGAAAAATTGGTTCGTCGATTTCCAACTTCTCAGATAGTTTCTGGTACCTAGAATATGAAGTTGTCTAATTATTGGTACTTTGTAGGAAATTTCGGTTTAAAATTCACTCTTCAATTTTTTTTAATTATGATGTTAAAAATCTGATAAGTTCACGCATACGGGTTTCGTATATTTATTAGAATCGAATATTTCTTTCGTCGTTGCTTAAAATAGAATTTATTTATATGTTTTCTGTCCTCGCGGTGTGTTTCGATGAATGAAAACAAATGACCTACTGTCATCGTTGAATTTTCGGATTAAAAAGTAACTTGTATATGGACGCCAGATAAACCAATGAAATCTAAACATGTACCTCACAACAATGATATTTTTCGTAGTTATTGAACAAATTTCTTCGAATCCAGTTCAACTATTTGAGTTCGAGCCTAAACAATTGAAAATGTATTACGAATATAGACATATCGGTTTGACATATTTGTATTGAATCCTGTTAAACGTATTGTATAATAATTCTCGTGTCCATTGACCTAGTCAGCTGTTGCTATTAATGGTTAAATAATAAATCATGAGACGAAATGGTACTACCATTTTATTCCACTGATACGATGAAACTTCGATTGCGAGTGAAACGATTCCAACAATATTGGTAATAAGTAATAACTAATAACAGTAATCGGTAATGACGATTTATTAAATTTCTCGTTTTCGGTGTTTAAAATAATGTTGCATTTTTTTTTTATTCGGCGCGCGGTACTAGCAGACGATCGTGTTTTTAAACGCTTCGAGGCATAGGTCAAAATGGTCATAATATTTCCGTTCCAATGAAAACCGTGTCATACATATTATATCACTCGGACTAAAGCGATACAATCGCCATGTCGAGTGTGTATGGAAAAAAAATACATCACACGATCCTATTCGTGTATTTTTCAAACGGTAAATTTCTCAGTGCCTTCTAATTCATCGCCGTCGTTCCGTTGCATTATTGTGCGCTCGCTGTATAGTCCAGTCGTTCGGTCTCGAATTTTCTTTCCACCGCGTCACTGCGCAATCACGTTCCGAATCAAAAGTGAAGATTTATCCGTTAACCAAAACGCAAATAAACATCTCTTTTTTTTTTCTTCTTTCTCATTAGACGACCGACACAGACGTTTGTTTTATCAAAACGCAAAGAGCAAATCATTAATTCACTTCGTTAACCGCTCGCGAGTGTCAGGCTTTAAAAGAACCGAAAACAGATTAAAAAATATCGTCAGACATCAAACGTATTAGCACGACCGCGCGGAACGAGAGCGTTAACTCAAATATTTGGTTTCATTTATATATTTAACTACCCACGTCTATACGGAATACGTACCACCTACCTATTTAGTCGAAACCGTTGTAAACGTTTAATATTTCATTTTTGATTGAGAACATTAGTGATAATGTCTTCACGACTATATAGATTATAATTTTTTTTTCGTATGTAAATTGCGTGTTCTGTACGTCTTCGGTCTCGCCGAATTGAAAATCGTTTCGACTAATTTCCCCCGCTATCGTAATGTCGCCGAACGTTTAGGTTCGTCCGACGATCCGAACGCGTAAAAAATAAAATTACCTTCTTAGATCGTGACGATACAACATAAGTTATATTGGACAGTAGAGACAACGACCGCCGCCGCCGTGTAAATCGTTGATCGATTAATACAATATGTGTTGTGAATAATTCGGTTTTAACTATGAAAATAATCGCGAAAAAAAAAAAATCGGATATTAAGCGCGTTTGACAAAATGTATATATGAACAACTGTAAAAAAAAAAATAAATACCGCTCCGGTAAATAATACACGCGTACGCGCATGCACATGCACACGTGCGCGCGCATAATTTGGTTGCGTTTACATTGCAGCCGCCGCATGCCGGTTTTCATGTGCAAAAATTATGTAGAACTTGTAGATAAGCTTGTTACGGGTCATGTTTGGTCGGAAAGGTCAGCGGTAGGTTGTTCGCCGAGACTCGATGCGCGTTCGTACCCAGAAGACTCTCGTACGACACTGACCGGCCGTTAACACTGTTTTTTTCTTTCTCCTAATCACTTTTGTCTGAAACTACTAAATCGTTATGCATCGAGATAAACGCGCGCAATACACTGTGCCCCCGCGGCCGTCGAATCGGCTGCAGGAAAATATCTATTGAACGTTTCATTGTTTTACACGTCTGTACGACGTACTCACTATAATCACTGTCCCCAGTGCATATAGGAGGAGCTGGACATATTATAATACGTATTATACGCGCGGAAATATGTTTTCGTGTTTTTCGCTTCCTAATTTAGTAAATATTACAGTACACGCCGCCGCCGCGCCGTCGCCAAACAAAAAGTGTATATTATATCGATGTTTGGTGCGATATTTGCACAGTCTGTTTGCACTGTTAATCTTTATGTTTGACTACGCCGAGTTAGGTATATAGTAATAACGTGAAAATTAGAAAGATAATTAACGCGGTTAAGATTTTAAAAACGGTAATATTGTTTTTCGCGTTGTGCATTTTTACGACATGAAAGTGTCGTCACGCCAACACGAATTTATTTTTAAATCCATTATTTACGAACACGGATTAATCCAATTATATGATGGTAATGTCGAACGAAACAATATAGTGAAAAAAATACACGTACATATATATATATTATTATGCAATAATAAATTAGGTATGAAAAAAAAAAAGTTACGAGGTATTATTGGAACTTTTTGTTTGTCTTTTGCTCGCTGCGCGTTTAAATTTTTTTAATGAACGACTTAATTAGTTTCATTGAGAGCAAAGTTTTTATTTATGATGCATATAACTATCAAGTACCTAATAACTTTTAAATGTAAATGGTTTATGTTTTTTTATACACTAGGAAATAAATATCGTTCTGAATGTTATGAGAATGAAACTCGTTTTCGAAATTCTCGTGAAAATATTAAGTAACGAAAATTATACGCCCTAGTCAACATTTCGGTAAAGTTAAATGTTTTATGGATAAAAAATTATGTTCCGGGTAGTATTATTTTTTTTTATGACATTGTAAAATAATACTTTATATACCTAAAAATGTTCCAACAAACATTGTGATGAGTTTCTATTTATAGTCCAAATTATTTGAAATTTAAATACAATCCCGATACTCACATTATAATAGTATACTTATGTCCAACTATAGATTATTGAAATGAAAATAAAAAGACATTTTTCAGCTTATTTTTTAAGCTTTTTATGAACTTATCTATGTAATGATATTTTAAATATTTCTTCCTTTTTTATTCTGTTCTAAAAAAGTAGATTATATTTATATTATCAATACTGTGTGTGTGTGTGTGTGTGTGTTTATTAGTCATAAATTATAAGTGATACTTAACCGTCGAATCGGTATGAAATTGATGGCGTATAACTAGCTGTCCGTTAGGACGTCATTCATATATAGCACACATCAATCGGGATCGGTAATTGATATACTACACACAGTGACTGATGTACTATGGCCAATTTATTTTTAAATTTAATATTAATCAAAGACAAAACACTTTAAGGTCAAATAAATATCCTACCCCCCCCCCCCCAGTTATGGTCCGATGTATGCACTTTTTGGTCGGCATTTTGTGACTGGCGCCCCACGCGGGATTGTCGAATCGACTCAACCTCATAGCCGCAGACAGGTCGGAGAAAATAAATCGTCCTTGGTAGAATTGATTCCGGTGTATCGTGCTGGGACATGGAAATTGACGTTAAATGTTTGCCTGCAGGATTTCGCTATATATTCACTGTGTAATTTTTAAATTCGGCTTGTGGTTTGGTACTTTGTAAACCTGTGCTACAATCGGCTCTATAAGTGAGAACATATTCCCCGAACGGAATCCCGATATAAACATACGAAAATTATACGATAATCAATATATGAATAGATCGAATGAACCTTGCGAATGAATTTGTCCCCTCCTTCAATTCATCTTTCTATTTTTTGAAAATATCTCGCCCCCCTCCTCCGTTCTATTCTTTTAGTAAACCGCACGTCGCGCGTTCTATATTAAAGTCCTCTTGTGAATTTTAAAACAATACTTTTAACTGGAGCTTTGTGTTATTAAATTCGGTCAATAGTTTCGTTTTATACATTCAGACCTGGTAATTCAGGAAAGCATTAGGGGCGATGATTTCGGGGTGAGCTTATTCGAAAACCTGTTCGGTGAAAACGACGATAACGACGAGCATTATCACAGCACTCTGCGGGCGGCGCGAATCACGCGAACGGCGTACCGCGCGACACATGAATTTTCCGTTTCCGCGACGACGCGCAGCACGCTTAGCACTGTGAATGTTCCGCCGCCGTGGCCGCGTGGTCGCGTGGCCGCGGTGATGGAACGACGACGACGTGGTCGCGCGCTGCGGACAGAACTATGGATACCGCGGTCGCGGTCGTCCGTCCGGAGGACGTTTAAAAAAACGACCGTTACAAAAAAAATCACATTCCATGAATTCGTGATTAATTCTCATTGGCTGTTGATTTTTAAAACCGTTTCGGCCGACGCGGGGCTACTGGTTTTCCGGTTTTCCCTTTCGTGTCAGTCTTCGTCGGTTCTCGCGTTTGTGTTGAGGTGCTCCGAGCGGGTCCGTGTTTCGATTTTATGCCGACCGCCATAGTCTCGTTTCACGGTTTCAACAATTTCGTTTCGCGGCGATGGTAATAGTATTTATCGACGAATAATCGCACGTCTCACGGCGGTCGCGTGGGCGCAACCAAATTATTTCGTCACTAAAATACTACCGTACCATCGTTATTTTCCGTATTTTTCCTATCGTATCGCCGCCACCGTCGCGTCCGGTGCGCGATCCATTACGCGAGTGTAATGGCCGTCGCCTTCGGATTTTCAACGATTCCGTCGAGGCTCGGACGACGTCTAATACAAGCCGGTAAAGGCTTCGGAGTGTGCGTTTTTTGACGTCGTCGTCGTTTCGTATCGTATCGCCGCCGCCGTCACGTCCGGTGCGCGATCCATTACGCGAGTGTAATGGCCGTCGCCTTCGGATTTTCAACGATTCCGTCGAGGCTCGGACGACGTCTAATACAAGCCGGTAAAGGTTTCGGAGTGTGCGTTTTTTGACGTCGTCGTCGTTTCGTATCGTATCGCCGCCGTCGCGTCCGGTGCGCGTATTCGTCGTGGTCGGTGCGATCGCCGCCATTTTGATTTTGGCGTTTCGCGAGTCACGGCCACGGCTCGGATGGTAAAAATATAACACTTTTTTTCGTTTCGTTTCGATTTGTGCGGGTAAAGAATTCGCGATCACTTAAAGCGGGCCAGCCACAATAGGTGCATCACATTCGTTCATTATTGTATTGCGATGGCGCCACAAACGAGCCAAGATTTGAGGTACAGTTTATTATTACATATAATAATAATATGATTAATTTGTATATATTCAAACAGTCAACTTATTTATGTTTCGGTTGTGCCAACGAGGCAATATAGTATTATTATTATTTAAGTACACGATTATTGAAATTATTAGTATATTACTAGTGTCATTTTGAAGGAAGGGCTCTTGATTTTATGTTTTTTACAATAATATACATATAGTAATGGTATTCAACTTGGAATAGTGTCCATACATAAATTATTGAGTAGCAAATCTATTCACCTTTTCAGGTGAAAAACAATATATGGTCCATATGATAAAATACATCTTTTAATATGATTGCATCCAAGTTACCAGTTGTTTCGATTGTAATAATAACGGCAGAACGCGTCCGAACTATAGTGGTTTATCGCCGGTAATCATAGCGTGGAGGGGGGGGATTTTTAATATCTGAGTAGTGGTGCGACTCGCTGACATCAGCTGTTGCTATCTTGTGTGACATCGCTTCGAGATAAGCAGGATCCGCCACTTACCGCGCGATCGTTTGCCCGCCCCGTGGTTAAACATAGCGTCTATTATAGAATTAATAGCACTGCGGGCGGCGCGAAGCACTCGAACGGCGTGCCGCGTGGCACTCGAATTTTCCGGTTCCGATTGTAATATAAAACGCGACGCGACCTAACCGCCGATGTCGCCGTGTGGCCGCGTGGTCGCGTGGTCGCGTGGCCGCCATGACGGAACGACGACGGCGTGATCGCGCGCCGCGGACGGATACCACGGTCGCGGTCTGTCGCGACAGACTTTCGTAAAAAAACCGTTACAAAAAAATCACTTTCCATGAATTCGTAAATCGTCGTCATTGGTTGTTCGTTTCAACCGTTTCGGCCGACGTAGGGGACGCAGGGATTTCCCTTCCGTTGCTTCAGTCTTCGTCGGTTCGCGTGTATCTGTTGAGGCTCTCCGAACGGGTCCGTGTTTCGAGAATTTTATGCCGACCGCCATTGTCTCGTTTCACGGTTTCAACAATTTCGTTTCGCGGCGATGGTAATAGTATTTATCGACGAATAATCGCACGTCTCACGGCGGTCGCGTGGGCGCAACCAATTTATTTCGTCGCTAAAATACTACCGTACCGTCGTTATTTTCCGTATTTTTCCTATCGTATCGCCGCCGCCGTCGCGTCCGGTGCGCGATCCATTACGCGAGTGTAATGGCCGTCGCCTTCGGATTTTCAACGATTCCGTCGAGGCTCGGACGACGTCTAATACAAGCCGGTAAAGGCTTCGGAGTGTGCGTTTTTTGACGTCATCGTCGTTTCGTATCGTATCGCCGCCGTCGCGTCCGATGCGCGTATTCGTCGTGGTCGGTGCGATCGCCGCCATTTTGATTTTGGTGTTTCGCGAGTCACGGCCACGGCTCAGACGGTAAAAATATAACACTTTTTTTTCGTTTCGATTTGTGCGTGTAAAGAATTCGCGATCACTTATAGCGGGCCAGCCACAAAAGGTGCATCACATTCGTTCATTATTGTATTGCGATGGCGCCACAAACAAGCCAAGATTTGAGGTACAGTTTATTAAAATAATAGTATGGTTCATTTGTATATATTCAAACAGTCAACTTATTTATGTTTCGGTTATGCCAATGAGGCAACATATTATTATTATTATTTAAGTACATGATTATTGAAATTATTAGTATATTACTATCAAAAAAAATAGTGTCATTTTGAAGGAAGGGTATGATTTATGTTTTTTACAATTATATACATGTAATAATGAAATTCAACATGGAATAGTGTCCTGGACACTGTGTCCTTTCATAAATTATTGAGTAGTAAATCTATTCACCTTTTCAGGTGAAAAACAATATCTGGTCTATAGGTTAGGTTAGTCCATATGATAAAATACATTATTTAATATGATTGCTCTTAATATTTTCTTTGAAATGTATTCTGTCAGTTGGATAATTATCATGCATATTAATACCTAATATTAAGAAGTAAAAATAATTAATCTCCAATATAATAGGTACTTATATATTAAAATAAATACCTATTCATTTACTATTCATTATAACCAAAGATTAATATATAATTAGGAAATACATTACTTTTTACAGTTATTGTTTATTAGTTTTATTATCTAACCCAGCCTATATTTATTTAATCCAAACTTGCACATTGCAGTTTAGTAAAAATTGATGTTAAGTAGGTAATATAAACATTAAACATATTATCCATATATATATATTTAACGGTAACTAGCAAGGATTTTGCATTACTATTATATTATTTAATTTATAGAGAACTGAAATACATAAACCTTTAAAAAATATTTCTGGCAACAAACATTAAATACTTTCAAATTTACATGATGTAAAATTATAATAAAAACAATTAATTCCAATTTCAAATGAATAAATAAATTAATAATAAATAACAATACTTGGTTTGTGCACTAACTAGTGTACATCTAGTTATAATCATGCACAAATAGAATAAATTTATAAAAAGTTAAAAAATAAGTAATAACAAATTACAATTTTTGTTTCTTTTTGGAGTGACTAGAATAAAAAAAATTTAAATACATAATAAAAGGTTTTTAGAAAATTAATTTACCAGTATCTTTCTAGCAACAAATTCTGCATACAAGTTTAAGTAGAATAAAATTATTAAACCTAAATAAGAGAAAATAGCTTTTATACTTCAGGCATAACTTATTTTAAACCATCTTTTTCAAAAATCTTGATCATATCATAAATGTGGGATAGGTTATGCTTATGATATTTGACATAATTATACAATACTTGTAATCCTATTTTTAATTTTGTCATATCAGGAAACATTTTAGAATAAGTTTTTTTAGTATTATGTAAAGCTCATGTGGGAAATTTAGTATAATAATCTTTAAATTTTTAAACATCAGCTAATTGTAAAAATATTAACTTATCAGCATCATTAAATCTATCATTTAACTGCATTAAAATACTATCAATAAATTCATAAAACAAAATTCTGAAATTTGATTCATTATTAAGATTTTTTCTTGAAACTTTGGGTAATTTAGTTTAAATAGCTGCATTATTATATACATTTAAAAACTCACTTTTGTTCCTTTTGTTTTTTAAAAGATCACATACAATATTTTTTTTTCTTCAACAATATTCAATGTCAAATGATTTATTTTGTAGTGTGTTGAACAAGTTATCAGTTGTTTATTTTAAAATTGTATTTATTTAATCCAGACTTGCACATTACACTTTAGTAAAAATTGATGGTATGTAGTTAATATAAACATATTATCTATTATAAATTAATATTATTTTATATAGTAAAAACAAAAACAAAATCACTGTCATTAGTAAATAGAAACTCATAAATGAATAAAAAATATAATTATTTAATTTATCAAGTATTTAATTTAATTAAAAACAATCTTGTGTATTTAAAATAGACAATGTATGATAAATATATAGGTAATAAAATAAAAACATTGCCTGAAGTATTAAAGCTTTGGTTTCTAATATACTGTAATACACAGTTTAGATTTGAAAAATTATTGTTTTATTATGTATTTATTTTACATTGTTAATTGTGTATATATTAGTCAGTTTTATTTAATATATATATTTTACTAAATTATTATATATTAACAATGTAGAAAAATGTAATGTATTTTAATTAATTTACCTGAAGTAGAATCATGTATATCCAATAAATTATCAATTTGAATCTCAGGTTTATGTATCAGGGGTTATCCATCATTTGAAACATTTGATTCTGAATCTTGAGATAGGGTACATCAATATAATAAATAACTAGGTATTTATACAACATTTAGCTGTACAATTACAATTACACAAGGAATCCAATAGTTTAATTTATAGATTTTTCTTTAATTTTAATTTTTCAAAGTATACAAATTTGGCGCAGAAAGTTATGAAAAACGATTATCTATTTTTTTTTAAATGCTTTTAAAAAAATTCAATTTGGGTTTATTTTTTAAATTCTAAAATAATAAACTTTTAAACTTTAAGTATTTTTCAATGATGTATTTTAGTGTTAAGTTCGAGTTATTTAAGTTATATTTAAAAATACAAACATTTAGAAGGGCTAAATGCATATAATAAAATTAAGTATATCTTTTACCTCCTCATTATACCGAGAAAAACTTTACACGGGCGAAGCCGGGTTATTCAGCTAGTTAAATCGGTAAAAATACATTTTTCGTGTAAATTTTATATCTATATTCATATTGTGTGTTGGTATAATAAACTATTAAATAATAATAGCAGTCGGCTGATATCGGGGAATTATCAATTATTATTATTATTTGGGCCATACACATTTTTATACTTAAACCCGGCAAAGACGAGTATATTCAGCTCCTCTCAATCGTACAATACCGTACATAATATATGATATATTATATATCTATATACGAGTATATATATAAATCGGGCCAGAGTTAATTTTCAACCGGCGACACCGATCGACGACGATTTATCATTTGACCGCGTTGATTGGTCATCGACGACCACGGGGGGACACGAGACCACGAGTACGGGGGGACACGGATAGAAGACGGTTATATGTATATGTATACTCGTGTATATGTATACTCGTGTATATATATATTATTGTACCGAGTCCGCGCGACGAAAAACAACGTCAATTGCGTTTAATTGAAACAATAAGAGCGTACTACATAATAATATAGTGTATACGTACGAATGACGTAGTTTTCGTGCCGCCGCGTTTGGTATGAATCGTAAACGACGGCAGTGCACGGTATATGATAATATTGTATTTTACAATATTAAATAGTGTTGCAATTTATAGGGTTTGGTATTATTGTTTCGAGATGATATTTAATAAAACTATATATTCGTTATGATACGACCGTTTATTCGATAACAGGTGTATTACATAGTTTATTTATTTAATATTAATATTATTGTTGGGTATTTTTATTATTATAATTATTTTTTGTTATCGGAGTAATTTGACCCGTGACGTTAGTAAGCACTCGAAACGCCGAATAACCGCGACGACGGTTGTTATTATTGTATTCTTCTATAGTAACGTCACATTTTTTATCGCTCGAGTGTTTTTTTTTTTTTTTTTTGATAGAAAACGGAAATAATTCGACGAAAGAATTTTTAAAATTAGTATCAGACGTCCTTTGAGAAGAGTTTGAAAGTTTTGCAGTTGCATTTCGCCATAATCTCTGTATAACCTCTATGATATGTGTAGAAAATATACAATATTATATAATACATATTATATTTAGACGATGGCAAATTTCGCGAGCGCTGGATTACACTAAACGATATCTGCAAACTGAATTATTTTTTTATATGCTTGAAAACCAAAAAAGGTTTGGAATCTTTTCTCGATCGATCTTCTAATTTATCCAAAATCTACGTTTGTTGATTTCATCAATTTTAAATCAATTTTCGTCCGACTAAGAATTTTCATTTTAATTATTCTACTTGTAATATACTGATATTGCGCGGTGAAGTTCTACTGTAACAGTATGTACGGAATATTTATTAAATCAATCGTTTTTTAACGGACGTATTACGCTTGTGCTGTCGTAGAGTGATGCACATTTTTTTTTACCTCGTCTACGTTCTTCGAATGGATAATTTCTATTGTTCAAAATATTATTATATTTATACCTATACAATATTTTTCAGTTATCAAAATCTTAATATCGTTTTCGAATCGAGCCCGTCGTATATTTCGCATACTACGTCGATAGCCGGCAAACAGCGGAACGATTTCCAATTTGAATCTAACTGACTTTTTTCATTTTCCCAGCGCGAATACTCGCGACCGTCAAAACGACTTTACAACAAGGAGTGCAATAAGGGCCCTCCTGATTTATTTCCTATGTTGTTCGGTCGATTCGTATCAATAACAATGTCAGACTATAATAAAAAAGAAATCCACTCATTTTTTTTTTTTTACGTCGAGAATATTGCGCATATCTATTTTACTTGAAATTGCGCAAAACAAAGTAGTTTCTAATCTCTACAATGTTGTGACGATTGTGCGTACGTCATATAAATTTGCATATAAAAAATTATCTGCAATACGTAAAACGCTACCTACTTATAATTGGTAGGTACGCTTGTATTTGAAACCAACTGTCGAATATAAGTCTTATATAATTATAGATATCGGCATTAAAAACAATTAAGTATGTATAATAATTCTTATTAAAAGTACCACCCGGGCCTATTATAAATAGTATACGAAATGATTTTTTTTTTTTTTAATATTTAAGTCGACATAATTAGTTAAATGTATATAAAGCACGTATAAAAAAACTATACCGTACACACTTTTATAAAACGTTAATTCAACCGTGCGCTATATTTTTATTTATTTTTCGCTTCTGCGCTAAAAGTAAAAACAAACAAATAACTTTAACTAGGTAGTAGATATTATAAGATTAAATTCTGAATTTTGTTTTCGACAAAATTACACTTACGATTTTTCACCGTACGTAAACGATACTAGAATTATTAATTATACTGTGTAGTGTATATAAACATTATAAACGCCGAGCGCGGAAATTATATTTTATTTAGAATACCACCTATATACGGTCAAATAAATCTTAATTACTTTTTGTTTTGTCACATTCCGTTCACGGTTGACTTATTTGTGTATATTTATTTATTTTCATTAGTTTTCTGTGCCGTATTCGACCGAAATAAATATATTTGAACGAACGTTGTGTGGCGATTTAATTGTATTTGACGTCACCGAGTTTTCCGATCGTCAATTAGTTCAAGCATTTCGATTGTTTTCGTTTGATATAACTCGTAAGGACTCGATTGGAAAATCGCATTGTTGTTTACCGTTTTCCTCATCGACGTTTTAAAATTGTTTTTAAGCTATTAAAACTGTTATTCGAATCCATTTGAACCACCGAGACATAGTACGTCCGACAATTGTTTATGAATAATTAATCGTTTAGTGTCGTTTATATAATATATCATATCAAATATAGGTAATAATAATATATAATTATTTTTTGGTTTAGTTATTGCTCATTAGTCTGTATTTGTTTTAAATATATATTTTGTGAAAAGGCAAATGCCCGTCAATTCGTAAAATAAATAATTAAATATTATTAACATTAAAATTATTACTATACCGATTGTAATCACGTTTAATTTGAAATATTGTAACAAGATTACGGGTGGACGGAAGTAATCACGAATAGTAGTGTTTCCTTGTGATAATTTTAAAAAAATTACCTAATCTGATAATGTATATAAACTTGGAATGTAATTTTTTTCGGGCGTATTAGTAAAATTTCGTGAACATTTACGAATTTTAAAATAAAGGTATATTATATTGGTCCAATTTTAAACATATTCTTCGAATGCATTGTGCTATTCAAACGCTTGTTTTGAATATATCTAATAACGCGTATTTATGAATAGGGAAAATTAAGAGCATTGCTAACTACATACAATTATAATAAAATACTTTATGAATCCGTTACGTATAAGAATATTTAATTTTCCAATGTGCGTGTATAATATAATATACATAAATGATGTATACTTGACGATCTCGCTAGGTATGTACTTATTTATGAGTATATATATATATATATATATATATATATATATATATATGTCTGTGAGTGTTTAAAATATATAGATCATTAATAAACATCACCATTTGTGTATGAAACCGTTTATTATAGTTTTAATATCGTCTTTATCATGATAATTGTTAACGGATTAAAATAAAAGAAGAATTTTAATGTTTAGCGACCACTTGTATGAATATTATATTCAGTGTGTGTGTGTGTGTGTGTGTGTGTGAGACAACTGTATGAAGAGACAACTCATGATCGTAATTTTGTTGAATTAAGTGTTCGGTCAACGGAATTTGAATATTTCATACTCAATGACGAATTAACGATTTGTTTTTAACTAGCAGACAGTTCCGAAATATGATATGATAAAAATATGGTATGCAAAACACTCGATTATGAATGAAATTTTTTAAATACATATACGACGTACGTCTACAACTACCTACTTAAGATTTGTCGAATACGTCAACATCTTTACTTGCTACGTTGTAGCTCAATAACATATTATTGTCATCGACTAATTATTTGAAAAGCCGGTGATGCTTAAAATCGTAGCTTAAAACCTTAGCAAAAAATATCAATAATACTCGTTTTTAATACTACTATCAGCTTTAAATTACCGGTAGAGATGAAATTTGAAAATATTTTCTATAAATTCAATGGCAACAAAAAGTGTTTTGCTCATACTTTAGTTTTATTTTCGTTCTAATATTCATTAACTTACATTATTTTGTCGACCGAATTATCGAAATTGTAATGAAAATAAAAATGAACTGACACATCGTATGTACAGTGAATAAGTTAACGTTTGTAGAACTAATTAGATTAAACTAAATATGTTTACGTAGCTTCGTCAGTGAATAACAAGACCAATACACCAAACGAACCTTAAATTCAAACGACAATAAGCGATATATTATTTTATAAATAAAAGTCTTCATTTGACTTAGGACTCGTGTTATAAAAGCCAACGATTACGTATTGTTTACTTTGTATTGTAGTTTACTGGACTTTTTATTGTTTTGGTTTTCCTCGGAACTGTACATATTTCGCTTTTGGATGTGATGGGTTTTGGTTTACTTCCAAACAATCATATCCTCCGATCTCCTTGTGAAGGCATTCCTTCAAAAATTGTTCGAAATAATATGTAAACGTGAGATCGAATGTCATTCAAAACGTAGAACGTGTGTGTTTTCTGTATCCACTTTAGATAGAAACGGCGATTCGAAAACGGTCTCGCACCGTTGCACGTTGCCGTCCTCTAAACAATTCTGTACCGCTTCAAAGTCGCAATTTCGGTTTGGAAACAACGTTTTTAGAAAATTTGTCGCAAAGAAAAGAAACGCTCACGCCAGTCGTGCGTCTGAAACTTATACAATTACGTTGGCCCGATAAGGGACACAATATAGCACTGCGAGATCCATGTGCAATCGCGCACTGTACGTAATAATTATTACTCCGTGTCGCATAAACGCTAAAGGTATATTACACCGTTTACGAGGTAATGTTTGTCCCCCCGGTTTGAAACGCATGGCAGGGGGGGGGCAGCGTTTCAGTGGACAAAAAATACATTTCTCAACGTAGTTATTTTTAATGTTTTTATAATTTTAATTTACTTTTTACGGACATTAGTATTGTTTAAACTTTACAGCGACCCGTTTACCTGTAATGGTCATGATTAGAATAACGTAATCCGCCGACCATCTGCAGTGTTTGACGTTCACGCGCGTGCGCACAATTACACTTAAAGACACACACACACACACACATATACTGGCATAGGATAGAAAACACTCTGCAATACAATATGACGTATTACTCTGTTATAATTATATGATAATGATATATTTATCATACAACCGACTGCGACGGCGCGTATCTATACGATCGTTTTTACTTTTTTTTATTTTTTTACCAGTGATAATTTTTTTTTTTTGCATTGTTATTATAGAATCTCTCTTGCCGTATTATATAATTTAATCAACGCGTCAAAATATTTTTCGTTCTTCGTGACATTATAGGAATCTTTTCTCTTATGATATCACGCTAAATCGTCGGATTATAGTATTTAAATATAATCTGATTGTTAACAGTCTCTCACAATACGGGTACGATTGGTGTTAATAATCTATTAGAGGTTTTTTTTTTTTTTGATTTTCTTCCCGATGCATTTTTCAATTAAATTTTATCTTGATTATTGCCGTGTTGAAATCAAAGCTAAAGTTAATCTTTACAATGACATTTATGAACTTTGAATTTCGTATAGTAACCTAGTAACATTATTATTATCAAATAAATAAAATGAATGGTTTCATAGATAATAATAATAGTAATCCACACATTATTTTATATTAAAAGTACCTGTCTGAAACATTTAAATTTAATATGTATTCGAAAATGATAATATCTCGGGGAATATGATTTAACAATTCATTATTTAATTAAATTTACAAATCGTTTACGGTGATAAATCGTTTTTTACGCTTTCGTATCGAATCACATATCATTAAGTACAAAGCACCATTAAATTTTTATGACAAAAAAAAAAATGAATTGTTATTATAATAATATAATGGCTTGTTCAGCTGTGTTGTAGGTAAACCCTACCACATTTGTTTATTATCCGAGTCATCGTCGTTGTTGTATAATTTATGTATTTATAATAATATATTAAACACCTATTGGAATATCAGTATTGTTATTAAAATTTGTCACGATAAAATATTTAAGTTTATCATCTTCAAATCACACAAATCATTATTATCCTTATAATATGTAAATACATAATTTAATTTAGCCAAGAGATCAATTCGTTTCAAATGATCTGCAATAAAATAAGCCATACTTGATATTACATATTTTTACATATTTCTCTTACTGTTTCCATTTTTTCTTACATATCAACACAGTTTTGATTATATTTCGTCAACTGTATAATCGTATCGTAATTTCGCGACAAAATCGTGTTTTTATCAATTTTAAAATCGTATAAAAATATTTCTAAAACCTCTGTTAATAATTAAAGACTATAATAGTATGTATACTCGCTTGCGTGTCATAGTGTTAAATATCCTTATGTCATGACGTTTTTAATAAAATGATCTGCAATTTCCATTGTTATTGAGTCATAAATTTGCGCAGCGTCACTTGAATTTTTTTCAAAAGCCATTGATAGTTTGATTCCAAAACTTGCATTAGTTTTATTTTATTTTCCATGTATGGAACCATAATGTATACATTTTTGATTAAAAATTATCATAATT
The DNA here is from genome assembly GCA_948098885.1 of Drepanosiphum platanoidis. NCBI lineage: Eukaryota > Metazoa > Arthropoda > Insecta > Hemiptera > Aphididae > Drepanosiphum > Drepanosiphum platanoidis. Next base: position 12,553,288 of record OX402534.1, on the reverse strand, counting down.
GGTTTATTTACCGAATGACTTTGAATTTATGGGACGAGGATAATAAATTAAAACGCAAACAAGTTTCACTAGGAACACGTCGAGACGAATTTCGTGATATTATATCATCGATAAGATGATTTCCTCGTTTTCATAAAAACGTTCTCCCACACCGGAAGGTTATTTCGTGGTAATTAGGCGCATATGTCACATACATAATGAACTTGTCCGAATGAATTGACCGAATGCTTATTCGACCTAACATCGACATAATACCGTTCTTTAAAAACAATGACATTTTACACAATGATTCGACCAAACATTTAAAAATAACGACGGGCGGACACAGCTGTCAATGTATTTTTTGATCAATTAAATACAAAAAAAAATGTACGTTACACGGGTAGAATTGAATAGAAACGCGTCATTTACTGATGACATTATTGTTTGATATTTATTAACATTTTTACGTTTATTTGAAATTCGTGGTAAATTTAAATTTGTTTTAGTTATTAAAAGTACATCACGATCTTGTTCTGATAGTCGAATGACTCGGGGCGCAACACACTGATCAAAGACCTCCGTTATGTAGTACAAATAGGTATTGTTTTTTCAAGTAAATTAAAATTTACGGGTAGGTCGTGTATTTGATTTCTGAGAAAAGAATTATTTTATATAATTATATTTCGATCGTATTGTTAAAGCGAACAGATGGGTTCTCGACCGATGTTATGGGTTCATAACAGACGAAAGAGAGATTGGACCCAGTACGCGCCGGCGACCGTATTTGTCGTTATATCATTAGTCCGACACGGTCGTATTAAATCAACGCGATATTATATAGTGTTATTGTCGTCCGAACGACGGTGATAATAATCGGCCGTCACAATATAAAACTGGAAAAAAAATAAATTGTACGTCGAACAATTAATTGAATTTAAAAACAGAGTTTAAAATCTTGTTTTCGAGCGCGTGTGGAGAACAAAAAAAAAAAAAAAACGTCCAAGTACGCGAAGGACGCGTCGTCGTCACACGGCACAAAGGTCGCCAAAAAAAAAAAAACATTAATAAATGAAAACACGTGCCGACCGGGAAGAAGAAAAAAAAAACTAGTCTTCCGCGGGGACCGGCCAGCAGACGATAATAGTAAAAATAACGATAGAGTGTAATGTTCCGACGGGGGTCCGATCGGCTTTGAAATCTACGATATTGCCGTGTTTTTCTGCGCGTTGAATCGCCGCCGCGCGACCAGGTCGACGAGCGTGGCAACGCGTTTTGTCATTCGCCTCGGCGGACGGGCGGAGGCGCGGCGGCGGCGATATTATTCTCCTCTCGTTCGTTCGGGCCTATCCTCAGATTTCGAGTAGGATCGCCATTGACGTCATACGGCCGCGGCGTGCAACGTATTATTTTTACGTACTTATATCGCGGTTACGTCTAGAGCGGCGTCTCGGGCGTTATTGACCTTGGGACCGGACGCGAAACGGTGGCGCAGCGGCGGCGGCGGGCACCGGGCAGCAGCAGGTAGCCGTCCGCCGGCTGAGGTACCTTGAACGAGTTAATCGTCTCGGAAATCCGACGAAAAGAGTTTAACGCGTTTTCGACACATTACCATATTATTATCATCGTCGTGTTAATAATATTTTACGCGCTGTTATTACGTCATAGGCATTACGCGTTTTATACGCGGCGCGTATGTCCCGGCGGAAATCTGCGGACGCGACGATGTTTCTGTTCAATCGTTTTTAAGTTTTTTTTTTCCCCATCTTTTTCCGGCTGCCAATCGCTCGAACCCTGCGCTACTGTTGTTATTATGTAATTTTTTCTTTTAAAATAATATCGCTTTTTTCGCGGTCTTCAAAACAATCGTGTCGTCTAATATTTCAGTTTTCGAGAAAAACATATCGGCGTCCGAGCGGGGGGTTTTTAACGATGAGTACGGTTAATTTGATTTTCTTTTCCAATCTGACGGAATTTAAATTTTTTCATTGTACAAATATTTTATAGGTACATTTATCGTACAGGTGGGTTACTATACTTAATTTCAAACCGTCGGCCCATAGAAAACGTATCATTGTCATAATGTGTAACGCGCGGCCGCGTGGACCACATTGTAATAACGGTGTCGTAACGGTACAACGTCATTGTATTGTGTGTGTGTGTATTACTCTAGGTTAGTGAACGTTCGGTCAAAGTTCGGATTTCGTTGAAACCACGCGGGACTACGACGTCAAAGACATTTTAATTACAAAACATCGAAAACCGCTTAGGTTATATAATATATACACACGTATTATTATAGGTTCGATAATGAGCGTGTCACTGTACATGTCTTAATGAAATAAACTTAATTTCTTCGAGTCGCAGACACCGCCCGAAATCAATTGTGCGCGTCAGGTAGTGTTCGTAATAAAAAAAAAATCCGATTGTCGTTTCACCGGACGTAAAAACATACGGTGTGTAAGTACAAAAAGTTTTATTCGAACTCGACGTCTCGTGAAATGTATCTAATCGTACGGCTATTACTATTACGCGCGTTTTCCCGTTTTTATTACTGATGTAATAACAGTTATTAATAACAGGTCGTTCGCATTGAATCGCTATTTTAATATTCTAAATAACGCTTTAGATTTTATTCGCCGACGAAACAGAGTTTTTTTCTCTCGAACTTTACGGATTAAACGTGACGCTGAGTAAAATACTCGTTGTTTTCGACCTTATACTTCTACGAGAGTCGACACACGATGGGCTGAAGTGATGATTGCGTATTAAATTTAAAAAATACATCAATTCTTTTCCGAATTCGTTCGTTTGTTCTGATTTAATTTCCCCGCGAGATCTTAACACGCGACTACAGAAAGTAAAAGTTACTCGTGTCCAAGAAGATAATCCTAAATATGTCAATCGATTAGTAGTTCCCTTATCCATTCTACGAGATGAATTGCTTTTAGTTTTTATTTCGATTTAAAATTATTACGGTATCGATTTTGCGAAGTTTTTTCTATTGAGATAACGATTGGATAATGAAATGGCAACTCGTTTTAACATTATATAAAAATCCTCAAATGTATAATACAAATACGAAAAATAATAACGAAAATGATCTCTGCAGTAATTAGAAAATATAGACGGAAAATAATATATATATATTCAGGACACTAAACTATTTTATTATCTATGAGTCAAGAGACACAATCATCAATTGAAATTGATTTGATGAATGAGGTTCATATTCTTTTTGTTTAATTGGCATTGAATTGAAATTTAATTTCAGTGATTAATTTTTATACGGTTATTAAACGATGGGTTTATTAGAACTTCGGTTAATTTTCATTTGAAATCTTATATTCTCCTACTCTCCGGTGTTTTTATTCATCAAAATAAATTTATTTATCCTTCGGGTTTACGATAATTTTGTTGCAATTTATATGCGTATCCAATCGTTTACAGACAGATAACAATTGTTATAAGACTTATCCAACTCGGTCGTCTTAAAAACATAAAAACATTTTTCAAGTTCAAGGAAATTATAAAAAAAAAGTAAAAATTTTAAAGGAGCATACAAACCCTGTATTGTACTATTCCTTTGAGGTAAGCAAGAAATCAAAAGACATTGTGAAATAAAATGTAATAATTATAAAAAAGGCGCTCGTCATATTCTATTTTAGTATGGTATACGCACATGTGTTCAGATTACATATAAATGCATTTTACGATAAATTGATTACAAGGTCGTGTTATTAGTTTTTAGATTCAGAGTGAAGTGAAGAATACATTAATTTTACTGCGATGGGTATATTTTTTTTATCTGTTATCGCGTATTTTAAATGAAGACCTTTTGTAAAATTCGTGGATTGCTTTTGGTAGCAAAGGTTGTTTGCTTTGTTTTGGTAGCTTTTTGGCGCTTTGGAAATCAATTTTAAAATTTTCTCGACAGTTTTTCTGATTCTTGAAAAATTTGATTTTCAAAAGTTTTGGACTTTTTTGTGTTTATAATAATTATTTTAAATTATTGAGTTTCTTTGGTTTTTTTTTTTTGCTTTTGCGTAAAACGTCGAAAAAATAATGTTGTTTAGTGCAAGTTTTCTTTGACATTGTTCTTACTCGTGTAGAAAAATGTCAAAATCTGAAGTCACTATTAATTTTTTTAATTTATTTATATTCGTTAGAATTTTAATTCTTCCGCCTTCCTTCGTTCAGAGTCGTTTTTCTAAAACTAATGGTATCAAATACAAAAACAATTGAAAAATAATTTCTTTTACTTAGTTTTGCGTCACTGTTGTAACTGCGTTCAATACAATTTATTTGCCACACAACAATGTATCGTAGACGAAACTTTCTAATCCGAATTCGGTGACGTTAAAACATTCCTTGGAATGATATCTTAGTTAAGTAGAGGTTTGTGTAAAATGTTAACAATAACTCCCTACAGTTTATAGTTTTAAAATGTTTGAAGGAATATTATAATATAATATTTGAAACACATATTTTATTTTTCATTGGTTCATAGTTCGAATGTTGTTTGTACATTTGTATGTTAAAATGTCAACATTTAATATAGATTATACTCGTATTTTACTACAAAAAGAAGTACATTACTAAATAAATTTATGAGATTCAAAGAGTATATTTTATTTTTTTTTAATTTAAATTTCAATCTATCTAATGCAATTGATTCGTGGTCGTAATTGTTATTGTTATTATTTTTGTAATAAGTCAGTTGTTTAATGAAGAAAAGAGACATTGTTATCACAAAAGATTTCGTATATTAATTTTAAATCTAATTGTTTTTTATTCGTCATGGACATTTTTTAAAGTTAATAATGTAATTCGCATGGAGACCAGTTCGTTCAAAATATGATACAAATTGCCTTCGTTGACTATAAAACTAATATTATTAAATAAAGTATTAATTATCTAATGTAAAAAATACACGATACACGATATGCGATTTAAAGTTGTGCTTAGTATTATAACAAATCATGTACAATTACCGTGCGAGTAATAAATAACTAAGGCGAGTATATTATCCGTATTTGTATAAATATATTATATACCCATACCACGTATAAAATAAACATAAACATTTAAATAAACACTATTGGAAATAATTTTGAAAAACAAGACAATTAAAACATTGTGCTCCGAGAGTTTAAAAATATCGATAAAACCAGAACAATGAAAACCAAATTATTTACCTGATTATTTATCGACCCGAGCACTGAACTTCTACAATGGAATTAATCCCACGTCCATAGTGTTCTGGGTGGTAAATGGTTTCCCCATTCTAATTCATGTTCCTATAGAAATATTCGAAGGAAGATATAAATTCAGATATCGAACAGCAACAAATCCCGAGTGAACCAAAAGTACAATGAAGAAAGCGAGTTCTATTGACCGATTGTTGATAATTTATGATTCGGTAAAGCGCGTGACGTGAATATAATTGAATACATTCACTCCAAAGACTTCTAAATTAGATCTACTGAAAATGATTTTAACTACTTTTTTCGACCTATAGCTAATGACGAAACGACCGAATCGGCGGAGGTTGTTCTTGACTATCAAATCGTTAGCAAAAAAAAAATAAAATAAACACTCTTGTAAACAGTCTCTTGTGTATCGACCGAGTCAAAAAATATAAATTCTTCTCGTGAGACTAATTTTTGTTCTATTTGTTCGTCATACCACACGTACGTCGTACATAAGGCGTGTCCGGACAATAGCGGTTTTATTTTTCGTAAGAATAAAGAGTACAGTCATAGTTTATGGCAGCATGTGCGGATTGAAACATTTTTTTTGGAAATTGAGATGACAAGTTTAGTGTATAATGTACCGACAAAGCGAATCGCAATATTCTCATGTCTCACGACACGACGTTACACAGCATAAGGGTTTTGTGATTGTTTACATAACAAGCAATCCACAGATTAGAGTGTCCCGCCGATTCAGCGCTCCGAGTGGTAAAAATATTGATAAAAAAAAGAAGCTATTTTGCTGTTGTGGAATAATATTCGTTTGCAATCCCTTCCGTTCGGTCCGATAATCGTGAGATAAATCGAATCGTTATTTTTTCGTTCGCCATTCGTAACGCGCGGTGTATAAAAATGTTATATTTGCACAGCGTTATTATTTTATCAGAATGTGGGTGGCTACTGTTTTTTTTTTTCTCTTCATTAGGTACGTCCATTAAGGTCGTAATAGACGCAATTCGCTATTAGATACCGGTCGCGGTCGGTCCGCGATCACTCTACTGGTTATGACGAAGGCTCGACGCAACGCACGGACTAAACATGACCTTTCTCGGAGTGCTTCTGTAAACCGTCCTTATGGCGAAAATGTCCTGTAACAGATAAAATACGGACTCTTGTGACCTCACGCGCACGCGGCACGTCACACGTCGCACGAAAGTATTACAAAAAACACATTGTCGTCGTGGACGTTGCTGTTTTTGAAAACGAACGACAATTCTCCGGTGCTCCGACGTACCTAATAATTATTATGCGCGCCGTTTGGAACACTTGACGAGACTAATATTCTATAACGCAACGCGTTCTGTGATATTTCTGTCTGTTGCAGACGTATGTATGGTTAGTTTCGTTGATTGATTAATTAAAACATTGTATTTGTCAGTGGATATTATATCGATTCGTACCATAGTTGTGTCACCTATTATTATTAACGCCATTATTAGTATTGAAGTATAATTACAGGTTATAATAACGAGGTACACTTATATTATATACTGTATGTAGAATATTGAATTTTGGTACAATGCCACGAAAGAGAGAGAGAGAGAGAGAGGGTAGTACTCCGTAGAGACAAAGATATACATTGGAAAGTAGAACTATAATAATTTTAGCAGTTTATAATGTGTGTTTGCATAATATTACAAATATTTAAACATTTTTAATCCGTAGTATCGTTAAATAATGTAATTATTATACACGTTATATAAGCGAACATTTATGTTTTTTTTTTATAGTTGACGTAGAAAAATACACATTTAGGTTGGTTCGGTTATTAGATAGTGAATTAATATCAATTAGAACCATAACTTATTCGTTGCTCAATGTTTCTCCGTTTATCGATATCTACATTTATGATTATATGTATCTACAATTTATATAATAAAAATATATTCCAACACATTTTTAAACAATTTTATCAAGCGTTTAAAATAATTTGTTAAACACTATTTTTTTAAACTTTTTTTATAATATAAATAAACGATAAGAATCGAATTAAATAAAATATTACACGAGTATACTTATATAATACTTAATGCACTTAAATCAATCATAAGTTGTAATCGTATGCAACTGTATTGGTTTTACGACGTTATCGAATGAGTTTTCATTATTTGTAAACATAATTATTATTCAATGATTTAATATAATATGGTTTCGTTTTCCGAAGAGAACAGTTTCATCCACCCAATGATTTCGAAAACACTTTAAATTATTTAAATTTAATTCATTATGTAATTAGTATTTTTTAATCGCGTTTTACAACAATGGACATGATATTGATAAATGTACTCATGCGGGTTTATTATAAAGAAAAAACTTGAAATTAACTAATGGATTAATGGTTTCAACTGGTGTATGGCGTATCCATCCAAATAACACAGTTAAAACCATTTAATATAATGGAAAGTCATACCCATACGGCTATACTTAAATTAAAATTAATGTTTTGGATTTGAAATATTTCAATGAAATTATGAAAAATGTATAAATACTTTTTTATACGTATCCCGAAACAGGCGAAAAGTATTAATTAGTTGACATTGAAAACGAATAATTTATTATTTTTTTTATTTTCGTGATTCTCAGATAACAATGTTAATTTAATAGTTAGATTATAGCTTTGACAGTTATCATATATTAATTTTGCGCTTCTAAATGTTTTGTAATTTTATATAAATGCATTTGCAATTTTTATTTTATGTCCTCTCGCTCTCAGTACGTCACTAGATATTGAAATAATCTTTTTTAAATTGTTTGTGTACATAAATTAAATATTTCAGAAATAAATTTCATGAAATTTCGAAACCCCGACCGTAATGTAATTCAAGATTATACAAATTAGTTTTATGAGTTTGGCCATTAGATATTTAATTTAGTCTCGATCAGTCTAGTAGCAGGACACTACTATATAGAATACAACCCACCCACATTTCACGCGTGTGATGTATGCCTACATTTTTTTAAACTCTACAAATGGAATTTCCGTTTGTGACTAGTTAATGGGACTTGAAATATTTAAGAAGGGGACGAACGCGTAGAGTGTTTATAAAAAACCGTGTTACAAATTTGACGAAATAGCTAAAGTAGTCAACAGTAAGTACAACTCGCTTTGTTTTATCTTCCATGGCTATGTTATTTTTTTTTAAAAACGTCATATTATGGTCTTAAATATTAAGCACGTAAATTATTTAGCGATTGGAAACTGGTTTTTGTTCCAAAAACCATAAAGTAAATGTAGTAGGAAACCATATAGGGACATAAATTATTCTAGTTTTGATGATTTAAGACATGTTTTTTGCCGTATTAAATGTGTCGGTAGGTACGCGTTATTTTTCATATTTCGTTATCGATTTCCTGTTTGGAAACACGATAATCTACTAAATAAGTGACCGTTCAAAATTAATTTACTCTAATAATTCATTACAACAATATACGAATAATCGTATCAATATCATACCGATGTAGAAGAATACCGTATACATTATATTATTGATGTTGTGGCTGCGTTTTTAACGAACACATGTTCATAATAATATTAACAAATGCTAAATTATTAATTATCATGGATATACAACATGCTTAATTGGAACGTCAAGTGAGGTTTTGTAAAAAAAAAAAAAAACCCCCGCGTTTGATAAATCAATTAATGAGCAAGAGGTAAAAAAAAAAATCTAAAATTTTGCTTAATTTTAGCCTTTTTTTCGATCCAAATGAACTATATAAAAAAAAAAAAAAACTGATGAGCATTTTTAACGTACTCGCGGCCACCGATCCGATTGTTTTGTTGGCTTTTTAATTACAACCGTTGTCGTTGTAAAATATATTAAAGAGAACATGCAAAAACGTAGCGAAGAGAATAAAAACAAACAGACCCTCGCTAACCTTTTTTTTTTTGTACAAACTCATAAAGGTTGCCTTCCACTTAATGTGTTGTCGGGTACGTGCGTAAAAATGCCGTGCAGTGATTGGGTCTTGGGTGCGGTAGGCTTTTTATATACAATGTGTTGTTTACCTCGCGACAAATCAGGTTACCGCGTATAATCGTGATTTCGCGTCGCGGAATAATTTCATTCGGTTCTTCTAATCGTATCAAAAACTTTTTGTAGCGGATATAATAATATTAATAAGATAATTAAAATATACACCTTCGGTTGCCATAATAGAGTTATAGTTTTTCGAAACCGCTGAAACGTATTTTACATATGTATATTATACTTGAAGGTGCGATTCCCCAGAACGCGTCACTGTTCTAATTTCGGCTGCACAATAATGGTTTTGTCGTTTTCAAATGGATATATGTGTGTGTGTGTGTAATAGACATATTGATAGTGATTAAATGGTTCGAGTAAATGACAAAATAATAAATCGAAATTAATTGCAGTGGTGGGTTTCACGACCAATTTCGGTTGAGAATACTATAAAAAAATAGTAATTTTATCTCGTTGAGGAGATAAGACAAAGGCTCGCTAAAAATTAATTATAGTGGACAACAGTCTGTGGTATAGTAACTACAACCGGATTAAAAATATAACGTATATACTTCCAGGGCACGACAAATGTATGCGAGATATTATAATATTTTAGGAGTATGAATTATTTTTTAAAATTATAATGACCAGTTTTTTATTTTATTACTCCGAGCGGGGCGAGAAATAACAAGAATAGGTTTTACATTGTGATTTGAAAAATTATTCGAATTGTGCTGACGTACAGTGTTTGTGCGCTATAAACAAAATGTGTTTAAACGATTCGCGCGTTTTTTTATGTTTAATCGTTGTAAAAATGTTTAGTGTTTTTATCACATCGTACATAAAAATGCTATCCGCAGTGAATTCATTTATCAGTTTTTGTTTATTTCCATTAAATCGTATACAACAAAATATTTTATAATAATAAAATCCCCGTCGCTTCGTCGTCGACTACTAAATAAAATGCTATTTGGATGAGCAACAACGTGTCTACGCAATCTATCCATTTGACGGTCGTCGACACGAGAACGACGTTATCGAACGTTTTATAATAATAATAATATTATCTTGAAAATCTACCGTATAGACGTATAGTACGCCGCTAATGAATTCTGTAACTTTCGACGCGGACGCCGCCGCCGCGCCGGTCGGCCACAATTTCAATTTGAACCTCTCGATTCTTATTACCCGCGGGCCAGTAAAATTATAACATTTCAGATAACTTGAAATAATTCCACGAATTTCGTGAAGCCCGTCGTACGATTAGAAACGAATTCGTTATCCATTAGTTTAAGTACTCGAAAATCTGCGAATACCAGGTACTGTGCGCGCGATGCAAACGCGGTTCATCCAGTATTTCGTTCGGCGAAACAAAGCGGTCCCGGGGCGTTCCGCCGCGAACGTGTCCGAGAAGATTGATAAAACGGGCAAAACCCGGCCACACCGCCCTAGTCGATGGATTTTCGCGGAAACGACGGCGTTCGAGCGACCGATAACGGCCGTTCGCGGCCCTCCGCAGTCGCGATATACGCGTCGGTTAAGCGCGATCCGAGCGCGCGGCGACCGGTTAACCGTGGTCTTTTCGGACAGTCGTGGACCTCGCGGGCACTGCCAGGGGGAAACGCTTTGATCGCGGGCGCGTTTCCCCCCCTCCATTTTGTTCGTGCTTCGGTGTCGTCCGCCGTGTCGTTTTCGCGTGCCCCCGCCGTCACGTCCGAAAAAAAAATCACTTTTCTTTCTCGCCGTAAACTTTGCCGTTTTTTTGCTTTTGTTACGTCGTCGTGTGTATTATTCGAAAGTGTCGCGTTTCGTTTTTCGTGTTTTTGCGGTAATTTTATTATCGGCCGCTAATAATCGCTCGCGTTTTACGGTTCCGCGAGCCCCCGGTATATTTTTCGTCGTGTGCGCCGCGTAGTGTCGTTGGCCATTTTATTTCAATAGTGCTTAATATCGTTTTATGCAACTCGACGAGCTGTTCTTTGCCGGAACATTCGTTTTCGTCCTGTTCGGTTCGGTCATTATCGGGGTGAATAGTCGACGTTCAAGGGTGGTCGCGCGAGTGAAACCAACGGGAGTATACGTGTGTTGACGTGGAACGTTCAACAAAAAAGGTACCGGCTAATAACATATACTATTTATTACATTTTTGTTTTGTATTATTACAATTATTATTATTCGTACGCGTTTCTATGTAATAATAATATTTTCGCATATTCGAAAACGAGCTTTGGTCAATACAATTTATGTGTATATATGTAGGTATAACATATATATATATTTAAATAACGTTAGTACTTATTATTGTATTAAAAATCATTTTAACTCAAAAGAGTCTTATGACGAAAAATTAAAATAGGTGTATCAAAAGCTTCTTTTTTTTCTTCAAAATTACACTTGCGCGTGCAACGAAAAAATAGGTAAATATGATGGTAAACACGATGATCACATAAATAACAACAGATAAAAGTATTGGTTTGTTACATAAATCATAGAGAATAGTTATAACTTATAACAATAAAGTTATTTTGATTTCTAACATTAGAAACGTACGTACGTACGTTAAGTTTCGTAACCGATTTATTGCTTTTTCGTCGCCCATGTGCTATATCTATACCTCCTTCGTATATTTTATTGTTTGTGGACATTATTCCATAGTATATGTCTAAAAGTTTGAACTTGGCCGCAACTGCAAAAAATACAATATATATCTATGCTTTTTCATCGATTCGTGAAGTGCTATTCATTTAAATATCTTTCTCCGTTCTAATTTAGTTTAAGTAACTCATAGAACACTAATGAATTCAAAGCATGTACCCATGTACATTATGGGTCAGGCTGCTTATTACACGGTTATTTCGCTATAATTCTTCTTCCATTGATCCTCCTACTCAGTACTCGTCTATAATCATATCGGATGTCTATATAGATTTTAATCTTTTGTTTTGTGGCTACGTTATTTTATGGCATTGTGGACTGGGAGGTGGTTGGTCGAGTTATTAACTGTGTATAATATTTTGACAGCCGCCGAGTAAAACGTACAGATTTCTATTGAAGCTGTATTTGAGATAACTAGTAACCATTGCAACATAGTTGACCGGACACATCCTGATATCATAATTCTCATTGTACCCAATTGTGTGTCGGCCTTTATATAGTGTGGGCGCTATCTCCCTCGTACCGAGGCACGATATTTTGTAACGCTATAATATTATACTAATGCTATTGCCGAATAACATTTTCCTCGCGTTTTCAACATTTCAACGTCTGTTTTTACTTCAAAAGAAATTCACAAAATCTGAATTTCTAAGCTCTCTCTAAATAACAGCTTAAAATAAGCCTCTCAAAAATGTCAAGTCTCATAAAATACAAAATCTCTTAATTATTGTGATAATATAAAATATAATATAAAACCTTATTTTTATTTTCGAATCGGAAACATTTGCCGTTTGTTTCTTAGTTCTTATCTTTTTTTTAACGGGTAAAAATGACATGTTCCCACACAATATGTGATCAAAATACCCGACCGTGCGTATAAGTATATACCTCCCGGGGGTGAGTACCGTATTCGTGTTCGGGGGGGAAAAAAAGAAAAGTTTTTAAAAATCATCTCGTCATCGCAGAACTAATATGTGTGTGCGCGTTTCTCGTTTCGCCCAGACAGATCCGAGTGAGAGAAAATAGTGGGACATAATAGTGCTATATTATATTATATAGCATTAGTTAGTATGTCACGTGCGCTCTACCGGCCAACTGTCGACGACGGCGCGTCGTTCCCTCCGTACGGGTGTACGAAACGCCGCGGCGGGGCGACCGACCGTCTCGTCGTCGTCAACTGCACATTAAAGCGCGCGCTCGGTATAATATAAATTTGTCGGTCGCGCGCGCGCGCGCGCGCGTGTAATTTATGTGGCACACATTATATAGATCCGTTCGAAGAACATTACACACATTATACTCCCGAGAACGGCCAACGACCACGGCGCGAGTCACGTATATACATGGTGTTTAGAGCGCGAGAAAACTCGATCCGGCCGCGCGTTATTATCGCGTGTAGGTATTTCCAACGACCGATTATTACTGCGACGATGATATTTTTGAATTGATGGGTTAGGTATTGATGGGCCCCCATGCGCCGGCGGTTCTCAATATTTTTCGTTCGCAGTCGGCTATATTCGTATAACGCATCTACGGGCGGGTACCGGGAATGTCGATTTTAAACCGTCGCGCTAAATTCGTAGAAAAAACGAAATATCAAATTTCGGACGGTTTTAATTCGAAAACGTCGTATAGATAATGATTATACAATATCGGGTATCTGTCGTCGAATTCGAATGTTTCTGCGGAGATCATGGAACACTCGCGCGATGCTCTAGGACTCGAATTGAAAACCGCGCTAATTTTCATACTCGTACTAATGATGCTCCTTTTTACACGTTTGGTCTTTTTCCTTTGTTGCTTAGGCTCGAGATTTTTTTCCTTCTGCAATCGTCATTGTTTGTTTTTCTCCCGCCGCCGTCGTCGTCGTCCGCGCATTATGAATAATGATATTGAACGCAATGCACCGAGAAGTGTAAGCTATTATTATTTTTTATTATTTTCATTATTATACAGAGAGCTCTTTAGCGTTTAGTCATAGTTATCGAATCAATGCGAGAAAAATATATTTAATTTTTATTTATATATTGTTACACGTCATATACATACATGCGTACCGGTAAAATCGATTCTGGAAATTTGTATTGAATCCAAACGGATACTTTCATTTCCTATCCGGTCTCTATATAGTAATTAGTGTAGACGTAAAATCTTCTTGTTCCTGGATACAAGGGCGGAGTGAATTCATAATGTATACATTTAATCCTAGTTATATCCAGTTATTACGGAGTAACCGGCATAAACTATACGTGTGCTTGCTCTACTACGCGCCTAACCTGCGCGTTTTATAAGCTGCCAGAACACATATATATCGTGTATCTATATTACGTATAATGCCTATACAATACATAACAATCGATATATTATGTGCGAGCACATACATCGCAAGCTTTGCCGCCTCCGACGAGGCCTTTTGCTGGGTTTTTTCCCTCCCGTCAGATGCCAAGTATATAATATACTGTATTATACTCGCGCGTTATGCTAAATAGTCGTCAGCGTACACATTATACGCACGGGCGTGGAAATGACAATGAACCGACGCAACACAGATTTTGCCGTCATCGTCACGCCTTAAATTATCACGTATATATATATAGGTAACCTAGACGCGGTGTAGATTTTCGGGTGCGCCACATTTTTTATTTTATTTTTTTTTTTGGTTTTTTATCGTTTACTGTGAACTTACATGCTCATCGTGTGTGGTGTTGTACGTTCGACTGCCGGTTTTGACTAAAGAAAAATGTTTTTCTTGTTTTGCATAGTTTTTTTTTTTTGTACAAAATAAATGTCAAATTTCAAAAACCTCAAATTAATTATAAGCATGATACGCGAGTATCATTTATTCTTTGGACGATTGGGCTGGTACTAATTTAACCGACCGATTAACGCAATATCTCGTATGTTATAGCATTGATTATAGAATAAACAGATAGCCCATGCAACGTTAATGGTCGGGTACCACTCGTTGGATGCAACCACTAAGTAGCGCTAGTGTAGTTTGGATGCAATGTTGGTGGTCTCTCTATCATAAGTATCATGATGATGGCGAAGGGGGACCGGATTGCATGGTAGGGATTGTAAAAAGAAGTAAATAGAAATAGAAAGTAAATGGAATTTGTTCCAATAATAATTATTGGAAATGAGAATATTGTATCTGAATTCTGAATATTTCGTAATTGTTTATCTTACCTAATTTCACTCCGACAGCAACCACGGTCAACAATAAATTGTGATCGCTTACGATTTTCTAATATTCAATATTGCATTAATTTTTATTTTATTAATAATTGATATGTCTGGGAATATGTGCGAGTAAAAAATAAAATTGATTATTTAGACTATTAAACGTAACAGAAATGTATTATTTAATGAACATTGTTATAGTAAATATATTACGGGGTGAGCTTGTTTTATTCGAAAACCTATTTCGGTGAAAACGCCGAACATAACGAGCATTATCAGCACTCTGCGGGCGGCGCGAATCACGCGAACATCATCTGGCGTACCGCGCAGCACATGAATTTTCCGTTTCCAGTTAAAATATAAAACGCGACGCGCGGCACGCTTAGCACTGTGAATGTTCCTCCGCCGTGGCCGCGTGGCCGCTGTGATGGAACGACGACGTGGTCGCGCGCTGCGGACAGCACTATGGATACCGCGGTCGCGGTCGTCCGTGCGGAGGTCGTTTAAAAAACGACCGTTACAAAAAAAATTACATTCCATGAATTCGTGAATAATTCTCATTGGCTGATCGTTTTTTCAACCGTTTCGGCCGACGCGGGGCTATTGGTTTTCCCTTTCGTGTCAGTCTTCGTCGGTTCGCGAGTATGTGTTGGGGTGCTCCGTACGGGTCCGTGTTTCGAGAACTTTATGCCGACCGCCATTGTCTCGTTTCACGGTTTCAACAATTTCGTTTCGCGGCGATGGTAATAGTATTTATCGACGAATAATCGCACGTCTCACGGCGGTCGCGTGGGCGCAACCAAATTATTTCGTCGCTAAAATACTACCGTACCATCGTTATTTCCCGTATTTTTCCTATCGTATCGCCGCCGCCGTCGCGACCGGTGCGCGATCCATTACGCGAGTGTAATGGCCGTCGCCTTCGGATTTTCAACGAATCCGTCGAGGCTCGGACGACGTCTAATTCAAGCCGGTAAAGGCTTCGGAGTGTGCGTTTTTTGACGTCGTCGTTTCGTATCGTATCGCCGCCGCCGTCGCGTCCGGTGCGCGTATTCGTCGTGGTCGGTGCGATCGCCGCCATTTTGATTTTGGCGTTTCGCGAGTCAAGGCCACGGCTCGGATTGTAAAAATATAACACTTTTTTTCGTTTCGTTTCGATTTGTGCGTGTAAAGAATTCGCGATCACTTAAAGCGGGCCAGCCACAATAGGTGCATCACATTCGTTCATTATTGTATTGCGATGGCGCCACAAACGAGCCAAGATTTGAGGTACAGTTTATTATTACATATAATAATAATATGATTCATTTGTATATATTCAAACAGTCAACTTATTTATGTTTCGGTTGTGCCAACGAGGCAATATAGTATTATTATTATATAAGTACACGATTATTGAAATTATTAGTATATTACTAGTGTCATTTTGAAGGAAGGGCTCTTGAATTTATGTTTTTTACAATAATATACTTATAGTAACGGTATTCAACTTGGAATAGTGTCCATACATACATTATTGAGTAGCAAATCTATTCACCTTTTCAGGTGAAAAACAATATATGGTCCATATGATAAAATACATCTTTTAATATGATTGCACTTAATATTTTCTTCGAAATGTATTCTGTCAATTGGATAGTTATTATGCATATTAAAACCTAATAATAATTTAATAAAAATAATTAATCACTTATATAATAGGTACTTAAATATATTAGAGTGGATACCTATTAATATACTATTCAATATAAACAAAGATAAATATATAATTAGGAATTACATTATACTTTTTACAGTCATTGTTTATTAGTAATATTATCTAAACCAGCCTTTATTTATTATATATAAAATTAATTTACCCATTTCATTCTAGCAACAAATTCTGCATACAAGTTTAAGTAGGATAAAATTATTAAACCTATACAAATTAATTAATACTAACCTAATCTATGAGTAGTTAAAAAAATATTATGTCTTAATTAATTAATTCAATAGTTCTATCTTTTTTAGTAGCATAAATATTAATGATTTCTTCATAAAATGGTTCATTTTCTTTGAGCTGTTGGATTAATAATTTTTCTTTTGATATGGTAGACATATATTTTAATCGCTGTTGAGAAGTACTGTTCCTTCAATAAGTTATTATTCGCTGAAGGCACGAAAAACTTCTTTCTAGAGAAACACTTGTAGATGGAATGGTTAAAATAAGAGAAAATAGCTTTTATACTCCAGGCATAACTTCTTTTAAACCATATTTTTCAAAAATCTTGATCATATTATAAATGTGGGATAGGTTATGATATTTGACATCAGTATACAATACTTTTTAGTCAGTTTTATTTAATATATATTTTACTAAATTATTATATATCAACAACGTAGAAAAATGTAATGTATTTTAATTAATTTACCTGAAGTAGAATCATGTATATCCAGTAAATTATCAATTTGAATTTCAGGTTTATGTATCAGGGGTAATCATCATTTTAAACATTTAATTCTGAATTTTGATATAGGGTACATCAATATAATAAATAACTAGGTATTAATACAACATTTAGCTATAGAATTACATTATTATAAATTGACATTATTTTTAGAAAAATGTTAGGGTTTTATTAATAAGGTCATCAGTAGAGTTACAGTAGAGTCATGAATATTTTCATTATCAATTTGAGACATAGATGACTGAAGTATTTCATCATTAGAGACATTTCATTCTGAATCTTTAAAAACATCTATAAAATAAATAAATAGGGATTAACACAAGTAATACAACATCACAAAATTTAGCAACACAATTATTGCATGACTATCTGAATATAGATTTGGTTAGGTTAGGTTATTCTTATTCTTATCCGGTCCGATCATAAAAATGCCACTAGGTATAGTTATTTTATAATTCTTTACTTTAGTAGTTTAATCATAACAAAGTATTATAAAATATATAAAATTGTTTCTTTAAACTATTAAATATATTAATGAAATAAATAAGTCTTGTCTGAAGTATTATAATAAAGAGTGCAAATTAATGAAATAAATAAGTCTTGTCTAAAGTATTATAATAAAGAGTGCAAATTTTGTTACGACCGGTTTCGAATAAAATTGCATTTTCAGGTGTAAAGAACGTATTGAGTATAAAATGAAATGTTTGAATACATATGAAAATTCTTTTTACATAGATGAGTAGAAGTTTAGTTAAAGATATTGATTAAAGATATGTTGACATAGAATTAAGTTGTTCTTTGGTTATTTACTATTATCTGAAAAACATTGAAAGAGAATATTATTTTTTAAATCTGTTTGTCCATTTATGATATTATTAAATTTATTTTTTCTGACTTCATTATGTATGATATGCAATTCTTCTAATACAGAATTAATATAAATTTTGTTTTGGTTAATATTTCTAAATCATTATTCATATAAAAACTAATAATATGGTTATTTTCTAAAACATGTTATGCAAAATTAGAATTTGGAGCAATCTTTTCAATTTTATTTCAGATTTGTGTTCTTAATATCTAGATTTTAGATCATGATTAGTTTTACCAATATAAAATGTGTTACAACTACATTTAAGTTTATATACAACGGCATTATTAAAACGTAGGGTATATTCTCGAGAAGTTTTTAGCTTTATAATTTCTTCGTTTTATTAAATTAAAATTAGTTTAAAATGCTACTAAAATGCCTTTATATAATTTACAATTTTAGCGAATTTATTAGATATTTGATTAATTTGATATTTCATATATTTGTTTAATCTTTGTAAAAGCATGAATATGTGTAATAAAACTATGTAGAAAGATTAAAGTACCTACTCACTAAAATTAAATATATTTTCTACCTATTAACCATGTAGGTAGGTCAGGTGAATACCTACTATTTATATTATATCGATTAAGTAATTAATAGAAGTGGATTTCATCATGGTAAATTGTCAAAAATATTGAAAAATATTCCAACGACTGTCGGCGCACGGTGCGATAGCTTTTTACTTATATTTGTACACATATAAATTATACGAACTACTTGTACCTAGTAATACTTACTTGAATCATTCGATTTAAGATTAAAACTTCTTCGACTTCTTGACTCTCGAGTCTTGCGCGCGTCCACAAGTCACACACATACATACCACGCGTCCTACAATAATAAAAAGTAAAACTCGATTAGCAAATTAAACAATTAATACTTTAATAGTAATAAATAAATAATTTACACATAGTTAAACACGATTATAACAAAATCGTTCCAAGTTACCAGTTGTTTCGATTGTCATAACGGCAGAACGCGTCCGAGCTATCGTTTAGTATACTATAGTATGACTATAGTCATTTATCGCCGGCGATCATAGCGCGGAGGAGGGGGATTTTTAATTTCCGAGTAGTGTGACTCGCTGACATCAGCTGTTGCTATCTATAGTTTGACATCGTTTCGTGATAGGCGGAGCCACCTCAACCGCGCGATCGTTTGCTCGCGATTTTTGATATAGCCTATTCGGTTTTCGAAATCGTCCCGTGGATTCAGACATAGCGTCGATTCTAAACAGCACTGCGGGCGGCGCGAAGCACTCGAACGGCGTGCCGCGCGGCACTCGAATGTTCCGTTTTCGATTGAAATATGAAAACGCGTTGCAGCGTCGAATGCTCCGCCGCCGTGATGGGACGACGACGACGACGTGGTCGCGCGCTGTGGACAGTACTCTGGATACAGCGGTCGTCCCTCCGGAGGTCGTTTAAAAAAACGACCGTTACAAAAAAAATCCCTTTCCATGAATGCTCGCGAATCGTCATTGGCTATTCGTTTTAACCGTTTCGGCCGACGCCGGTGGGACGCTGGGATTCCCTTTCCGTTGCTTCAGTCTTCGTCGGTTCGCGCTAATGTATGGGAGGTTTTCCGAACGGGTCCGTGTTTCGAGAATTTTATGCCGACCGCCATTGTCTCGTTTCACGGTTTCAACAATTTCGTTTCGCGGCGATGGTAATAGTATTTATCGACGAATAATCGCACGTCTCACGGCGGTCGCGTGGGCGCAACCAATTTATTTCGTCGCTAAAATACTACCGTACCGTCGTTATTTTCCGTATTTTTCCTATCGTATCGCCGCCGCCGCCGTCGCGTCCGGTGCGCGACCCATTACGCGAGTGTAATGGCCGTCGCCTTCGGAGTTTCAACGATTCCGTCGAGGCTCGGACGACGTCTAATCCAAGCCGGTAAAGGCTTCGAGTGTGCGTTTTTTGACGTCGTCATCGTTTCGTATTGAATCGCCGCCGTCGCGTCCGGCGCGCGATCCATTACGCGAGTGTAATGGCCGTCGCCTTCGGAGTTTCAACGATTCCGTCGAGGCTCGGACGACGTCTAATCCAAGCCGGTAAAGGCTTCGAGTGTGCGTTTTTTGACGTCGTCGTTTCGTATCGTATTCGCCGTTGTCGGTGCGATCGCCGCCGTTTGTACTATCGATATTCGGTGTTTGGCGCATTTTTCGTCTTGGTCGCGTTCGCTGTGCGCCGTTCCCCAAAACCGTTTGTACATTTTACCGTCGCGCCAAAACGGTTTGTGAATTTTACTGTCCGCCATTTTGTTTTTGGTGTTTCGCGAGTCACGGCCACGGCTCGGATGGTAAAAATATAACACTTTTTTTATCGTTTCGTTTCGATTTGTGCGTGTAAAGAATTCGCGATCACTTAAAGCGGGCCAGCCACAATAGGTGCATCACATTCGTTCATTATTGTATTGCGATGGCGCCATAATCAAGTCAATGTTTGAGGTACAGTTTATTATTACATATAATAATAATATGATTCATTTGTATATATGTATTCAAACATCCAACTTATTTATGTTTCGGTTGAGCCAACAAGGCTACATATTATTATTATATAAGTACACGATTATTGAAATTATTAGTATATTACATTGAATAATTTCTATTCTTTTCTCCTATTATTGAAACATTATTATCATGATATTTACCATATTGTATTAACCGTGTGTAACTTATACATCATAGACGAAAACAATAGTAATGGTTTTATTTTATTTTTTAATTATAAAACGCGCGTATACTCAGTCTATTGGCTATAATAGCTAATTATGGGCCCTAGTGTCATTTTGAAAGAAGGGCCATATAATTAATGTATTTACAATAATTTACATATAATAATGAAATTCAATTTGGAATAGTATCCATTCATAAATTATTGAGTAGCAAATCTATTCACCTTTTCAGGTGAAAAACAATATCTGGTCTATTGGTGTCCATATGATAAAATACATATTTTAATATGAATAATATGATTGCTCTTAATATTTTCTTTGAAATGTATTCTGTCAGTTGGATAATTATAATGCATATTTAAACCTAATAATAATAAGTAAAATAATTAATCATCAATATTATTGGTTCTTATATATTAAAATAGATACCTATTCATTTACTATTCAATATAACCAAAGATAAATATATATTAGGAATTACATTATACTTTTTACAGTCATTATTTATTAGTAATATAAAAATATAATTATTTAATATACTAAGCAGTGGCGTACATACGGGGGGGGGTTTTCGGGTTCAAACCCCCCCCAGGACCAAAAAAAAATTGATATTATTGATGAATTTTTTATTATTAATTATCCGTGTATACACAAACATACGTCATAATAATATGACTATTGAGTATACACTATACTTTACCAACAACGAAAAAAGATTTTATAACGAAATTATGGGTGCCATAATATATCAATCAAAATAGGCATTAAATGTCATAAAATTTTGATTGTATACAGTCAGTTATACGTGTAATGTGTTTGATTGTTAGAAAAATGGGTAGTTTTAAAGAGAAGGTTTTAGTGTTAGTTATTTTTTTAAACCCCTCCCAGAGCAAATTTGAAAGTACGCCACTGATACTAAGTATTTAATTTAATTAAAAACAATCTAGTGTATTTAAAATAAACAATTTATGAAAAATATATAGGTAATAAAATTAAAACATGGCCTGAAGTATAAAAGTTTTGGTTTCTAATATACTGTAATACACAGTTTAGATTTTAAAAATTATTGTTCAATTAGGTATTTATTTTACATTGTTAACTGTGTATATATTAATCAGTTTTAGTTAATATATATTTTACTAAATTATTATATATCAACAACGTAGAAAAATGTAATGTATTTTAATTAATTTACCTGAAGTAGAATCATGTATATCCAGTAAATTATCAATTTGAGTTTCAGGTTTATGTATTAGGGGTAATCATCATTTTAAACATTTAATTCTGAATTTTGAGATAGGGTACATCAATATAATAAATAACTAGGTATTAATACAACATTTAGCTATAGAATTACATTATTATAAATTGACATTATTTTTAGAAAAATGTTAGGCTTTTATTAATAAGCTCATCAGTAGAGTTACAGTAGAGTCATGAATATTTTCATTATCAATTTGAGACATAGATGACTGAAGTATTTCATCATTAGAGACATTTCATTCTGAATCTTTAAAAACATCTATAAAATAAATAAATAGGGATTAACACAAGTAATACAACATCACAAAATTTAGCAACACAATTATTGCATGACTATCTGAATATAGATTTGGTTAGGTTAGGTTATTCTTATTCTTATCCGGTCCGATCATAAAAATGCCACTAGGTATAGTTATTTTATAATTCTTTACTTTAGTAGTTTAATCATAACAAAGTATTATAAAATATATAAAATTGTTTCTTTAAACTATTAAATATATTAATGAAATAAATAAGTCTTGTCTGAAGTATTATAATAAAGAGTGCAAATTTTGTTACGACCGGTTTCGAATAAAATTGCATTTTCAGGTGTAAAGAACGTATTGAGTATAAAATGAAATGTTTGAATACATATGAAAATTCTTTTTACATAGATGAGTAGAAGTTTAGTTAAAGATATTGATTAAAGATATGTTGACATAGAATTAAGTTGTTCTTTGGTTATTTACTATTATCTAAAAAATATTGAAAGAGAATATTATTTTTTAAATCTGTTTGTCCATTTATGATATTATTAAATTTATTTTTTCTGACTTCATTATGTATGATATGCAATTCTTCTAATACAGAATTAATATAAATTTTGTTTTGGTTAATATTTCTAAATCATTATTCATATAAAAACTAATAATATGGTTATTTTCTAAAACATGTTATGCAAAATTAGAATTTGGAGCAATCTTTTTCAATTTTATTTTAGAATTGTGTTCTTAATATCTAGATTTTAAATCATGATTTGTTTTACCAATATAAAATTTGTTAAAACTACATTTAAGTATACACCGGCATAATTATAAGTAGGGGATATTCTTGAGAAGTTATTCGCTTTATAATTTATTTGTTTTATTAAATTAATATTAGTTTAAAATGCTACCTTTATATTATTTACAATTCTAGCGAATTTATTAGATAAATTAATTTTATATTTCATACTACATTATGTTTAATCTTTGTAAAAGCATGAATATGTGTAATGAAAGTATGTAGAAAAATCAAAGTACCTACTCACTAAAAATAAATATATTTTTTACCTATTACCCTATAGGCAGGTTAGGTTAATACCTACTATCTATATTATATTAATTAGGTAATTAATAGAAGTTGATTTCATTATGCTAAATTAATTGTCGAAACAAACCGCGTCCATGTGTAGACAACACATATTATTGTTATTTTGTTATTTTATTTGTTATTGAAAAATATTCCAACGATTGTAGGCGCAAGGTGCAATAGCTACTTATTAATATTTTTATACATATAAATTATACGAACTACTTGTACCTAGTAATACTTACTCAAATCATTCAATATAAGATTTAAACTTCTTCGACTTCTTGATTCTTGTGTCTTGAGCGCACAGGCACAAGTCACACACATACATACCATGCATCCTACAATAATAAAAATGTAACACACGATTAGTAAAATAAACAATTAATACTTCAATAGTAATAAATTAATAATTTACATAGTCAAACACGATCAACAAAATCGAAAAACATTCCAAGTTACCAGTTGTTTCGATTGTAATAATAACGGCAGAACGCGTCCAAACTATAGTGGTTTATCGCCGGTAATCATAGCGTGGAGGGGGGGGATTTTTAATATCTGAGTAGTGGTGTGACTCGCTGACATCAGCTGTTGCTATCTAGTGTGACATCGCTTCGAGATAAGCAGGAGCCGCCACTAACCGCGCGATCGTTTGCTCGCAACTTTTAGACTATTCGGTTTCCGAAATCGTCCCGTGGTTAGACATAGCGTCGATTATAGAATTAATAGCACTGCGGGCGGCGCGAAGCACTCGAACGGCGTGCCGCGCGGCACTCGAATTTTCCTGTTCCGATTGTAATATAAAACGCGACGCGTTGCAGTTCCTCCGCTGTCGCCGTGTGGCCGCGTGGTCGCGTGGCCGCCATGACGGAACGACGACGGCGTGGTCGCGCGCCGCGGACGGATACCACGGTCGCGGTCTGTCGCGACAGACTTTCGTAAAAAAACCGTTACAAAAAAATCACTTTCCATGAATTCGTAAATCGTCGTCATTGGCTGTTCGTTTCAACCGTTTCGGCCGACGCAGGGGCCGCAGGGATTGCCCTTCCGTTGATTCAGTTTTCGTCGGTTCGCGTGTATGTGTTGGGGCTCTCCGAACGGGTCCGTGTTTCGAGAATTTTATGCCGACCGCCATTGTCTCGTTTCACGGTTTCAACAATTTCGTTTCGCGGCGATGGTAATAGTATTTATCGACGAATAATCGCACGTCTCACGGCGGTCGCGTGGGCGCAACCAAATTATTTCGTCGCTAAAATACTACCGTACCGTCGTTATTTTCCGTATTTTTCCTATCGTATCGCCGCCGCCGTCGCGTCCGGTGCGCGATCCATTACGCGAGTGTAATGGCCGTCGCCTTCGGATTTTCAACGATTCCGTCGAGGCTCGGACGACGTCTAATACAAGCCGGTAAAGGCTTCGAGTGTGCGTTTTTTGACGTCGTCGTCGTTTTGTATCGTATCGCCGCCGCCGTCGCGTCCGGTGCGCGATCCATTACGCGAGTGTAATGGCCGTCGCCTTCGGAATTTCAACGATTCCGTCGAGGCTCGGACGACGTCTAATACAAGCCGGTAAAGGCTTCGGAGTGTGCGTTTTTTGACGTCGTCGTCGTTTCGTATCGTATCGCCGCCGTCGCGTCCGGTGCGCGTATTCGTCGTGGTCGGTGCGATCGCCGCCATTTTGATTTTGGCGTTTCGCGAGTCATGGCCACGGCTCGGATGGTAAAAATATAACACTTTTTTTCGTTTCGTTTCGATTTGTGCGGGTAAAGAATTCGCGATCACTTAAAGCGGGCCAGCCACAATAGGTGCATCACATTCGTTCATTATTGTATTGCGATGGCGCCACAAACGAGCCAAGATTTGAGGTACAGTTTATTATTACATATAATAATAATATGATTCATTTGTATATATTCAAACAGTCAACTTATTTATGTTTCGGTTGTGCCAACGAGGCAATATAGTATTATTATTATTTAAGTACACGATTATTGAAATTATTAGTATATTACTAGTGTCATTTTGAAGGGAGGGCTCTTGAATTTATGTTTTTTACAATAATATACTTATAGTAACGGTATTCAACTTGGAATAGTGTCCATACATACATTATTGAGTAGCAAATCTATTCACCTTTTCAGGTGAAAAACAATATATGGTCCATATGATAAAATACATCTTTTAATATGATTGCACTTAATATTTTCTTCGAAATGTATTCTGTCAGTTGGATAATTATTATGATAATTATTTATATTAAAACCTATTAATAAGAAGTAAAAAGTAATTAATTACCAATTTTATAGGAACTAATATATTAAAAAAGATACCTATTAATTTACTATTCAATATGACCAAAGATAAATATATATTAGGACTGATACACCCGATGATGATTTTTAATCGAAACCGATCTTGACTTTTTTGCACAGTTCATTATAATACTTAAGGCAAGACCTTTATGTTATTTTATTTTAATTTTTTTTACGAATTACATGATACTTTTTACAGTCATTGTTAATTAGTAATATCTAACCCAGCCTATATTTATTTAATCCAGACTTGCACATTGCACTTAAGTAAAAATTGATGGTAAGTAGGTAATATAAACATATTATCTGCTATAAGTTAATATTTTTGTACATAGTCAAAAAAAACAAAAAAATTGTCATAAGTAAATAGATCTCATAAATGAATAAAAACATAATAATTTAATATATTTAGTATTAAATTTAATTAAAAACAATCTAGTGTATTTAAAATAAACAATGTATGAAAAATATATAGGTAATAAAATAAAAACGTGGCCAGATGTTTTTAAGTTTTGGTTTCTTATATACTGTAATTCATAATAAAAAGTTTTTAGAAAATTAATTTACTTGTTTCATTCTAGCAACAAATTCTACATACAAGTTTAAGTAGGATAAAATTATTAAACCTATACAAATTAATTATGAGTAGTTAAAAAAATATTATGTCTTATTAATTAATTCAATAGTTCTATCTTTTTTAGTAGCATATATATTAATTAGTTCTTCATGAAATGTTTCATTTTCTTTGAGCTGTTGGATTTATAATTTTTCTTTTGATATGGTAGACAGATATCTTTATCGCTGTTGAGAAGTACTGTTTCTTCAATAAGTTAGTATTCGCTTAGGGCAGGAAAAACTTCTTTCTAGAGAAACACTTGTAGATGGAATGGTTAAAATAAGAGAAAATAGTTTATATACTTCAGGCATAACTTCTTTTAAACCATCTTTTTCAAAAATCTTGTTTATTTTTAAATATATTCTAATAACGAAAATTGTATTATAAATGTAATTTCAAAAAAAATTATTTTTTCATTAATGCAACGCCACCTATTGGCAGTTTGTATAAACATAATTTTTGTATTCGAAAATCCTTATACCATGGACTATTCTATAATCAATGCCTATAGTATTATAATTATTATTATTTATTATTATTATCGTATTAAGTCTCCAAAATCAGTCTGCTGCACTCCAGCGATAACTAACACACATTTTCATGAATAAGTATTAGAGGTATGAATATAAAAAAACTTTTTTGTAGGTAGGTAAATGTATAGTACATATTATTATATGCTCTAGTTGTCTAGGATTTATTAAACTCTATTTTTTTTTTGTTTTATAGGTAAATGGTTACATAATAAATCATATACAATAAATAATAATAGAGCCATAATTGTGTAAATGCCTAAAACAATTTTTATTGATATATATACCTAGATTATATAATTATTATCAATGTTCTATTTTAGTTACTCTACTCAGAGTATGATTTGTGAGTTTACTCTAGTTAGGTATATGTAATTGTATAATATATGTGTAGTATATGTTTTAATAGTCGTCATATTTTAATATATAGATGAGTTTATACTCAATTATACTAGTTTATACTAGTTTATACTATTAGAGCAATATCTAAAATACATTTTTGATCGATTAAAAAATCCAACAAAATTGTACACCTATGATAGATGTAATTTGAAAAGTTATTGAATAGATTTCGATTGAAGCGAGGAATATTTTGATTTTACAATGATGTATGTTTTAAATCGTTTACACGGTTTTGATTGGGATCCTATGACATTGATTTTATATCTCAAAATATAAAAATTTTCTGAAACTTTTTATAAATGTATATCAATAAATGTTAAATCTTATTAAAAAATTACCTAATAATTAGGATACTATTGTTATATTTATTTAAAGTTTAGTCAGAATAAGTAAAGAAGATTTTTAAATAATAATTATAAAACAATTATTTATAATACAATTTCTATGTTCAAAAGTTTGATTTTATGTGATCAAAATTATTTTATTTTCATTAAGTATTTGGAATAGAAAATAAAAAAATAATAAATAGTAGTAAGTAGTTTATAAAAAGTGTTATGACATAAGATTTTATAATTTACAACTTAACATACCAATGTTATACTTTCTGAATATAATTGTCATAGCGTAGTTGCATTTTTTGTCCGCGAGATGGCGCTGCGTATTTCGATATTTTTGTCTATTATGGAATAATTCTATATAATAAACCCTAAGTAGTTTTGTGCCCGAATAATATAAGGATAGGCATTATTTTCAACACACATGTAGTTTGTATTACTTAACCGGCAGGGATATTGTTATTAAAATTACACTTTTTCAGATTAAATTCCAGTATAACTTCTAATATTGGGTTTATTTATATTTTGAATTTACTAACAAAATTTTTAAACACAAATAAACATATTTTTATCTGATTAACTCTTACCAAATTTTGTATGAAATTTGAATTCTTTATCTCACAGTGGAATTAACTATTTTAATTATAAATTTCTGATAATGTTGTAGTTATTTTTCAATCTAAATTGAACCTACTAAGCTTATCATTTAATTAATATAAATCACCTATCTCGACTATTATTATAAAAAACCTAATTTAATGAAAATATCAAATGGAATTTTTGTATTATTTTGGTTATAATATAATGTTGTTTGATGTTATCTAACTATACGCACATACGGGTGCACATATTTGTGTCATATTATGCACATTTTTATTTAGTCACGTATACTGTATGCATAACTGTAAAAATTTACATAATTAAACTGATAAACTAAACAGTTTAATTTAATTTTGGATTTTTTTATTGTTTTTTCAAAACTATAAAATTAAAAAATAAAGTTTCTCTCAAGTTGTATTTTTTGACAATAACTCTGTGTGAAGCATGGAAACTTAAATTTATGCGAGCTGTATTTTTTTTCTTTGATTTTTACTTTTCAGTTCACTTAATGAAAACAAAAATTTGCTTAAACATTTTTACATGGTACATCGTTTAAATCATAAGTTGAATCCAGACTGCATTATAAAATAAATATAAAAATAACTTAATAGTTTATATTAATATTATACTAAGAACTTAGTCGGGCGTCGTTCATTTTCGTTTCTATCAGATACTCGAATTAGATGTTAGTTTCTAATAAAATCCGAAAATCGTATCGTAATCTTTGTTAACAATTGACTGTAAATATTATATATTCATATTATTTTGTTTGAAAAACTGTTACAATTAAATCATTTAATTATCCTATAATGTAGTGTATAAAATAACAATATTACACGATTTATCATATACGAGTATTTATTATATTTAGCGCTTCATATCGATGATAATAAATCTGACATAAACACCTAAACACCTTCATATGTCACATAATATTATAATATTGTAATAGTCGATTGCCAAATCAAACTACGTAACGTTCATATTAGTTTTCATTCGTTTGCTATTGCATACATATATGTATTTTAAAAATACTGGAATTATTGATATCGCGTTAGGTAAATAGTATTACTAGGTTCAGCGATGACTTACATGTACGAAATAAATTTTAATAGAAAGAAATATAATTTCCATTTAGATTTGTGGCCGCTCTAAAAATATTTATATTCTATCTCGAACCCTTCGAAATATAATTACTCTCCCAACCCAGAATGATTTAGATTGTAAATTATGGTTACATATTATAGTATATATGTCAGACCCCAGAGATGAAATGGGAAATTTTTTGCCCATTCTTTGATATGGCCAAATGAGTTGCCCAATTCATTGAATGGGCAAAAGATTTCTAATTAATTATTATTAATTAATTTAAATTATAAATATAGTTTACATCCATGTTCTGGCGTACAACATGTACATAATATGCTGATTTATTTCCTGTACTTGATATTTATCTTAATTTATCGCCTCTAGTCATTTTTGATTATTTTCGTGCACTTGAGAAGTACTACGGGCTATAATAACTTATAGTAGCAGTTTCTAGATAAGATTTTGGGATCAATAATATATCTACTGATAAATGTACTTCATGTTGCTCAATGTTAATAAAGTCTGTTTCGTTAAATAATGTTTAGTATTGAGTCAAATTTCAAAAAACCTGTGGCCAATTCATGAAATAAACTGGCTTTATTTTTTTAAATCCAATTTATGAAATGAGCAATTATTTACCCATTCTATATGAATTGAAAAACTCATTTGCTCATTTCATGAATTGGACAATTTCATCTCTGGGTTGTAACATATAGTTGCTCTTCGTCGTTGAAAAAATATATATTTCTTAGTATATTTTTACCATTGTAACATAAGTGAACGTTGATTGTTATCAATGTATTTTGTTTTAACCGAATTATATTGATATGAGTTGTTTATTAAGATCGTTTTTTTTATTCCAAACTCAAACTTCTGAGATTAATTCACTGATATACCTATATTGTGTTTCGTCGAGGATTACACTTTTAATTAATATTTTTATGATTAAATTCGCTCATGAATTTGAATTTATGGCTTAAAACACGCGTTGTTTCACGTTTGAACTCGAAGAAAAACGCTTACGTACATGTTTACTAATCAACCGACATTTAATATGGTTAGTATTATATTTTATGGCTCGAGTTTGTTTTACTCGCCGAACGTCGTCTATTAATATTTAAAGGGGAGATAGTAGAGTATTACATATATTAATATAATGATCTTTTAAACAGGTCATAATAATAATTTGTGAACGACACAATTATTATAGTAAAACTGTCAGTGGGTATACGACTTACTTTTTATACGAAAAGTTATATTCTTGTACACACACACACGCGCGTATAAACACACACACACACACACACACACACACAACATACATTATAACGGCAACACAAGTGCTACAATATATATTTTACGAATTTATCTGTTTTGCCTATCGGCGTTTGTACACAGTGGCCGCGTATCGTCGTCCCGAAACGTTAAACATCAAACGTGGCCTACAGGTTCTGTGATATCTGTATTTTACCGTTGGCAAAATCAATATAATATACGGCGGCGGTCGCCTCTAGACAACATAGCTCCTCGTCGGATCTGATTCAGTCAGGAATTTATTCGACCTGTACGACCACTTTTTGTTTTGTTTTTATAATATATCTTATCATTTTCGAGTGAAAAAAAATACTTTTGAACGTATTTTACCCTGAAAGCGATTATTTAACGTTGCTCGAATCGCTTGATAAAATCCAACGCGACCCGTGCCCGAATGCGCCCGAAGTATTGGTAACGAATTTTGTAACGCAGACTTTACACCTGTGCCCAACAAAACTCGTGTTTACCGCAGATTATCCACCCGCCCCCGTCTACGCTATCGCGCTCTAAATATCATAACCACTTTTTGATTAATGGAGCTAGAATACGGTTTTTTTTTCTGTTTAAATGGAAGTCGTTTGTTCCGAGAAAGCGATTTTTCACAATGTGTAATATTATGTAGGTACGTATACAAATTGAACTCCATGACTATATTTGGAATCATAGTATTGTGTTGGTAAATATTAATTGCATTGATATTGTTTATTTTTTTTCCGGTTTTATCCTTTTTTTTTTTGAGTAAATATTCTCCAATGGTTCTACTCCAATATGCGTGATACTAATATCGGTTTAACATTTTAACTGTACTTATTATATATAGGTGTCTATTAACAAATTATTGTGATTGTTACGATCGAAAAGTTAAATCAAATCGATTTAAAAAAAAAAATTCTTTATCTTAAATATGCGATAATAATTAATTTTATTAAATAGATACTTTTTATCCATTTATTCGTCTTATTTGATTTCTCAATTTATTTACCACGTTTTATCGAGTTAAACATTAGAGGGTTCAACAATTTACAAAAATTATGCTATTCTGCTCAACTGATTTTATCTAATGATTTCCGTAATCTCTTATATTAATAAATGTTTAGTCTCATTACTCGTTATGGGCATATCGTTGGGTTTGTCGTCTCGATGGAATGTGCAAACATGTTGGGTACGGTTTCAATTGACATACCTTATGATAATTATATTTATAATACTTATAAAGTGAGAGTTAGCAATTCAATTGGTTTGAAATTGTTGTCACGTCTTGCTGTATACTTAAAAATGTCCAACGTTAACGTATGCTTCTCGTCTTCTATTTATGCTTTTCTCTGGCTGTCGAGAATAATTTATGCCTGCTAGTTCGTAATTTTTTACTAATATCTGAAAGATAATAATTTTTAAATAGATAGTCAATTAATTGAGTTCATTGTTATTCTTAAAATCGTATTCATGAATACATTTCTATTTTTTTATTTATCTAAATTCATAAAAAAAAAGAATATCATAAATGAAGGCACATCAAGTGATTTATATCTTAAACGTCAAATTACTTTTTTAGAATTTCCAAAATACACAAAGAATTAATCGTCATATTACATTACGTATTTTAATATACTCACGCGCTTAACGTTTATAACGAGGCTTACTATAAATAGTGTAAATTAAAAAAAGACCCATTATCGTTGTCATCGAAATAATATTACTGTATTTCTCATATTTTCAGGCTTTATATACTTTTCTTTTTTTCCAGTTTAAAATATGTGATCAGTTATTCCTATTTTATGTTACAAGACGCTCGTCTAAGTGTCTTACCTTTTTTTTTTTTTGAGATATCGTGAAAATTTACTATTATAGATATTTAATAATAGACATTTATAGATATAAATTCTATGTCCGAGGTATAAATTATTATTCACATAACATTTCTCATATATTACTTACATGAAAGTACCGATTTTTTTTAGATTTTTATATGAATTCAAAGAACGTTAGGTAACTGAAAAATAATTTCCATTTTTACATGATCAACATGTACAAAATCTAGTGACGCGAGTAAACAAAATGCTTTAAAGGATAACTACCTTGTAATTACAACAGTATAGCTGTGTAATATTTCTTAGATCACATTTTTTATTATTTCTACTATAGTTTATTTTGTTGTGTAAAATCGAATTAGTTATATCGCGATGATTTCCTAGTATTTAATTACCACATACTCGTATTATCACCGTCGTTATCTTTCATCTCGTGCGTATCCCGACACTTTGTTTGACCGCTTTGTATCGATGTAAGTAGTAAGCACGGCAAATGACTGTAAACGCAAATATTTGATGTGTGTGTAATGATCCTTTTTATGTTGCGAAAGTTTTCAACAGGAATTACGTATATGGGTATCACCTTTATGTCATATACTGAATAAATATATAGGAAACTATTCATTGACATGGTTAAAATTCTATTGTGTGAGATCAATTTGTCTTTTCTCAACGGCTTTCCGTTTGGTTTAAGTGTATTAAAATCTCAACGAGAATGACGAGTTTTACTTTTATTTATATTTCTGCTTCACTATAAATACAATACAGTTAAGCTATTATAACTTGAATTATATTTCAGATTTTTCATTCATGTGGGTGTATATTATATACATACATATGTATGGATATCTATTTTAATTTTAATTAATTCTAAATATTAAAAATTACTGTGTAGAGTCACGTAAAAAGGACACGTTTAAGTCTTCGCTATAAAAATACATCGTTATGATCGTAAAATTCTCGGAAAATTTCTTTGTGCTTTAAGAATGTTATGTAGTATAATGATATTGTAATATAAAACTATTGCTAGTGAATATCAAAAACATCGAGATCCTAGTTGAGAAATCACACTATGCATACTAAACAATATATTACAAGGTACATATTAAATTTAACTTGTTATATACAACCCTAAGGTCTAATGAAGTTCACATACGATTAAGTCAGAACCTTCGGGAAATATTTGATTGTTACTTTTTAAATATGATGGATATTAAAATTGGTTGGAATATTGTAGATTTTAAATAATAGAAATACAATTTAATTATTTAAATACGATAACTGAGAATAATATTACATGTCACACCCACATCATTTAATTTGCTCTGTCATACCAGCAAGTCTATGTGATTATGTGTTTTCTATTTGAAATATACGTATCGCCATCCGAAAATTTAGAATAATAATATGATAGAATTGTTATTCACGTTATGAATTCTATGCAGTCGAATTATAAATAAACTCATTATAATTATATAAATATTTTACCAATATTAGTAATTTAATAATATAACATATTTGTACTATATATAAATATAATAAGTTTATTTAATTCGACTGCATATTAAACTAAACATATATAGTACCAATATTATACTAGATAGATTAACCGTAAAAATGTTGATTGTTGAGCAATTGAACCAATACATTTTATTCATTATTGAAGTATTGGTTTTCCATAAATTAAGTATTTAAATAAGTATTTAGTTATACTATTTGTCGGTAAAACATGAATTGTTGGTCATAAAATAGGCGGAAAATGTTATTGTTATAACCTTATAACTGTTCATTTTTATTTAATTTACACTCGTATATCTTACCTATATTATTTATATTTTGCAGTACCTATATGTATTATAACTTAATCATTCTTAATTTGAAAATATGCAAAATTAAACTTTCAGAATAACGTTCTATAGATAGTTTAATATTTTAAAAGTAGAAAATCTCGTTTCATATTATTTGCAGTTTTACACACAGTTCAAAGCTATTATAAAAGTTTATAAAATTAGCCCGAAGGCGTATACTTATATTCATATATTTATTTATATAGTGCACTATATAAATAAGATTTCGAACTAGTACGTCGAAGTTTTTGATTAATTTTATTCGTCGATAAATTCAGATACTTTAAGTTATAATTTAAAAACTATTATTACTATTTAAGTGTTTGGTCATAAAGTGTGTTTGTTATACATTTAGTTTTTACCACAGGCTATTGTAAAACCCGATCTTTTATTCCCACATAGTCTGTATAGATTTATTGCAGATTAATTTCAACACATTAGTTCACTACGGAACACGCTGTATTGTAGGCAATATACCTTCGAGTTAATTATTATCGCTTATTTACGAGTTTAACGATACAGATAAATAAAAAAAAAAAGCAAATAATAATTTCTGTTTTTTAAATTGTCATTTCTTAAACAGTCTTCTTTGGCAGTAGGTTTAGTACAAATCAACAATAATTTCATCAACACGATACGGAATTTCTATGCTTTTTGTCAGAAAACTAAAATCATAAAATCTCTACATGTTCATAAAAGATCTGTCAATTGTTTTTCCAATTAATTCTTTACTTAAGAAATATATCTATGTTTATTTTACTGAATATCACTTAAATTAAATATTAATACAATTTCGTTTTATGAAAACAAAATTGTCTTATACGATTGTAAATCACTTTTATAGATCAGTAATAATACTGTTTTACCATTTAATTTATTAAAATTTGCTCGTTCGTTTTATCGATGGATAAACACCGCAATAGAATGTTATAATACTATCTGTATACACAGGACCAAATATGTTTTTATATTATTCTAAAACAATAATTGACGTAGACTATTGGATACTATAATATATAATATTAAATCTGGTATTATTAAATAGGTACACGTATTACATTCAGCTAAGAACGTTTAACGCATCAGAAATGTCGTTGATGCCTATATATATTGTATACAAAGTTCTATAGAAATTATATTAAGTAGATTATAGAACTGATTTTAATGGAATTTTTGTGACGAACGATTCTTTTCAAGTGTAGTATTTCATACTAAAATGATTTCGAAAGTTGATAATCTCACATTTTCTATCTTAATCCTAGCACTTTTGAGTTAAAAAAATATAACCGGAAACGTGCAACGGATGGTGTCGACCGTTTTCGTCTAGGTATATAACAAATGATCAATGTGTACCTAATAGGTAAATATTAATAAAATATAACATACTTTTTCACGCTCTGTCAACGCGAGTCTGACTATCGACTGTGCAATGGTCTCACAATTATGTATTTTTACTACATACGTATTATATACATTACCATAATATGTGAAACAATTTGTAGTCTAAATATGACGGGAGACTTTCGTGTTTGTTCGGATTAGTAATATTAATAATTAGGTAGGTATGCCTACATAATACGTGACGTCCAGATCGCGAATATTATATACATGATTGCACACACACATATATATATATATATATATATATATATATATATATATACATATATTTATATATTATGAGCGTATATATTTAATGTTAATATATTATGTATAGTTAAACCTTGTCGACAACGGTTAATGCGCATATTATAATAACTCTTGCCGCGCGCGTCGCCTATTAGTACAGTCATTTGTGTTCATCTATGAAGGTGCGCGGCGAGCCCGGGGTCGCCGCTACCATCTCTCGCAGTCGAGCCCGGAGGATACGATTTCGTACGCAAGTTCCCTGGGGGAATTTGCGTTCAATTTACGTATCGACGTGCGCGCCTAGCCTTTAGAAAAAATAAAAATAAAAATAACAACATCAAAATTCGTAAACGTTATAAATTTATTAAATTAATCCGAAACCAATTGGTAGGTATTAATTATTATAATTTTTTTTTTTCGCCCGTATCTATATATTTTATATATAATAACATAACACAAAGAGAAACGCCGCGCGTGATGGGTGCAGCGTCCGGTCCCGTAAACGATTAAAGCATGTTCGGGGTGGTGAAAAATTAAATGTACCCATTCGAAATACACGCATAATTCTGCCACCAGCAGCAGATGATATTATTGTTATTAGGTATTATTATCTTTGTACATTGAAATTGTTATAATAATCGATGCGTCTGTACGCATTTAACTTAAACGTTATTATATAGTAGTTGGTCACACGCGTTTGTAATAATAATAATAATAATAATAATAATAATAATAATTATGATGATAATGATGAATCCACCACCTCTACGTCGTGGCGGTGCTCGTCTTTTATCTCGTGCGAAAATCGATCGTTTTTTTTTCTGCACAACACGCGTGCGAGCGTATTATAATATAATATAATATTTTCACAATAATTCTAATGGAGTGTTAAATACCGGTTATTAGATTACCGTGACGAAGATTTACATATAATTTTATATTAATATCGCTGTATAGTGTATATAATACAACGCGAATATAACATATTATAATATGGTGTCTATATTATATGCGTAACGTGTGCCCTCTGTCCCCACTATCCGTCAAGCTGTCCATCTTTTCTCTATTGTAACGGTTTTCAAAGTTGTACGTTCGCAGAGCCCTCGAGTAGCAATGTCAATTTTGAACCATTGCAAATCATTAAGAATGTGCACGTATAAACGATTTATTTTCTTTATTGCGTGTGTAAAAACTAAACGCTCGATTTTGGACATTGATTTTTAATTAATAAAAATTACTCTAGGACCGTGTTTCTTAAACGCCGGAGTTTCGTGGAAGAACACTTAGTGTTCGTCCGAGAAATTTAAGTGCCTTTTTTCAAAACATTTAAAAAAATTACTTCAAAAATTTAACTGAGATAAATGTACATTTTGATTATTTAAAATTTTTTTTTATTCATATTGATTAACTTATCTTTCATGTAATCATCAAATGATAATTTCGAATTTATAAATTTAAAAATATTATTATTATTTGAAATGATTAATTGTTTTTTGTTGTTGTAAATAATCTTTATACAAATATGGTCCACCCTACAGAATGTTGCATTAAAATTGAAAACTATTGAACAACAGTAGGGGTTTTATAATAAATGTAAACATCAAAAAAGATTTAACTGATGAAAAACATTAAGAATTAACTATAATCAGCATACTGTGACTTGATTCGGATGTTTCCGCGGAGCCCCTGTCCCCTAGTTACTCTCATATAGAGCTCTGTTAGAACACAGTTTGAGAACCGCTGCTCTATTATTACACTATCATATTTTAATCGTCGCCACGTCAAACGCATTCCAGGTACGTACCTATATTATAATGTGTGTATTATATGCGTACGTCCCAAGGCACGAACGGCCGACCGACGAAAAATTGTGACGTCCGGCCAATGCGTTCTCTTTTTTTTCGCGCTACCGCCGCCGCGGCTCGTTTTAAAATCATCGAAAATTATATCCCATTCTCTCAGGGCACACATAAATATACGTCTAAATAATACCTCACTGCTGCAGCCACCGCCGTCTCGTCCTTCTCGACGGCCATTTCGTCCGTTATTTAAATCAATCTCATTTCTATGATTAAACCATTTTTTAAGACCCGTACAAAAAAAAAAAATCATTATTATTGTATTTCAAACGATTGACGAAAATGTCGGGCAATGCATTGGCATTAATACTTTAAGATTTTAATATTTCCCAAACTCTTGCGGAAACATTTTTCATTAAATATAGTACGGTTTATATTTAGGGTTGACCTGACCATGGTCGCTGGTCTGTGATTGTGATCGGAACTACCCTTTTTTTTAATTTTCTATTCTATGAATTTAATTATCTACAAGGAAATAACATAACTTACAATTGATTTAAAATAAAATTTAAAAAAATGTTTAAAACTTTGATAAAAATAATAATGTTTTTTTTTTCGTATACTTATATTTACTCTATAATACTCGTATATGTTACACAACAATGTAATCAAATATAATTGTAAAGATATGCACATTATAATACAGGTACGTGACTATATACATTGGGACTTTTGTTCTTCATAAAAAAGCACTTTAATAAACTTTAAAATGTTGCTTCTGGGGCTCCTTTGATACACTATATAAATTATATTATTAATAAATATTAATATATGATTGTTTATATATATATATACTCTTATGTCAGCCATAAAAGTATATTCTAATCGCTGCGTCGCATAACATCCATCATTATGTACATATTATTGCAATTCGGAAGTAATATAAAAATCATATTGTTTTTGTGTGTGATCCTATTAATATCAAATTGAAATATTCGGAAAGTCTTTCACAAGCGCGTTCGATTGCATCGACTAACAGTGTACAACATTTTTATTTTATTAGTTACAGTTATTCGTTCGAAATATTGTTTGTATATTAAGTACATTTTATAGTTAGGTATAGATATTATAGACATACTTCGTCAATCAATAATATACTATACCAAACATTTTATCACACACAGCACGTACATGTTTATACTACACAGGATATGTTATTGTATATTTTCGTACACTTAATACGTTTACGTTATATATATTTATAGAGTTTTATTTGCATACACAGTTTGATAGATATCAATTATAAGGAATAATTTATGCGTTTAAAATAGTGATCTAACGATATTCCAATTATCGGGGCGTTAACTAATCGAGTCAATTGGCTGCTAAAAATTCCACAGCAATCTATCAATATTTTGATTACAAATACAATATCTACAGTTAGTAAATACGAAAATATAATTTAAAGCAACGAATCGATCAAATTATATATGTTGAACGACCGACTTAATTGATCGACTATTAGAGAACAGTTTTTTTTGTTTTGTTTTTTTTTTTTGTAATAATATTATTATTAAAATAAATTATTATACATATTTATACTTAAAAACGATTAATCAATCAATGATCACAGTAATTAAAACACGTCTGGTACATAGCATTTAAACTCGCGCACTCGTTATCGTAAATTTATACATAAATTTATACGCACTGTTAATAAACAAGATTTTCTTTTACACTTCAAACACATCGATATGATGATATAATATTTATCTATCTTTATATTTGAACATAATTTTTTAGTCGACAATAATACTTTTTGCTAATTTAAATAAAATCATTTAAACTAAATTTGTAGGACTATGTTCAAACGTATGATTTATTGTAACTGCAAAGCGTTTAAAGTTAGATGATCATTTTATGATAACACGATAGAGGCATCGATGCGGTCACGTAGAGCTTATTTGTCTTTGAGTAATTTTCATTGAAATACGGACGATAAACAAGTTTTTTATGTACACAAATAAGGATAATTTATAACCATCGGTACATTAACATTACTCTTCGTAATAATTTTTTCCATGCTAAAACTATATACATATATAATATACATATATATCCAGTAAAACAATCTTTCATTTTTTACTGAATCGAAGAAGTCTATGAAAACTCGTAGGCACGTCTACACGTCTCATATTAATGTAATACTGTATATTATTGTTACGGGATTGTTTTTATTTCTCTTATATTATTTCGGATTCAATGGTCGTATTATTTTATTGATATTTCATGCGGTTAATATAAAAGTGTATAGAAATCTTTCGTATGTATGTACCCAAGAATTTCATAGTACCTACTATATATTCGAGTGAAACTTTTAAAAGTTAGAAACTGAACCCAACTGATTAATACGGCCCACTTAAGACTGACGAGTTTTTCGAAGTTTAATGCGAAATGTGGTTTACTTGCGTCATCTTTATAGTGTATTATTTTTCGTTGGATTATTGAAATATTTTTGAACATTTTAGTTGTTAATTATAATTGAATAAATAAGATTTAATATTTCTTCAACTATAATTTACTGTTTGAATATCGTGTTCAATATACTTAAGTAGTTAGTCATCAAACTAGTTAGTAAACACTTATATTTATGTTTGTAATTAAACATTTATACTACTACAACTTGGTATAATTAAATAATATATCACATTACGTATAATACTATCGATAGTGTTTTGTTCTTGCTCGTGTTCACTCTGTATACGACTAAGTATTAATTCGTGTACACGGAAGCATTCAATTGGACTATTAGGTACATGTAAACTGTAAAGCATATATGCGTTTGTGCATACGTATTATGCGTGCAGTTGATGCGGAACGATTTCTATTTATAAATTGAAATAAATAGACACTCCTCATTTATACGGAGAAAATTAATTAAACTCCATTTCATCTGCATTTGACATTTCGAGTTTACCTCCACTGTTTCGGTCCAGAGTTAATTTACTCGATGGGTTGAGCCAAAGACGTCACCGGGGGGTGTACGTGCAAGCTTCTTGTTTATTAAAATATAATTTAAATCGGCGGCGAACGGATTAAATCAAATGTTTAGAAATACATGTTGATTGAATTTGGCTATAAAATTGTAATAACTCATACATATGTACATACCATCTGGCCGAAATCGGACGACGTGTAAAATATATTGTGAATTAAGAGAACTGGTTTTGAAGCAGGTAGTTAATTAACTATTGGAGATTACCTCTGTATAATTGTGTTTACATTTTTCTTATAAAAATATTTCAACATTCATTAATGTTCTATTATTTTCTCGCGCCCTTGCGGTTGAAATTCACGCGCAGTTTTATATAATGGTCGTAGTTAAAACGCATTCGGCAGTTTAAAACATATACTCGTATCTCGTACGTCTGATTAATTACAATTACTCTACAAAAACGCTTGCGGTATAATGTTTTATTGAATTATTTTATACTTGTGTACTCGGTCGACGGTTGAAATAACCAACTTGACGCATTATGACGATGCCGCTTTGGCATTACAATAAAGTTTATTGAATAAACTCATTAGATATTTGGATGATGATGGTATTGAAAATACGCGCAATATTTATATATTTTCAATCTTATTTGAATTCGTGTTGATGTTTCCAAATGTCAAGGTTTTAAAATGTTTGGATTTTTCTGAAAACATCCGTGACGTAATGCATACATATAATTTATAGTGTATACTATATTACAGTGTAAGATATATGGTTTACAAACTACAAAAATATACGCGCAATGATGTAGGTTGTAATGATAATCCGACAACTGCGCTGCGATATAGAATGGTAAAATAAAATGTGCAAATGACGAGAAATGCGCGCGTAACGAAATATAATAATAATATATTCGTTTTTAAAAATAAATTGTTGCACGGTTAAAATAAAAGTAAAAAAGTACGATGGCAGTAATACGATCGCGTTAGTTATTTGTTTGTTTTGTTTTTCGTATTTTGTGATAATACCAGTCGGCAATCCTGCTGCGCAGCAGTTTATACCGACGAAAGAGAAGAGTGCATAGTGTATATGGACGTGCTTGAACAAAATGCAATAATATAAATGAGATTTTATCGTTTACTCGTGAAAATAAGTAAAATATATCGCTAATTTTTTTGTGTTTATTTTCATATTTTATTGTCAAACGGACTTGTTAGTACACCGAATCCTTAATTTGAATATTAGATTAATGATTTAACCGAGGATTTAACATATTTATCGAAACACATTTTAGCATAAATTCGATCGATTATTTTAGAGTTTCTATTTTGCGCTTTATATACATTTATGTTGGTTTATCTAGGTTTTATTGTATTGTTTCATACGTATATACGTATATTTATATATATGTACATTATTGTTGCGTACGGCGTACGATAAAAAACAAATGTTTGTCATTGTCGTGTGTAACTATATAATATATATATTGTATTTATAATAAGGCTTAAATGGACTTCGTGATTGTACCACCCGCATAGTAAAATCGCGAAAGCTTGTTTGTTTCTATATTAGTAGCGTTTTTTTACTAATGAAAATCGTGACAAGATTAAAATGATTTATCGGCGTTTTCAATTATTTTCCCCCCGTGTACCTTCAGCAGATACGACGTGTTAACATTTATCAAATACGTTAAGCGTACCTATGTATATATTTTAGTGTAGCAATATGGTACCTCTACGTATGAAATGAGTTCACATAAATAAAAACAGTGTTTCCAAAATACGACATTATTTTCGTCCGAATTAATTACGTTCATAATCGTATCTTGCGTGTATAAAACGACGCGAACCGCGTGTGCGAGATCGCCATTTTTTTTTTATTAGACCCGCTTTAATAGGTATAACGTTTACAATCATAGCGATGCGAAAGAGTGGGCGAGAAAAAATACGATAACGAATTTATTGGACGACGCGCAGAAATCGTACCGTCATCGTCAGGCGTATCTAACGTTTCTTAAACGCGTGGCATTATACGTATCGTACGTATTCAACAGGAAATGATAAATCGGACCTTTCTCTATGGACAACGATTTATCGTTTAAACTAATATATTTGTTATATACAAATATATATATATATATATATACTTATATGTAAAGATCTAAG
The DNA here is from genome assembly GCA_948098885.1 of Drepanosiphum platanoidis. Taxonomy (NCBI): domain Eukaryota; kingdom Metazoa; phylum Arthropoda; class Insecta; order Hemiptera; family Aphididae; genus Drepanosiphum; species Drepanosiphum platanoidis. Next base: position 12,510,213 of record OX402534.1, on the reverse strand, counting down.
TCGGAAAAATAGTACTGCACTTTTCTATGCGTTATGAATCTAAAAGAAGAAACCTTCTCCAAGTCGTTGTCACTCAGGTTCGCATCGGTGATTATAATATTATTTATTTCCATCGTTATTTCTTGTTGATTCAAATAATATGGAATAACGCAATCAATACGATCGAGTATATATACGCGTCATGTTGTTTTGCATTCAGAAATGGTCCCGATGTATCCCTGAAAGGAATAATAACCGATTTGTTATAAATTATGGTATTATAACATAAACGATTTGAAATGCGTGGTTTACGTATAACTACTACACGTACGCACACGCATTGTATAATCATTGTTGTATTTATCGCCTTGAGTAGAGTATTGTTATGAAATGTAGATAAGTTTTTTGTTCAACTTTTAGCTTTATTTAAATTATTTATATTTTTAACAAACGAACCGTATGAATTGTTCATGTATAAGTATAATAATAATTATAATAAAAATAAATTAACAACGAACGTCTTCTTCGCTATACTATTTAAATTTTTATTTTTTAAACAATTTATTGCGATGCTATTGTTAGTGTTGTTTGGAGTTAAATAAAAAGAAAAAAGTTTTTATATTCTACAATATTATTACTACAATATTTCTACAATATTCTATTGAATTTTATCTTTATTGAACGTCATACCTGTTTATTATACAAATGATGTATGTTTTTGGCTAGAAATTCAATAATAAATTACATGTTTTTACTGGAACGGTGTAGCATTAGGTTAATACAACAGGATCGCTATACGATATTAGATACATACTCGTATAAATACTATCGGTTTTATGTTTTAAATTAAAATCGAACAACTAAACTCAATTTTGTACAGTTTTAAAGTGAATTATCGTTCCTAATATAAAACTTGACAGGTTTCGGATAAATAGTATCAATAAATATAATAAAAAACAGCTATTTTCCAATTGATTTATTATTTTTTTCATTTATTATAAGTCTATAACTAATTTTAAATTACATTTTATCTAGTGAACTTAAAAAAAATAACTGTTTTTTTTTTTTTTACTAATACATTGTTATTAATAGTCATATCCTGTGTTTCATATATGTTTTTTTGTAATTTGTTAAATTTAATAGGTAAATAAATGTGGTAGAACGACATTTATTAGTCATTTGAGTACTTTTAAAAACCCCTCCAGTAATCCGGACGAATCGCTAATCGGACAGCACTTTGTCTGAATTTGTATGGACTATAGAGGCTTTACTGTATATGTCTAATATTATTTTCATTAATATCTTTATATTAAAATTGATTTTGTCACGTATTTATAAATAGAAATTATTTTATATAATAGATTTAATGACATTCAAATGTATGGTAAATTATTTGAAATTGTTGAATGTACTATAATATTATATTTGGGTGAAACAATTGAACTTAAATCATTAATATGCAATGAGTCTTGTTCAATGGTTATTTTGTATTTTTAAACTAAAACTAAATAGAGACAATATAAAACAATAATTATTGATAAATTATATATTATTATATTATTATAAATTATCGTATTTTACTAATATTCTGTATTCTTTTTTTTCAGGTAAGTGGAAATCACACTAATGTATAACATATATAAGATATAAGATCGTAACCGATCGATGTAGTTGACAATACAAATTTTGTTGTTGCTCTCGTGCTTATCAAAACATCACCAGGTAACAAATCGTACATACTTATTTACTTTACCAAATAGGGTTAGATTATGGTTTAATCAATATCACAATCACGGCTGTATTAAATACCGAAATAATTTTTAAAACAAATTATATAGGTAGCAGACGTACAATATACACATACAGGTATATAAATATGATTATATAGTTGTTGGGATAAAGTAGCACAATAACATCAATTGATTGAGTAAATATTTATAGTTCAGGAAGGTTGAGTGTAATTATATATTTACATTTATTAAATGTGTTATACGTCATAATGACCGTATTTTGCGGACTGTTGTGTAAATAACACTACTTGAACGTTTATTTAAAAAAAAGAAACTCGTATACGAACAGTTTTGTAATTTGAGTTTCACATAATATGTATTATATATATATATATATTAACGTATTTACTTACACATTATTGTGCGCGAATCATGTAAGTGCCTACATTAAATTTATTTTATGACAGAAAATTATACGTCGGGCGCGAATTTATACGATATACCAACGTGTATTTGTTTACGATCTCGTACGAGAAACGTTATTTTAGGGGCTATATATACATTAGGCGTACAACAACCGATCGTCAGAAAGGAAACGTATAATATAATATCCGCGCGACGTTATTATATAATATTGCAGAAATCGTGTGAAAAAAAATTTCGCGCGTATTATATATATTAAAAGTAATCGTATTATACCAGATCATGCGATCGAATTCCGTTTAGGTACGTCTTAAAAAACGAAAAAAAAAAAAAATTCCAAATTGTTTATCTATTATTATTATTATTTCTTTTTTCTTTTTCGACACGACGCGTATATATATATATATTAGAAGTTTTATTATTACACAAGTAAGCGGGAAATCGACCGGGCAGTCGGTGTAAACGTTTTGAAAATTCCCCGACGCGAACCCGGTTCTTTCGTCGGAGTCCGCTCGCGAATGAAGATCTCCCAGCGACAAATCAATTAGACGTTTGAGGCCGACGCGCGTATAAATCAATCGGTCTGTGGCGTGCGGACGACAATGCGCTTATGGTTGAAGCTCCGTCTCTTTCTGCGGGCCGTGTCTGCATACAATGCGAGCGTGAAATCGACCGGTGTGCCGCACAACCGTCATTAGCTCCTTTCACGGGCCCGCGACGACGACGTCGGTGACGATGATAATAATAATAATAATGATAATAACGATAAACATAATAATGCGCTTTTGCCCCTCGTTTTCATTTACTTGGCCGGTGGCTGAAAGACGGAGACGATGACAGTACGCCGAGCGTGCGCGTGATGAGGGCGTGAAGGAATACCGGAGCCGCAAGATAGCCGCAGACCGTCATCGTCTCTATCCTCGAAAACCGTTCTAGGCATGAGGACATAATAGTAGTAAAAACCACGTGCAAGCATACGCCGAGTGCACGTGCGACTGCGGCGAAAACCGCCTTTAGCCCAAACTGCAATGATAATGCGACGATAAATCAAGTGTCAAAACCCCCTCGGGTCGCGCGCGTCACAACGCGCTGCAGGTTGCGATCGCGCGACCGGCATTTTTTATTTACTTATACGTATAAATTTATTTATACATTTTTTTTTTTCTCTTCCTTTCTTTTCGTTATCGTATTATTATTATTTTATATTCTCGCGCGCATAAAATGTATATATATTTACGCTCTCGGATACGACTCAATCTCGATCCGGAGACCGCGCTGCGATTGTCTCGAGGCGCGTCGTGTACACACACATGCACACTACATACACACACATGGTTATATACATGATATGAATTCGCGGCTCAGAACAATAGGTTCGCGGGCCGGATTTTCGCGGAAAATTAATGCGCGCGCGATGACCCCGTTAGCAGCAGCCGAATTCGGTTTTACTGTGCCGCGCGCCGTACACTGTACGACGGGACGCGTTTGGCAGGATTCCGCGCGCCGCGCCGGTTCGATCCCACGTGCATACACTTATTAGTACGCACATTGTCTCCAGCTCGTTATACACTACGCATAGACACCGGTGTTTTCAAACAATACACTCCGCACGTGTATATTGTATTATGTACGCGATTTGCGAACTCGAGTAGGTACGCGTTATTATTTTGGGGTGGAGTAACAAATGATCCGTGCACACATAACATTACAATAGATAGACGCGCATAATATACGTTAACGGCTGCACATGCGCGAATTTGTATTGCAATGCGCGCGTGGAGTGTATAACAAATGACACGATATTGTCGGACGTACGGGATTTAACGACACGCCGCCATAATAATATACTATCGTCGGAAATCCTCGGTTAATGATCGCTACTGCTGCTGCTGCTGCTGCTGCTGCGCAGTGTCGTCCTGCGTGTCCTCGACCGTCGACGTCTTGTTGTCGAACCGTACGCTTTACGAGCTTCGCATACCTCGGACTCGCACGTCGTTTGAGAGTTCATAAACAACTATTCTCGAAGAAACGATATAGGGACGGTTACGAACGCATGCGATTTCTGTGTTGTATATAATTAAATATATAAAAACGTATATAAAATTCCCGGAGACTTAAACTCTATGTTCGATTATAGCCCACGTGGGTATATGCAGTATTATTTTTCTTCATAAGAAACGATATGATGTGTAGTAATTAATTATAAACTTGACTTACTCATAGGGTTATTAGTTGGTTATAATATTAAATTTTGAGGTGTAATATTTACAAGTATTATATATATATATATATACCTAGTCGTATAAACGTAACTTTTAATTCCTCCCTGCGTTCCATAGCGATTATTATACAGTGATACCTAATGGATCTTAGACTAAACTAATTTCGAAAATATATTCTAGATATACTAGTTATATATGATTTTTAACTAAACATTAAATTATGCTTTGATAAGCTGTCTAGAAATTAATTGAAATAAGTATTAGATAAACAAACAAATCGAATTTAAACAAGGTACCGAAAATACACCCACAGTGTGGGTACTGGTTTAATTTGTTTTATTTTAATATTAAACCTGTTAATATGGTAACTAAATCATAGTTAAATAAATTAAGGTCTTCTAAACCAAAGTGATTTTCTGACTTATTCGTGAAAATAGGTTGAATTTATTTTATTAAATTCGAATACTTAGAACGCAGCATTAAAATTTCGATCGAAACTAACATTGTTGTTTCACACTAGCCAAAATATTGTTAAAATATTCTCGTGTTGAAATAATTAGTGTGAAATTGAATAATAATAATAAAAAAAAAAATCGTGAATCGTTTCCAATTAAATTTGTTAAATTGTTCTTCTTTCCCCTCGCTATTGACGTTCTGAAAATGTGAACACTAAACCATTACGAATATAGTTCATATTATTCTCTGTTGAGATATAATTTAATATATTTATTAAAGATTGAAATTTATACGACCACGGTGTACGTTTTTCTCGTGGTTAACACGATGAATTATTGTATAAATCGAGTAGGTATATATATATATATGTGTGTAAAAAAAAATGTTGTATAGTCCACGGGCACAACGGCTACACATACGTACATATGATGATTTAGATGGTTTGTACGGGGCAAATCGATACGACTGTTAAGTCACATAATAATATTATGTTTATATGTATAATATAGCCTTCCCTTGCGGTGTATAATTCATACATGTACGACATACCGTTGTAAACAACCGGATTGTGTGCGAAGATTAAAAATGTAATAATATACTATGCGAGGAGGAGCGTAGGAGAATATACGATTAACACCTAATAAAAACAATTTTACATCGGCGGATTATTATTTACGACTAAACTTCTTATAGGTATTATAGGTGTTTTTTTTTTTTTTTTTAATATATATAAGTATACCGTATAAATTAATGAGTTATTGAGATTGAAATTTATTGTTCAATTAGTTTAGTTGGTCAAATAATTTTGGGCTAACTGCATACCGTCTTTCCATTGACTTATTGTGTACACATATTTCTATTAAAATCGAAGTAGTAAATTATTGAACGGCCAGTGATAGAATATTAGAATTCAGCATTCGGTGTCATATTTATAACGATAAAACATTCAATCCGTTATTCGAACTGATTAAAAATCGAAACGTTGTATAAATTATTTAATTTTGTAATTTGATTGAAACAATATACATATACATATAAGCTTCGTCGTAAAAAAAAAACATACAATAAGCGTACACTTTTGCATATGTATTGATTGTCATAAATATAAATAATTATTCTTCGAAATATTTTTGAATATTTCGATAGATTTTAATTATCATTGGTTTAATTATTGTTTAAATAAAACTCAAAATCAGTAGCAAAGTTTCTCTTCGGTTACTAGCTATAGTTTTTTCTTCTTTCTTAATTATAATTGTTTTCAATTTCTTACAACTCTTTTTAAATTTTGTTTCATATTTAGTTTATTTTTAAATTATTTAAAACTATATAAAACGCATTCATTTTTAAGTGTGCATAATTATTATGGTAGTTATTTACTTAAATGATAATAGTTCAAATCAATCAATCAATCGATAAAAAATTTAAATAACATGTAGCTTTTATAAATGCAAGTATAATATACTTACAAAAAAGTTCTTATTATATTATTGACTTAAATTAATTATACTTGATAAAACAAAACAATCATTTAAACAAAATATAGAAAACTAAACGTTAATTTAAAAAATCAAAAAAACCATTACATCTCTTACTAATAAAATTAACAAAATAATTTATAGGTTTGTAAGAATATTTTAATCACAATTTGTTTAAGAAAAAAAAAAATGAAATGACTAAATTATTTTAATCACTCTTTGTATATTTGGGTCATCGTAGACCACTGAACCTTGTACATTGAACTCGTATTAACATAAAAAAAAAGGCGAGAAATAGTATATATTAATTGGCATTTTTAATCGGAGTGTAATAAAATATGAATAAATCTTAATGATAAAATTTCACATTTTATAAATTATTAATTTGAATAAAAAAATTAGCTTCTCAATCAATAAATGATGAAATAATAATTATAGAATATACATATTAATACTAAAAAATATTTTTAAACACGTTATTTTATATAGTCGGTACGTTATAATAATCAAGTAATTTTACATAATATTTTACCCTTAGGTGTTAATATCGCGATTTTTATTTTAGCACCTAATTCATTATTACAGTTCAATTATTATTTTTACGGTTATTATTAAACATATTTAAATATTTTCCATTTAAAAACGATGATCAAAAATTACACTAAAACGTCATACATTTATAATGAATGAAAAACAGTTCAAACTCGATCTGCCGGTAAATTTTTTGTAATTCGAAAAGAAGACTTCTTTATAAATACACTTAGTGTATTCGATTTTATTATTTTATTCGAAGAAGACCCTTTACGAATAGTTATGAGAATGGAAAATGTTTATTTTTTTTTTTTTGTTCTAGTATACTTAGCTATAACGTACTCGCGTGTGTATATAATGTTTCTTTTTAATACTATAGTCGATATTGATCACAGATAACACTTAACATTAAATTTCATGTAATTGCAAAAGCGACTCCACCTATTAAAACCGTATTCTTTTCTTGGGAATAAAAATTGTGATGATAATCGCTTTCGAATTAAAAACGCACCATCTCAAGCGACTCACCCATAGTAACGACCGCCCACCCAACATGCGAAATTTCAAATACGAGTTTCTACCCTATTTAGTATATTTTAAAAATGCTTATAAACAGGTATAAATATGTATCATTTACTGCGCGTACATTATGTGTGGATATCGAGTTACATTTTAATTTCTATAATACGCGTACGTGAACACGATACTTAGAATGGTTTTTTTTTGCTTCTAAATTGGCTTATGCGATCGTTTTCACAAGTTAAAAAAGGCCTCGTGCAGTGTATATGCGCGTATTTTATATAAACGTATAATATTATTACTACGGGCTGCCGAGTTTCCACCGGACATAATCCCTGCATACGATCGCCATACTTTACTTATAATGAATGAAAATGATACGTATAATTTATTATTTTCACGTTAGTATGTGATCCGTGCGCGTTACAACATCGCGTAATAAGCATATTTTTCAAACTTGTCGTACCGCTCTCGAGTTTCGTTAACGTGATCGTGTACCATATGTGTGCACTAGTAGTATACAATTCATATATACTTGTATATATAGGTACGTATGCATACAGATTTTGTCGTCGTCGTCGTCGGATCGTTTATAACCGTTTAGAGTTGATTTTTCAAAACGTCGTCGACTATTGTCGTCAGACCGGCCGCGGCCGTTGTCAACGGCGGCGCACGTATTCACTATACATATATATATATATATATATATATATATATATATATATAAGCAGATATATATATATATTATATGGTACGCGCGTATTTTATACCTCCTACTCGGTATCCTTCTCGGTGCTCCTTTGACGAAGATGAGATTTACGAGCTCGGTGTAATGAGACACATATATAGGAAACGTCTCGTGTCGGGCGTATTATTATTATTATTATTATTATTATATGATAAGGAGCTTGGTATACAGGCCTACAACGACGACGACGACGTCGCCGCCGTGATAACAAAGATGGATGTGACCGGTTACCGCGATTTGTCCCGGAAAAATACATTATATTATACATAGGTACGTTGCCCGCGACCGCAGGACGACGATTGCGCGCGTGTATAATTTCACGAGAAAAGAAAACCAACACACAGCAGCAGCATCAGTAGCGTTTTACTAACAGCGATGGCGGCGACGGACTCAAGTCGGATAAGGACCGGATGAATATCTAAACGGTCCAATATATAAATAATCCGTCTTTCCGTACACACACACACACACACACACACACACATATATATCTATATACCCATTGGACCGTGGCAATATAAATAATGCATTTTTCGCTTGGTTCTATTTCGTTCGAATAGAAAACGTTCATCAATATTTAATATACGACCGCGCGCGCGCGCGCGCATATACGTACATCGCTATACCCGTGGTTGTCGTAAATACGTGTGTATAATATAATACTAGTCAATGGCCGTATAATATAATATAAAATATTTCGTTTACTGGTGCGTTGAGATGTTTAAGTTATCTACTGCGTGTGGTAACTACGCACATGGTCGGTCGCACATACCACACAGCCCCAGTAATATATTATAATGTAGGTGTATAATTTAATTACATATAAATATTTTTGAGTACATATATTTTTGCATCTCTTAATGAGTATTCTAAGGTATGATCTTCTTTATTTTTGATACGAGAACCCTATATTTTGATTTTTTTACGCAATTCGGTTAATTTTTCTTGGGTTTTTTTTTAATGTAACTATAAGTCAAAATCCCAACTAAGTACTAGTACTTTCAGATTTATTCAAATTTAAATTTTAAACAAAATTTATAAAATATTTAGGATATTATTTTTCATTTGTACACATTCATACCACATCATATAATTTTTACATAAATTATGTACCAATTATACTCGAATTATATAAAATAATTTGTATTGTCATTTATTTTCATTGCCAATGTTAATTTCATTAAAATCGACAGTTGTGTTTTGTTTAGTGAATCTAGTTATATCAAAGCAAAGTATAAATGGTATTACATTTTTCATTGTATACTGAAGGGAGTTAAATTTTATAATTTGATACTATGATTATAAAAATATTGAAATACAGGTACTTATCCTTTTTGATTTCATTAATTTACAACAACATTGTATGCGGTATATTTCATAAATTTGTATATATTATTTATTGCCATCTGACTCCTCTTTGTGTGTCCTCCTCGTGTGTGTGTGTGTGTGTGATCGTTACCCTGGTGAGTCAAAAATGTTGCATTTTGAAAACATTTCTAGTTCCGACATTCGCGCCACAGTGTACCGAGACACTGTTTATCGGCGTTTTATCCGAATTATGACTTATTACTGATGGTTGTTTAACTCGACGCTTTTCAGATTGCACTTTATTTATGTCACGCGGTCACGCCAGCCGGCCTGCTGCGCATGTGCCTATATATATAATATTATAACGAGTACAATATAAACGTATTGGTATTATTGTACTTCACTCGGTGTTTAGCCGAACGGTGACTTATCTTGTTCGCGTATTAATACTTGGCCACATACAATCCATTACGATTACTGGAGCGGTATCTTTTGTGTGTATTATATATAGGTATTAGCGAAATGTCGAACTCAAATTTATGGCCTCAAACCGGACTAAGTTTTTTTTTTTTTTTTTAATGACGAAACAAACTATTAATTTCATTTTTTCGAACCGGAATATTATTTCAATGCCGAAACGAACATGAATTATTATTTTTTATTAAACGAACAATAATATACTGAAAAGTTAAAACTTGTAAAATTTGGTTTGATTTTTCCAACATCAAACATTTCGACTGATCTCTAATATCTATACCAATTGTTTAATATACGCGTGTTGTTGTCGACGACCGTATATGTGGACGAAAACGATCTGTTATCACTTATCACCATCAATAATATATACGCATATATTATTTTGTGAACTGGTCCGTTTATGGTTTGAGTAGAAAAATACGAGCCGCTCGGAATAGATTAAAACGTATTATTATTATATTTTATGCAAGAAAAATGCGTTTATATAGGTATATATATATATATATTATAATATGCAATATAGGTACTTGTACCACCGCACGAGTCCTGTACGTACATTGCAACCGGTCTCGCGTTGTTTTTATGTACATAAATTTTGCACAGTTCCCTTTGAAATTACCATATTTATCTCGACAAATAAATATATATAATATATTATATTAAATTGTAATAGCCGTAGAGAAAATTAGTATTCAAATTTAGAAAAATGTTTTATCGGGCAACGAATAATACGTCTATTGTTGACCGTCTCGTACAGGTATATAATACAATACGTATACGTATGTATGCCACTATACGATAATCGTTATGTCTGCGGGTAATCGATCTTCGTAATTACAAAATTTAAACGTTAAGACTATCGCCGCGAATACGGCGTCATTAATCACTAATTAAGTCTTATAATAATGAGCAGCGTAAATCTCGCAACAGACAATTTATGTATTGTGTTCACGTATGTAATGCGCTCGAACATATTTCAAACTCGATGGACGAATTTAAAAGTATAAAATCGGCTTGTTGAATAAATGATAAGAGAATTCTTTCCGTTATAGCCGCAATAATAACGGTATTGGTACGTCACGTCACTGTTGCCGGCTTAAGCATTTCCACCGTTCTCGTGGTGTTATTTTTCTTGTCAGATGACATGCGTATACGATGCTCGCGGGGCTCTTCAACACGTTTGCGCTGTTGACGAGTGAAATATGCTGTTAAATCGTGTTTTTTTTTAATCTCCCCAGCCTGTCGTCTGATTTTAGCTCGGTCTCTTTGACGCGTAGACGTCAATCCGTATGGCGACACAAACCGCCGTACACGACCAAAGCCAATGTCTCCTGCGCCGATCGCGACGGACAACGCGTTAATAATATAATATTATTCGTAACACGAGTCGGCTGTCTCGTCTTGCAGCGAAGCGCGCGGCTTTCGCGTTTCTTTCATAATATAATAATCGTAGGTATAGCGCATATACCTACCCCTTTCCCCTAAATCGTGTTCAACTGCGCGAACGACGCGTATTTCAAACACTATCATATTATAATCATTATTACTTTGTGATCGAAGACCTCGCCGCAACAATAATAAATTCAATTTTTAAAATGTTCGAAAACATTGATGTTTCTTACGGTTGAAAATTGTGCTAAAATGCATCTTTACATGTCGGCAAATAACATTGTGAACTTCTGAAAATTCGTGCCGAGTCTGTATTTTATTCTTGCCATTGTTGAATCATCAGTATCTGAGTTTCGGAATTTCCAGTACGGCTGTAAAAAAAAATTCAATAATGATTTTATTTCATACACGCAAATTGCTACAATGTCGTTCGTCGACACATTAATATTTCATTTATGATAAAATATTATACGGTGTGCTTCACACCTGTGTTTCCAACGCCCGCCGCATGTTCAATATACCATAAATGATAATAAATTATATAGTGTTGTAGACATTATTGTTAGTTTTTCTTTTCATTAAGCAAGTAACTGTTATAAAATGTAGATTTATTTTTTCATATGGTTTAGTTAGTACTTGTAATGCTCTGATCGATCTACTCTGTGGACCACCCAAAACATAGTTGTCATTGTTAGTGTTATAAATTCAAGCACTTCGTTATGATTTCAAGACAGAATAATAATATTTTTTGTCTATTTTTTCAGGTAATTTACCTTTAAATGATGATAACATTATGATTAATATAATGTTTAAATACACAATAAACGCATAAGCTTGAAAGTTTAGGTTGTTGAGGTGTACAAAAGTGTCAAATTAGATCTTATAAGTTATATTCTAGACTAACTGTGGCCGGCATATAACAGTTACAATAACGTGCACAAATGCGATAATTATATGATATCAAGTTTAGAATATGATGTATTATGCGTTTGTACGACGGAATAATATTAATATAATTGACGTGGACACAGCCGTGAGGCATGCCCTTAATTAGATTTGAAAGATGCGTTTGTGCGGTCCCGACGACGCGGATGTGTGATTTATGGCTACGCATAGGATACACAGCCGGGTATCGCGGTTGTAAGATTTGTACGAGTAAGATCGAACTCGCGTGTACACGATATACGAGTCTGTGCGTGTGCATTTGTGTATTAGTGTGTGTGCGTTCGTCCTGGCGAAGGAAGCGCGAGACGGACGGCGAGAGACGGAGGAGACGCGCAACGAGGAAACTAGTTGTTATTTTTTTTATTTCAAATACTATTCGTACTATTCGCGTGACGTACAGTATAATATATATTTATACATACATTATATTGTACGATTTGAGGCCGGTCGCGTACTACTGCAGCGTCAAGCCGTGTTTGCCTCTGTAGATCCATTTGTTCGCTCGCTGCCAACCGTTATCAAATCGATCACGATAATATAATGCGTGAAAACGTATATTTATGTAAGTATATTACTATGTACAAAACAGCGAACGCGTCGTAGATGCCGTCACGCTCGGCGGCGCGTCTAGTAGATACTTCGTCTCGAATCGACGACGTAATTTAGTGAACATAGTATATGTACATAAACAGTCTCTTCGTATTTTATCACCACCTCTCGGGAGTATTGAGAACCGTCCGTAAGACCGATATTCTTTTGTACACGAATCGATAAATTTGCCACTACAGAAAACCTACTGTTACTCAAAGTGTGTCTGTCTGTCTGTCTGTCGATGTGTGTATTATGCGCGCGCACCGCAACGTTTTCGAACGAATATTTTTCAAATACATTCGACTTATATGTTTATATGGACACTGCACGGTGTATGTCGTGGTATATTATATACTGCGCCGATGATCGGTTATCGCGAATGTTTTATTAACACCTCGTTACAGGTAATAATATGTATATGTATTATAAGTGCGCATGATAACGTTATGTGTGAAGCCCAATAAATTTTCACCCTCGATACGCTACGCCAGTCATAGATACAACACGTTGTTGGTGTGAAACGTTCTCGAATTAGATATATCGATAAAACTTGTGTTATAAAGTGTACATTATTTAAATATATATATTGTGATACAATAATATCTGTTGTGGAAAAATCAGATCGATCGCTATGTCGAACCTAAGCTCGAATGCATATAATAGTAATTATATTATAATCTATTATATTTAAATCGTATAGTACATATAAAACTGAGTGATTACATAAATAAAATCGAAACGATTCAAACCAAGATTTTCTTTTCTATGTATTTTATATATTTCATATTAGAGGTAGTCGAACTCTTTTGGAGTTCAAAAAAACGATGGTTGAACCCATGATGAAAAAAGACTAAAACGAAAATTTGTTTCAATTTTATTACTTTTTACGCATTCTTTGTTTAATATATCCCCATCCAATATAATATGAGTTTCTTTTTTTATTTCGATTAAGTCGGAAATGTTTTTCATACGTGTCTTATGTGTTGTGGTAGTTCAATAACTCGCTGATAGATCAAACATAATATTATAATAAATCAAAATTATCAAAGGTATAATAAGGTATAGAAAGATACATACGATACAAGGTATCGACTTTGGTTCAGATACTGAAGTGATACATCTAGTATAATATATCATAGACTAAATCATTATACCTAAATTTACAGCTGTTAAATTTGACTTCTAAGAAATTCGAAAGATATTATTTGTTGAATGGTAGAACACTTTCGACTAATTTTTTCAAGGATTTATTTGAAAACATCTTTTTAAATCGGGACAAATTAAAAATTTGACTATGAGTAATCATTCAAAATAAAGTGCAGATAATTTGGAAATATAAGTGTCTAGTTAGATGACAAACAACAATTTTGTGGTTTATACATATAGTGTCGGAAATATATGGATTTTAAAGTACATGGTACTATAAACGAGGAGATCACTCGATGTTAAAAATGATTTATCTAACCCAACATAGATGATGATTTAAAAAAAATAGTCTTTCTTCTTGTATATTATGCGTATAAATGATTTTTAGTGACTTAACGAAATCAGTTCGTAATTTCTAGAGAAAAATCGTTTGAAAAAATTAACTTTTATTTGAATTTACTTGTTCGAGATAATAATTAGTGTCTTATTACAAAACCACGATTACTTAACATCTACGAAACACACGCCTACACATTTTAGATCACGTTGAAAAATAAATAGCACGTTAATAAATAATAACATTGTTATCGAAAACCAATCTTATTAGTCGGTTAAAAATCAATTATGATTGCGTACAAACTACCCATCTTTGAAGGAGGGATGACTCACGTTCTTTTCCAATTAATATTACGTTTATATGCGAGCAACTGTTATATATTTTTCAATTCATTTGACAGTCGAAATACTTTGAATTTTTCATAACAACTATTATTGTACCAAAGAGAGGCTATTTTGTAATTTTATAGAAATTCAACAGTCAGTTTCCCAACCGATTTAGGGTTTTTTTAGGGCAAATTGTATTATATATTGTATTTACCGTGACTCCCAACTGTAAGACAATATTAAAATAATAATAATTATAAATAATATCTATTGAGATATTTTTTTCGGGATATCTCTGTGGGCCACTCTGTATAATATGTATACAGGAACCTATATTTTATTATTTTTACTATTGTCGTTATCATGTGTTATTACTTATTACCACCGTGATCGATGTGCATAAAATACGTGGGTATATATCATATTTATACGTATACGTGTGTATAATAATATACCGCGCATGTTACGTTGCTTTAGTGTGTTCTCGTATTGGAAAATAAAAACCCATTACTCTTATATTGTATTATACTATTACTTGTATATTATATTCGTATAATATTATATTAACCCTTCGGACCGAACGAAGAGCAAATACGCCCGACCGCATGCTATATAACTACATTAATTATACAAAATGATATTTCTATATGTAGGTACAGCCCTATACCATAGTGGTACGTTTATGATATAGCTAGGTACACACGTACCTATACATATTCGTATGTATATATGTGTGTGTCTGTGTGTGTGTGATGTAGTTGCGTTTAAATAACCATGTAATAATGATTTATTGCGCGTCCGGCACGATCAACGATCGATACGATCTATAGCATAATATACATGCGCTACAGTGTGTGTGTGTGCGCGAGCGCGCGCGCGCGAGCGTTGTATTTGTGTTGCGATCGAGAGAGAGCGGTTTCAAAACATCTGTAAAAACCAAACGTGCGTCAGTATATCTAGTAATAATAATAATAATAATAATAATAGCAATATTGTGCCGAGGCCGGGCCCGGGCTTACCGGGTGTATATGTGTGTTGTACCTGCCGTATACATAGGTATATAAACACGCGGCGGAATTAAAAGGGCAATAAATATAATGCGCACTGCCCCGAACGGCATTAATCAATCGGAAATCAATATTTATTATAATACAGCAGGTATAATACAATATGTTAAATAGTCGTGTGTGCGCGTGGGCTCGCGCGAGCTGTTGCGACGGCGGCGGCAGCGGCGTACGAAGCGATAGAAAACATTAAAAGTAGTAAAATTGATAAAAATCTCCGCCGCACAACTAGATCGATGTGTATTTTCATTTAATAATCGTAGACGTATTGTGCATGCGATACAATATGTTATAACAACGCCGTCGTCGTCGTCATATATTATAATATATTGTGTATTGCCTTTTTCAATGTATAATAGCCTATCGTACTCCACATACATAAATACGTCTTTTATGTAGGCATGTGTGTATTGTTAGTACTATTAGTATAATATATTGTAATACACGATGCCGGGTTACGCGCGGGCACAGACGACTCGAAATAATGTTTACTACATATTATAATATACTGTTACGACCGAAATTTATTGTGACCGTATCGTTATTTAACTATCTGTAGTATAAACACGCGCGTTTTGCCGATGTCTTAATAAAAAACGACAAATTGCATAGCGTTTTTAACTTCCGATCGTAAATAATTACAGTAATGATTGAATTCAATAATATAATGCATCGACTGCTTATTATAATATTATATTATCGTAATAATACGTCGAACCACCGCATAAACACGCGTATTATTATTAATATTATAGGTATCATGCTCGTATTAATATAATATATGGTTTGACCGATCAACGTTTACCTAATTATTTATATCAAATGCATCGAACATTTGAATTTATCCTGCATTGTACCTGTTGTACCTATCTAATACCTGTTTTTGTGTATACGTATAGAAACGTTATATATTATCTATTCGAAGACATTGTGTAATATATTTGTATCCAAAAGCGTTTTAATCCGGCTGGTTTTGCGTTTGATTTGCTTAAAACCCCATGACAAAATTAAAAATTAGCTACTTTGTGCCTACCTCAGTGTTGTTTATGTCAAACTCGTTCTACCAGAGCGAGTTGGTTTCGACGATATTTCGAGTCGAGTTCAACGTAATTTTTCGTTGTATGTCATACGTGTGGTATGAAAATTAAAACATAATTATCGTGAAAACTTAGTTCGTCGCCTGTAATTATAAAATACGAGTAGATGCTCCTAATTGAAAGTTTGAATTTAAATAAACACAATGAATCCGATCGCTATTGTTACATTGTTGACAAGATAATGAGCGAGGTGAAATTAGTTGGGATGAAAATGGTCGGATTTCTCTATACAGTATTTTTATTCGCATTCAAATAGTCCCCTTAAATGTATTGTTAATTTGTTCGTCGTCGTATGCTTGTGATACCATATTTTTATTTTTTTCAAAATCTTAACCGATTAACTTTGTTTGTTTTAAGAACGTTAAATTTTAGTAAATTTTTTTATTATCATTACAAACTCAATTTGTAACGGGAAACCACACTTGTGTTGTTGCAATAGCTGTTTCGACGTTGGAAGTCTAACGACGGAAATGAATAACTACCTCAAAACAAGTACACCTACTTCTATTTCTTCGTTTAATCGTGTTAAAAAAAGGTTATATTTAACGGGTTTAATAGGTTATAGGTACATGTTAAAATATGCTCTGCTCTTTGTCATAAGGAGGCGACGTCCCTCTTCCCCTACTTTATACTCGTGGGTATTAGTATATATATAATTGTAATGTGTTTACCAGTAAATTTTTGATCTTTTCGTGCGCGTGGTTTCCTTTTTTTTTCGGAGTATATTTTTTAAACATGTATGTCATGTAAAAAAAACCGACTAGTCCACTACATATCTATTACACTCATTATGTTTTTTTAATATAATAGTAGTTGGAATCCAAAAATGTTCTACGCAACAGTTTTTTTACACCCATCAGGCCTGCTTAGTCATAAATAATAGAAACGTTATTTAATTATAATATATTCCACCTAAAGGTCATAAAGTATAATAATATGGTCATAACTCATATTTTGTTCTCTCACCGATACCTAGGTATCCTATACTAGTACTTTTATATTAATAAAATCATTAAATTCTTAAATATTTACGGCTGTTGTTGAGCCTACGCAAATTTCAATAGTTAAAAAATACGCGAAACTAGATATACGTATGTGTGATGCGAAAAAAAACTACACCCACAGAGACTATCAAAATACTATTATGCGAAAAAATTTGGAACAAAACAGAATTAATTCATATCATATATTCATATTACATTGTGCTCTCCATCTTAAACATTTTTTTTTTTTTTGCGCTCATCGTGAATAGTTTGTGTAATTAATATGAAAATCACTCGGTTTCAAAAGGATTAGTAGGTTCAAGCCACGTATACTATTTTTAAATTATGCTTTAATATTATTTCGCAAAAACTTATAATAAATCTAAAAAAATACATAAACGTATAGTTTAAAAACATATATTATACGCTTAAACTACGAGAAGCCTATGGGTTGAGTTATGAGTGACTTGGAACCTAATTAATCCATTTTTTACAAAATATTTCTATACGGCATCGCGGACACACTCTAATATCATGAATAATATTGATTTTATTATATTGAATGTTTTATCGTACCATTATAATACATTTTTGGAGGCACCGATATATTGAAAAAAACTAGTTTTTGACGTAGGTACCGTTTATAACAGTATAATAATATATAATATATAACTACATTTGTTCGTTATAAATTATGTCGTTATATTTTACGATCAAATGTTTCCTTTAAAAATTGTTTTTTTATCGTTTTATTACCAAAGATTATACACCGTCCTGAGGTAAACATATAGTTATTTAAGTCGTAACATTATATTATTATTATTATTACTGATGCTAGATTTTGAATCGCACATATGGCTTTTGCGCTTGCCGCCTGACTAACGTACATACTACATAGGCATTAGCGATCGTTTTCGGTCTCTCCAAATGACTCGTATCTTCTTCGAGATAATACATACTGCAGCGCGTCAAATTTAAATATATACGCGTCTTACTAACAGCTTATTTCACATTTTTTATCAAAATATTTCGCTATTTTCAGTTTAACAACACTAATTATAAGTTGACGTTTATTTGAAAAGACATCCATAGAAAAAAGGGTTTAAAAATTTTGCAACCCTAAACTATTGTACTCGGTAACGCGCAACGTTTAACTATACTAAAATCGAATAATAATAGTCAAGATAAACATATGAGACTAATTAAATACATCGCTAATTTTTGTGTGTGCTACTAAACAATACATCGTGGTGTCTCCGCCATGCATTTAGTCGGGTTTTAAACTACTGAATTTACACTCTTCACTCTATGGAGAGTTATTAAAATATTGGATAATTTAAATAATTTATTGGCGTTTTATAAAATTTGCACGATCTCCATCACTTAAAATATATCGACTCTTTGTTAGAATGCACTCGGCCCTATAAAAAAACATTCGTTTTCATTGTTGATATATTTCAATTATATTTTCTTCAAAATAACCGTTTGCTTGAAGATTGTGAGTGACATATTATACCTGTATTACACTTGTAGAAACGTCATAATGATTTATAAGCCAAAAACAAACTATAGTTAATTTTCAATAGGGAGCGTACCGAGTTTTTAAACACTTCGAAAACAATGAGACTGTGTACGAACAATAACTGACAAAAATGTAAACATAAATTCAACCGACCTACTGTCCACTGCGTCCCAATACAATAATAATAATTGCTGTTCATTAGAATTTCGTACATATTTATGCGATATATGCGTGTTCTTTTAGCATAGTAATTCTATTGTCCTTCAATTCGTTCTTTATAACAGCAATGGGATTTCGTATACACACGTTATTGTACAAATTATTATGACAACCAAATATTGTATGTGTTAATCAGAGTGTGGCGTCGAATGATGTATTGGTTGTGTACACATTAATCGCGGCTTCCGTAGGAAATAATGAATCATGTCCACCGTTTGTGTGATTAATATTCGTATACAAATCAGGCGTACGTCTTCATTTCTCTTTGTACCTATGTATCTACCAGTCATGTCTGAATTTATCTTTTTACAGTTAAACCACTTACGACGTGTTTGTTTGAAAACAATAAACTATTGTAAAAATATCCATAATTTTTGTCTCTCGATAAATTGTCTCCAATATCGTTGGTTTTTGACAGGTGACCCTGAAAACGTTTAGTAAATTTTTAACATCCCCGAGCAAATATTTTCTGTTATTCGAATTATTTATACATTGCCGATTCGATCGTTTAACACGCGCGCGTGCCATCGAGATCCTTTATTTACACGACAATCTGAACATGTGACAAGTTCGGTGAACTTTTGCGTATGCGCCTACACGTCTCGGTCGGCTGATTTTACATCGAGAATATTAATATACATACATACATACATACATGTATATAATTTTTTTTTTTTTGAATAAAATTTCCATCGTTAACGCGAGATAAGGTAATACATACGCACACAATGTCACCGGTTCCACGCGCGTTATCATCGCCGCCGTCGCCACCAATGGTCAGTCACGTTCCCATTTGCAATTTTACCTCTCTTTCACTCCGTTCCGGTAAACGCGAGAATTTGAATTTGTATGTGATTCTCCCCCCCGGTGATCTGACAATTATTGTGCGGTTGCAACGTCACGACGAGGACGCAAACGCGAGTCCTGGACATTAAATAAATCCTGAATGAATACATTATTATAACGGTTTTCCTGATGTCCCAGTGACAAATTTGTTTACTATTTACCCGTCGGTCGTCGCGTGATTTCCCATTCAGTTTTTGCCAATTTTTATTATTTTTTTTTTTCCGTCGCCGACCTCGGCTGCTGCAGCCCTCCACGTAGAGATCGCCCGCGTCAGAGAAAATAAAACAGTTGGTAAAATTACAATATTATAATTTCAGCTATACGCGCGCGTTATCTGTACAAACGTATTGCATAACATATTATACGCGTACATCCACTTGTATAGGCGCGTGCCCGTACGGGCGATACATTGTTCCGCGTTTTTTCATTAATATTATATCATATTATACGTATTAAAAAAACGTTTCGCGGACAAAAGAGTGTGTGTGTGCAGTTTTGCAATATCTGGTACGCGTCGCAACGGTCGGTACGCCTACACCTTTATAGAGATGAAAAGAAAGATAATAAAACGAAAATACCCATAGTACATCCGAGCATCACCCTGCGCGTATAACGCGCGTACTCGTGGGCGAAATCGTATTCTCGCAACGACTCGTGCCCTCCGTGGCATACCTACCTACCTACTTAAACAATGTACACACGCGTGTGCAATGAAACATTATTATTATTAGGTATTTAATGAATTGAATTATCGATGCGCCTATTGTGTGTGTGTGTGTGTGTGTGTGTGTATTGTATATGTAGTAATAAAACTTTAATATATATGTTATCTATTTAATAAAACGAATACCCGCGAGGATCGCACAGTGGACGAATCGTGTGTAGATCGAATGACGTTACGTGTAGATCGATTAAAACAAAAACCAAATATAAACATCAACGGTGAATCGCGCGTATTTTACTTTAAATCAGTGGAGAGAGCGCGCGCCGAGGGTTATATTATTATCGTGCTGTCTCATTATTATTAGTATCTATTATATTATTTCGTCCGCAACACAAACATTGTGTTCGCGAGATTTCCTCACGACTGTGGTGGAATTAACGAGTGGTTTTTTTTTTTTTTTTTTCGTAAATAGGAGGACTCGACTGCTGCAGGTGGCCGCCAGTGTCGAATGTCTTTATTATAATTTATAATATTACTAGTGTACGGGCAAATATTGTTTCTCAAACGCTGTGGTAAATTCGTTTAATAACGACGGATATGCGATACGCGCCCTTGTTTTCGATCGACTGTGTCACTGCAATACTTTGTATAGTTCTCACGGTAAACGATAAACATTATTAACATTGAAATCGAGTAAAATTATATACAAAGTTTTTTTGAATAAATTATAGAATTATATTATTGCCGGTGACGTTTTCAAATATGAATATTATTAAAAATCATATAGTTTTTATAAATCTATTAACACTTTTAATGTACAACTGTCAAACGTATATATTTCACAAAAACTTTATAATTACATATAAACTTTTAATCGAGTTTTGATTCGTTTTCGATTATATCAGACACGATATTATATGGTGAAAATTAAACCAAACCCATCAGAAGTTTTCATTCGAACGGTTTCTGTACATACTTTCAGTACTTTCAAAAATATTATCAATTTTCTTCAATTTTTCTTAACCTATGTACGATTAGTTGTACACGATATAATGCTTGTTGTGCTATTTTTAAACGCGATTTAGTTTTTTATGTATTTTCTAAACCTCATAAATATTGCTAATGACTCGCGACAATTCGACGACAAAACACATATTACGTTTTACACTAGCTCCCAAACGTACCAAAACACGTCCTTGGTGCCCACTTCGAAATGATTTAATAATAAAAAAAAAAAAAACAACACTAAGAGCCATCAATTGTACCCGTAAAAAAGTAACCGTTCTGTTCTAAAAAGTTACACTTATATTTATTTATCTCAAGGGCATTAAACGAGGACAGACATGCCATCACCTAGTTATTCTTCAGTAGGTTTACAAAATTTATCACTTCACTATCATTTAAACCTATTTTTATTCTTGACATCTCTTATAAACATATTAAATGTATTAACATATTAACGTTTATAGTTCATAGCTAAAATTCATCGCATTGACACATTAAAATATTATAAAGTAAAAATATTTCAGTTTTCAGAATATTATACTGCAAGTAGCGGCATTAATGTTTCGATTTCTCTAACAGTAATTGTTATACAGCAATGATAACAGTCTAATTATATAATGTAGTATAATCATAACAGTCTTGCCGTTATGGCTGTGTTTTTATTTGGTTTTTTCGTTTTGATTAATCGGTATAGAGAGTTCTTATGCGATGTTCTTACGTTAAACATACAATACACATACCAAACCTTTTTAATCGAGTTAATCTAAAACTGATCAATACATTAGCCGTCGTTTAATGGTGTTTTAAATTAATAACGGAACGCACTCGAGAGAGCATGTGTGTTATCTTTATCCGTGTTTGGATTACTAAAAAAAAAAATTTTAGGGGGAGGGAATATTATTTTATAGCCGTGGTAATTGCGCTGAGAATTGTTTTTATTGAGTTGTCGTGACCACTCGGCCGCGCATAGTATACGATACTCGTATATTCATGATTCCCATAACCACAGCAATAATAATAATTACATGATAATGTGTTTTCTTGACGTTCTCGAGACAATATTTCTAGGAACACTATTTGTACGTACACTGTTGTTTACGATTTTTTAACAATTTTGTCTTGTTATACGCTCTTATATAATATGAAACCGTACTATACAGTGGTGGACGCCTTGTTATTTTTATCAGATCAATATGGCCGATAGATTAACATCACGTGTCGCTCAATTTAGGTTGTACAAAATATTTTTATATACAATATATATATATAGGTACTGTTAACAAACGTGTTTTTTTACATTTTTTTTTTCACTCTGATATAGATTTCACGTTGAAACCGCACCGACCAATAGGGTGAATTCGATAACACTCTTAAATGATTTTGTTTTCGTATAAAACACGTATCGAATAAATTGTTTTTTTTTTTTTTTTATTGGTATATACTGCTACTCCCCGCGGTACTTATACGATATATGATATGTTGTTGTGTCGGTGTTGATATATGTACCACAATCGCGTACAAATTGTACGGACCACTATTTTCTTCTGTCGTTCGTTAAGAACCAGCTACGTATACATAATATAACCTTTAATATATTTATATAGTTGTATGTATATACAATATATCGTATGACTTCTGTGATCTTCCCCATGTCTCACTCTCGGGACTGCTGCTATGTAATAAATAATAATATCACAATAGACTATATATTGCTGACGTTTTGCCGTCTACGTAAACTGCACTTCTGAATGGCTACGTATAATATTATAATCGCCCGTTTATTAATATATATCCCTACAAGCTACAAGTTCTGCGACAAACATTTTCACAGAACGTGAGATCTGTAAGGCTCAGTAGAAGTTATAACCAGTGGCCGAGAGTAAACGTTTTTCAAACAGAACAAATAGAACATGTCTTGTAGAGGTCTCCGCGAAGACCTGCAGATCTGACATATTATCTTGATTTTTTTAGCAATTTTTAAGAATTATTTAATGTGCAAACATTCCAATTACAACTTCGTCGATATCACAAATTAATTTAACAATATCGTTAGAAACTTTTATAATAATGTATTCTCGTCCGCATTCTAAGTTTATTTATCTATATATATAAAAATTTCGTGTCACGATGTATGTTCGCGATAAACTCCGAAACTACTGAACGGATTTTGAGAAAATTTGGTAACCATTTATAATATGGTCCAACTTAAAAAATAGAATAGTTTTTTTTTTCAATATTTATATATGGCGAGCGCCGAGAATATTCTGGTCAATTATCTATATATATATATATATATATATATATATATATATATATAAATGGAGCCAACAATGTAAAACAATTCATCAATTGAGAACGGCTGGGCCGATTTGGCTCAATTTTTTTTTTTTTGAATTGTTCGTAATTGCCAGGAGGTTTTTATGAAAAAAAAAAATTTGAAAAAACCCAATTAGGGGAGGTGCTGAAACGGGAATTTTGTGATTGAAATTTTAAATGGTTGCTATTGGTTATAGGAAAAAGTTAGCCCATTTATATCATATAACCCATTTATACATATGTACGTATACCTATATACTGTAACCATAGTGACCATTATCATTGTTTATAAATTTTTTTGCGAATCATTTTCAATTAAAATATATATACGTGTTTCATATACTTTTCACATATACGTACATACTTACAATAGGTTAGTAATTTTTCATAATACAAAATCCCCGTTTGAGCACCTCCCCTAGGGGGATGTATATAAATTAATCTACAAATTTATTTTTCAAAATTCAACCCTTAAAAGAAGGGGTAAACTTTTCACGGGCTAGATTTTGAGATGCAACGATCGGCGAGTAATTTGCATTTTATATGAATAGATTATTATGTCATCAAAAAACCCGACGATCTTTACCAAAAACGAATTGATTTTGCAATATCACGTTATTACATAACTTTTATCGGAAATGCGTGCGTGCGATGAACAATAGAACTTTTTTCATTGGGCGGTCGAATACGATCGCAGGCAAATCTATAGTCATTGGTCGATAGGCTCGATAGGCGTATACAATTTTAAAGCGGAAACCCGACGACGTTTACGCAAAAGGTATGGATTTCGCAACGTCATATATTATTACATAACTTTTACCGAAATTGCGTGCGTGCGCGCACCATTCCTCTTTCAATCGTAGACGCCGTCGTCGCCGCCACGCACTTACAATAAGTCAGTTATTTTTTATACTGCAAAATTCACTGGAAATATACAGCAAAACAACGTTTGCCGGGTCAGCTAGTACGTAAGTTTATATATTATGCCGTATATGCGAATAACGTTTCGAATCTGTGTCGCTAAAAAGTCATCTATCTAATTTTTTTCGTGAACCCCGTTATTCAAATAATATAATACTCCCTTCGCGTCGCCTCCGCGCGCGTCTGTTTATTTGTGTTCGCAGTATATAAATAATATAGTACCTATGTATGTACGCGGCAAGAGAGAGAGAATGAGAATAGGTTATAAATTATAATATAATATATAATATAACATAATATATTATATTTGCGCGTTGCCCGACGATCTCTATCGTTTTATGTCGCAGAAAAAGGCGCGCGTTACATATATTATGTATATTATTATCCTCTGATATATATGTGTGTGTGCACAAGACCTGCAGCTACAGCACACACGCGACATTATTATACAGGTATAGGACATACGTGCGGTCCGCGACCGATACATCCGATAGATTACGACGACGCGTCCGCCAACTCGCTCGTTTAGACGTTGCGTCCGCCGAACAACCCGTTCGTCGCGGTTTATAATATGTTATATTGTGGCCGGTGCCGATCGCGTTGTATAAATCTATCTGTACGGCGAAAACACATCCCGGCGTACGCACGTACTTCGGAGCTGTTGTATTATATACGAATATTATAAACATAATTCAAATATATAATATGTATTATATATAAATTTATGACGTTTTTAATTTAACAAAAATTATATTCTCAATTAATTGTTGGATTTTCATTCGAATGCAATTTTTATTTATTCTTAGCGTAGAAGGATTATATACGTAAAAAAAATAAAAATAAGTTTTGATATATAATTATTATGAACAAAGTTATTAGGTAGGTATACCTAGCTATATATTTATCAGGTTTTTCTGTGTTCGCTCTGTGCGTATCTATTATACACGTATATGATTAATATTGTAATATTAGTGATACATGCCGCCGCTTTCGATAAAATATATCAATATACATTATGCCTACAATATTTGTTTTCAACACACGATTTTTTTTATTATTATTATTCCGACCGCCGCGCCGTCGTAACAAACTATTTGTTGTTATTTTTTTTTTTTTTAATTGGAGCGCCTACCGCGTACACACACACACACGCACGAACACATACTCATATTTTATTTACATTATCGCTCGCGCGTAACACATATACAACATTATGTAGCGTTATATATATATATATATATATGATGATAGTTTGCTCCCCGTAGCACGAAATAATTATAATTATTAATATAAACATGTCGATATTATTACAATAATATATCGACACACGTGTACGCACAATATATTATATTATACACATTATATTATGTTATGGTCGGGTATACCAAACGACTACGACGTGGATGACGACCAGGCGATCGCGAGCT
The DNA here is from genome assembly GCA_948098885.1 of Drepanosiphum platanoidis. Taxonomy (NCBI): domain Eukaryota; kingdom Metazoa; phylum Arthropoda; class Insecta; order Hemiptera; family Aphididae; genus Drepanosiphum; species Drepanosiphum platanoidis. Next base: position 12,483,547 of record OX402534.1, on the reverse strand, counting down.
CGGTATTGGGGGCGACTCTCGGACGTTAAACGAATTTGTCCGTCTGCGCAATGGCCGCGAAACACGCGAACGGTTCATTAAACGCTCGCCGGTTTTGCGCCGTTACAATATCATCTGAACAGTTGTAACATAGCCGGCTTATATATGATGTATACAGTATAAAATAAACCTATATACAAATACAGTATATATATATATATATATGTATACTCACTCTTGTTCAGATTTTCCGACTGCCGGGCCCGCCGACTGGACGAGATCGTTGTCAATCTAAAACGAAAGACCGAACTCGATTGAGCAATGTTTATTGCCTATCGGTCATTAACTCGTGATATGTGTTCACGGAGGTCGTTATAGTACTTACACGGTAATTCGAAGGAAATATTTTCACTTTGATATTGGTCCGCAACGATTGATCGTTAAAAAAAAAAAAAAAAAATTCAATTCGGCTTAACACCGTAAATTTGCGTTCTACTCACATCTATTTAAAATATTACATTCGTAAACTAGTCGTCCAACGAACGTGGGAAATTTTTTCGAACATTAATTCATGCATATTTGTATAATTTTTTTCCACTCTAACATAAATATATATGTATATATATATAATATTTTCGTTTTAATCATAATGATTGATCTGATTATCTAGACATAATATAACGAAATATTATATGAAATTGTTTTCACGAAAACGGTGCCAACGTAAACGAAATATTTGAACGTATCATTGTTATCCGCGATTCGAATACGATCGAGCTGTAATATGATTACAGTCCGTCGAACGGATTCTCACCCGTTTACAGGTACCAGCAATTACCCGGTACTTTTTCTACCGTAAACTAGCGCGACTCCGTAGGTATATTTTAGTTTTTAATCGATCTCTTTTGATCTTTAGAAATGATTAGCTGCGATCTGTGTCATGTCAAGTAGTCGACTTTCGGTTAAATACGGTGAAAAAAATAAAACACGACTTGTACGTTTAACTCTCGCGCCCGCGCGCTATCGCGGGATATTTTCCAAGAGGAGAAAAAATACCACGCGTACGGATCGCTCTGCATAAATTAATAATGTCTTTCGTACCCTGTCTAGATGTTTATACTATCCCACTACGAATCGGACGATTTACTCTGGGCGAGATGAAATGTGTGTTCGCCGTATACTCGTAATAATAATTATTCCACTCGAAAGCCCCCCGGCAGCGGTGTACTCGAGACACCTGTGTGTGTGTGTGTGTGTGTGTGTGTGTGTGCACGCCGTAAACATTTCGCGGGTGGTCAGCGGTGGCGGTGGCTGGCCAACACCCATTGTCCGACGCAAACAGATATATTACGACGCGACCGAAACATAAACTAGAAAGAATCAAAAAAATAAAAATCGCGAAATAATGAAGACAAACGGCGTCAGCACCACTACAAATCTCGATTCGCTTCGGTTTGTGTTGTGTGACCGGTCGCGTGACCAGCCGAAATGTTTTTCATAGTTTTGGCCGCTGCCATAACATACACAATTGGCTATTAAATCTTCTTTTGTACGTCGTATCGAGTGCGCCCAGACGAAACCGATAACCATAAAAACGATAGCCCACTAAAAAAAAAACAAAAACCCCGGATGATATGACGGCGCGGCGTGCGGCCGGCAATATTATTCCTCGGATTTCTCGGTCTCTTAACTTTTATTATTATTATTTTACGTTGCGGTATTTTAATGACGAGCGTGTTTTAGGTTTGATATTATGTACTCTGCAGAATTTTCTTCGCCAAAGTCGTAAACGTCGTCGTCGTTCCCGTTTCTCGTACTCGTAAAATATATTTTTGTTTATTTCCTTCTAATCCTCCTAATTCTTGGATTGCGAATTCAATACATTTCAATTTGTTTTAATATAACATTTTTCTTTTAATCGCGTTCAACTCCGACCACATGATGCTAATATCGCGTGTAATGATAATATCATATACGAGTACATCAAGGCGTATGTGTTAATGAAAAAACAAATTGAACATATTACACTTTCGCACTGTTCGTAAGTGCTTATTAAGTTCGTTTAACAACGCCTACGACCTACGTCAAACGTTCTGACACTGTTTTGACAGCTTCCGTTATGTGAGCACATATACAAGCATGTATTTGATTTCTTATCTTTATTATAAATAAAAAAAACAACAACTTTCCCAAAAACCTTATGAAGATGAATGATTGTTTTTTTTCTTTTTTTTTTCTTCTTCAGAGAGCTAGTCGTCTTGTCAGAAATTATCATAATTACAATTTTGAAGTTTCATTAATTCTTAAGTTCTATATAGGTTCTTTATACGACCGACGCAAATTTACATAAAAAAAAAATATAATGTATTTAAATTTGTTTTAACACTCGATCATAATAACTATGATATATGACTACATGTAATATTATATCTTAAGTATTTATTTATTCTGAATTTTAAGTACAGATAATGTGTTACATTATAATGATACTATGATGGAACACTCAAAATTAATTTTTTAAACGTACTCGATAGCGTTCACAAATTTGCGCGAAAAGTTGTACCAAACGAATAGTAATAAATTACCATCGATTCAGCCCATATTATTTAAACGTTATAGTATAGCATCACTCAGAGTTATCGGACTGTCGTATTCGTATGTTTACATCAATATGTAACCTCTAGGTTACTCAATAGTAGGCACAAGTTCGTTTATTTATAACGCAGTCGATAATGGCTTTATAATATTGGTCGAAGTTGTATAGTATACAATGTTGTGTGTAAATCGTATTTGCTCGAAAAAAATTCTCATTGTTTTATTGGTATACATAATAATATATTATTAAGCAAAATAGAAGTGATAGATTCTGATCGAGGTACTAAAAATTGCACGTTAAACAATCATCGCACTTCATGGTTTGTTCGCGCGCAATTTTAGTTAAAAACGAATTGTTTTCGTATTGTTTATGTTGCCGTTAATTGGATACATATAACACTGATATCTATCTCGTTTTTTTTTTTCAAATCATTTGATAAACATACTTATAATTTGAGTTGTGTATAATTTGGAATGTAACCCGTAACCCGTTTCCAGATTTATACGAACCACATTTTTTTTCTTCAAATAAAATCGTTCTTAGCGTTTCGCCATCTCGATCGTGTTTCGTTGACACGCAGTAAACACGAACGACTTCGTTCAACCCGATCGGGGTACCCGTAATACATCGTCGGCAACGTGTTTATTTCGTTTTTCGTCAGTTTCGGTGTTGAAAGTATCGTTATTGAGTTTCATAATACGAGATACGTTTTTCTTCCGCCTTAGTTGTTCGTGGGAGAAGACGATTCGGTTGTCGTTTACATTTTTTATAATTATTTTGGAATTTCGGAATTTTCGTACTCTTTTTTTTTTTTTCATGACAAAAGAGCGCTGCGGGTGACGAGGTGAGTTCTTCAATATTATCGGTTTTCCAAAAATTCAATAGGATTGACGGGCGCTCGTTTTCACGTCTGCCACACGCGGAACAACCACGCTGCGTCGCACTCGGACTTGTGACCTTATACTGCTGCAGTGGTCACGTATAATATGCAGTGTAGTAGAAAATTACGAAAACCCGATATCAATGTAATGTAATGTTCCCTCTGGCAACTGCATAATACGGTTTTTCGTCAGTGATGGTAGCCATACCTATAACAGTATAATAAGACAATAGTCCGTGCTCAGTTCGACTTCGTCGACATACCATATTAAAAAATAATGGTATATTATAAACCTATAAACATAAATAATGTGTAATATGTATGTATATACAATATTATATGGTAGGCGTTTTCTTTTATACAGTCGAATAAGCAAGCACGTGGCACGTCTACACATCAACCAAAATTATTTTAGGTAACGTAGGTTCACAAAACCAAATTATTGTAGGTATAAAAATTGTAAAACGACTGTCAAAATATATAAATCTCGGAATATATAGTGCGAAACCTAAACGGACGATTAGATCGGCGAGTCGTTTTTCTTCACGTTCAATTTCATTGATAGATATTTTATCGCGTGAACTTTTGCTCCCTCGTTTTATTGGGTCAAGATCGCCTGCAACGGTTAACAAACGAATACACTTATTAAAAAATAAAAATCACATTTCCCCGACGAAATTGTGCATATCTGTTTTTTTAAATAGTATATCCCGTTTTGTTATATTATAGTCGAACGAATTTAGAACATATAATTTATTGCCGAACGCGATGATTTATTGTTTGTAAATTACAGCTTTACTGCTGTATACACATAACACATTCAGCCGACTGCCCAAGTCACTTTTTTCAAACAATGGTCTTTTTCTACGTGTGAATAGTATATCCAGATTTTTTCCTATGGATATTATTGCTGTTATACTTATATTATTATTATTATTTTTTTTTTTTTTACAAATACGCGCATACAATAAACGTTTGCAAAGTGCAAAGTTCACCAGGTTGAATTATTATCGCGTATTATGCACAACGGGAGACCGCATACTATAAACCCGTTTAAATTTACTTTTTTTTTTATTTTCTCTCCTCTTTTGCCGCCATTGCGGCTATATACTACACATTACTTTTCACCCGGTTGAAAATTATTGTTATTAAAAATCGAAAAAAAAAAAAAAGAAACCCCATATGATAGATGTCGGAACAGAGAAAATATTTTATTCTTGCGCGCGCTATAGGTGTTGAAAACTGGTAGAGCGATCACGATTCCCTTTTCCGACTGTCCGACGAAACCGCCTATATATACACAATAATGATAAATACTGTAATGAGCCTGCGTTTAACCATATAGCTGATCGATATCAAAACGGTTAATGCGTTCGGACGGCACCAGCAGGAGTTATCGTATATACTTATCAAATGTTATAAAATGGAATTTTGCCAAAGACAAAACTACATAATATATACAGTCCCCCGCCGTTAAAACCCGTTTGTTATGATTTAAAGTACAATTAATATAAATATTATCAATAGCTAATTATTGGAAAGCTTAAATGTGTGTGTGTGTGTGTGTGTGTGTAGGCACCGCCGACTCGCGAACGCGTACAACTATATTATAAGTCGGTATTTTTTTTCTTTTACGACTTGTACTACATAATAATATAATATATTATTATAATAAGTATTCGGAAGTAACGCGCGCAAAAGCAATGCGTTTTTAATCGTTTTCCAATTGTGCGCGTTTACACACGTGTGCAGAAGTAGATGGACGGTCGCTCGCTCGCGTTACGGTATGAAACTCGGCCGGTCGTACGCACGCGCGTATCGTGCAGCTTTCATAATGTGTAGGTACTTACATTCTGCGTCTTATAATACCGCATTCGTTGAAATTATGTTTTTCAAATCCAAAACCAATAAATATTCACGTCGAGCGTATGCGATAAACAAATTATTACAGTATTACATTATTATACGTACGATTTGAACTTCATAGAATTTCGATTTTTACCCGCAGCTGTATATTATAATGCCGCAGTAAAAGCGATTTTAAAATATCGCGTTTTAGTTGTCATAATAAATTGCCGGTGCTTTTATTTCGTTTTACACAATATTATCGTACGACGCGCGTATTATACCAACATACACACAGCTGGCCCGTTGCACGCAAGTATGTAGTCAAACAGACGTTTAAAACGTACCTATTACACGTACATTTATATACATATCATGTACCTACACGACGTCATACCTACTCATAATCGTAATCACAAACTGCAATAATTAAACGCCATCGAACTGTAATCGTCATAAATAACCGATCCGATCGTTCTGCTTTTACGTCAGTGCTCGGTAGTAGATTTTCGGGGTGAAGAGCAAACTGTAAATAATATACTGTTGTGTGTCGACAATAAAATCAGGAACACATTGTTTCTATCTACCCCCTCCCACATCCCCAGTTGAGTATACAAAATGCCCAACGAGGATTGCGATTTTCCCTATTATATAACAATAAATTTAACCAAATTCTGATTTTTTCTATGTATCTTTCAACGCGATCTTGTATCGGTCTCTGTATACGTCCTGTTTAATACATAGTACCGTGTTGCCGGCAATGGCCGGCTGATGGGTCGATTTTTTTTTTCTCCAGCGATACCGTTTACTTTCGAGATCTTTCGTTATTACTGCGCCGTAATGTTATTGTTTTTGATCGTTAGAAACCGATCGTCGCTGTCATCGACGTTGACCCCCGACGGTGTTGTTATTATTCTTCCTTTCTAATCGATCGCACGCCCGTTAACATACTCGGTACAAAACGTACGTCGGGTTGAGGATAATCCCGGAAAGATTAGGATCCGTAGCAGGACTCGGTTCGCACGCAACGCCTTCGCATTACTTGTGAACCGACACAACACAGTCAGTCGGCTATATCTAGTCTCAATGTTTTAATAGGCTCGCCAATAATCGTATATACGTATAGGTGTAAATATAATATATTATACGCCTTTCCCAATCAATTTCAAACATCTATTATAGATAAATGATCGCTTTTACTGCGTTTCTATGTGTTTCCTTCGACCGCGTCGCCTATAATATACTTACCCAACTTCGTCGTAATGTATACGGTACACCAGCCGAACGTACACATCCGCCACACGTACAATACACGTACACAGTACGCATACGACGACGCAAGATCGTATATCGATGATAACGACAATAATAGTATGAAGATAATATGCAATTTTAGTATTTAATCTCGTTTTGTATGTACTGCCATTTCATTTCCATTTGTAGCGGTAATTGTCACGCAATGATTGTGTAAAATCTATAACACTTTATTATTATCTATTATCCACTTTATTTCCAGTTATCCTGTGTAATGAAATTCAAGAAAATTAATTCTATCGTTTAAATTCCATCACAAATTCGCTTGACTTTGTTGCGGAATTATGTATAAAAATATCGTTCATTGACGCGTCGAAAAGCATTTTGCACCTTTGCAGCGTCGTCATTTTGCTATTTATTCACGATCCAGTCTGTATAAATTTAGTGTATATTTGGATGATTATTGTGCGATCTATGGTTGTTGAGAAATCGGGTTATTTTTTATATACGTATATATAACGCATATTGAGCGATCGCACTTGTAATAATCGTCATAGGCAATTCAATTCGTTGAAATTAAATTCTTATTATTGATATAAAATATACCAAAAAATTTAATTCCATCGCATATAATGCGTGTTTTCCAAATTGTTAATTAATGAATGTACAACATTTAAATACATTAATAATAGTTATAGAATCGTCGGACATATTTGGCTATAAAATTATTCAACAGCGTGTATTATATTTTTATGTTACACAGTAACTTGTGTAGTGATATAAAGTAATATTTAGAGACGCATAAAAAATGTTCTCGTGTAAATTCGAAATAAACGCTACGAAATACTTTACCTGATCTCGCGCGCCGTATATCAAAATATATAAGTACTGGAGAGAAGTACGTATCTCGGAGACGAAAAACATCAACCCAAAAAAGAATTCCGTTAATCACAACCGGTTCATTTTCTCATTAAATAGTATTCAAATATTTAATTACCTCTTTCCTGCCATTTATTTAGTAAAATATACGAACCTATTTTGTGTTTTTCCAAATTTAATTGATGTTCATATTATAATATTTTCATGCAATATGTCTGACGTGTGATGGTTGAATATATTTTCAACGGTTCGTTCTATTTGTCGTGTGCGCTCAATATACGTTGATCCATGGTGTTTTTACTGTACACAGACCCCTTATATTCTCTCGTCAATTTACATAACGTTTGAGTACTATATTATAGGAAGGACAAACCTAACCTTCCACTGGCGACAATGGTGTCACTGAAATAACATCAATGAATGATTGAACAATGAACACGCGAGTCTGATATTTAATAGTGTTGTTTCGAGGTTCTTATAATTCGATATTGACATATCACTTCTAATAATATCTCCAACCACTTTCAATAATTAATTTTTCTTAGGTTATTTCGGAAAATGTCTATAAATCTTATTAACTCTAGTAGTGCTTATTGAAGAATTTTATTGAAAAAATCACTGTTTAATAGTGCATAAATTATAGTTCTACGCGTAGCCACTATCAATACATAATATTCTGTTTAATTGCATACCTCTCGAGGATGTTGCACGATGATTAAAATCTCGATCGAACGAATAAATTCTATGAATTTGATATTTTTTCACACTGTTATAACTTTTATGTCGTTATATATTTTATATACGTTGACGAAGTAGTTTTTTTAGTTTCGAGTGATGTTGACGCGGACAATATAATTTTTATTCGGTTTCCCTATCGATTTACTTTTCGAGTAGCGGAAGATTTTCATAATATTTTATGTATGTTCGCCGAACGGTGTTATCAGACGTGTGTGGCAAATGGTTTTTTATTTTTTTTTTATGAATGATTGTTAACGCACAATTGCCCGTCACAAACGCATTAATTATACTAATTATTAGCAGAAAAGAATGACGACGACGAATATACAATGACGACGGTCGTCGTTCCCATACGGATTCAACGGACGGGCGGCGACCACGCTGCACGCGTAGTCGTTAAACATTCCGAAAATAACAACGGCTTCGACCAAATTACATGTTCCAGTTGAGACTATATTATTCAACGGACGCGTATTATTGTTATTTTTATTATTATTATTATCGTACTTATTGTTGTCAAACCTATCCTGCAGGTCGTATTATCGCGAGCCGGGGCAGCACTCGACCTCCTTAACTCGTTCGGTCCGTAAGCAAAACGAATAATAGACGCGACGTATCTATCCGTACAGTATACATAATAATAATATTACGACACCTGCGCGACAGCGTTGTAATATAAATTTTAGTCGAACACGCATATTATTATTATGGTTGTTATTGTTATTCTAACCCGATTCTCCAAATCCTGACCACTTTTGAACGGGCTGACGTTCCGCGCGCGTTTTCACAATAATTATAGCACAGATTTTCGTATAATATATAAAATATATTATATTTATTGGTTCTATGAGATGCAGCTCTACGAGAGTAAAATATATCTTATAATTATTGATCACCGAACGTGTTCAAACTTTTTCTCATTTAGGCATTAACGTACAGAACGTGAATATGCTTATTTTATATATTAAATATTTAGGCAGTACAGAGTTTTTGTCTACGATCGTTTCGCACAACTCGCCCGAATTCCGGCGCGTTTTGTTCCACGCGCTCGACGAATGCCCTTTTTGGCCTCGCGTCCAGTACCCGTGTATTATATAATTATATAATAATATACGATTGTTATTATAGTGTGCACGTCCTGTGTATGATGTATATTTGTTTTGTTATTTATGCGATCTTTGGCCCGCCGCCGCCACCGACCGATAATTAAGATGCCTTTACGACGACGACGACGACGTTTGCCGGCAAAATTTGGTCGCCGAATCGTAATTATTGTTATTAGTATTGTGTTGTACGCATATACCCGCGCCGTTGCCCGCGGCGGCACAGTGTGCGCGTGATTAATAGCCAAGAACGCACCTAATGTAAATATTGTCACAACAGGACACGCTACCGGTGTGTAACATAATATTATGCGATTGCCGCGCGCGCACCGATACTATCTGCAGCACCATCGATAGACGTGGCGCGTTGTTCGCGTTGTGAAAAAATTTTAATTTGCACTTTGATTCCGTACAAAAAAATATTACGCCGCTCGCCATTAAAGAATATATTTATACATATATATATATATATATATAAAGTATATGTATATCTATAGTAGTAAATATCGTGTAGGTAATACTACCCGCTACTCCGCTACTCGATCGTCGGATAAAAATTAAAACCGAGACCATAAAATCAGATTTATTGCAAACAGGAATATTACATTTCTCGATAAATTTAATTAAAAAATTATACGGCCACAATTTTATTATTAATGTATGCAGTATTTTATAGATATAGATGAACCAATAAGTGTATGTGTGTGTGTGTGTATCGTGCGCTTAGCATCACTCGATAAGTACGTTTTTATGTTCCGAAATACCTTAAAAAGTGTGAATATTCAATTAGATTGCTATATAATTTCAAGCTATAATTATTTGATACAGAAGAGTTTCGGTATTAATTTAAAATAATTATTTTATGTATTATTATATTCGTCTATGATCGTTTTATGTAGAGTAAATTTGGTAATCGAGCGAAATTATACGTTTGTTTAAAGAACATCGTAGGTAGGTACAATGAATAGACTATTATTTCGATAAATCCTTAAGTGCAGTTCAAATCACTGGTTTTTGTACACTTTGTTGTAAATATTTGCTTACATTATTAATATTCCTATATATTTACAACAACTTTTAGTCAATAGTATCGTATATCGCAGTAGTTAATGATTTTTTTCTACGAGGTATACTATAATGATTATTACAATTCGCGTTTTATTTAATATTTGACATATTGTATGTATAGTAGGTGTTGAAAGTCTAAAATGATTGAATTAAGGATAGAAATATTATGCCGAACACTATATAATTAAGTAATTTTGAAATTCGTATTGGTTGAGATAATATGTTAATGATAATTTTAGATATAGAACAATTATTGTAGTCGGTCTCTCAGATTAATTTTAGACGTTATAGTAATACAAAACGTATTAACGAATGCGTGATGTACAAGAAAATATTCGATTTCGTCAATATCGGATCTAGGTGTGTAAGAGAAATATTTTTGCATTTATCAAATTGTAAAACTCGTACAGAAAAAAAAAAAAAATGTTCATAAAAACAATTACAGTTTTTTTCTTATTCTAACCAGCTATGCTGTTATTATACAGTCTATATATAATGATTGATGAACGCTTGTTTAAATAAAGCCACTTGTAAACATACTACTAAGTAGACTACTAAGTCTTGACCAATGTTTAAACGATTATTAGAGAAACAATTTTACATTGTGCGCCATTAGAACGCGGTTTGCAATTACGGTCGAGACGGTCGAAAATAATTTGAAATTTCCGCTGGAACAGAAAAATAATTAAATGGTGTTTTAAGTCGCGTGGCCATTAGACGTTAAACATCGCGTGATCAGTCGATTTCTATGAGAACCTATAATTTTTCAAGCCCAGTGTACGTTGAGTGCAATTTAAAACGCTAATGTGTGTTTGTCATTTTGTTCTTTAGCAAACGCAGTTATATATATATAATATTATATATATATATGTATTATGTTCTCCCGCGGCGCGGAAACAGCTAGGCATTTGTCGTCCTCGTGTGCCGTATAAATCTCGTGTCGGGAAAACTCGTCTTTCCCGCGTTCGACATTTATCTTATTAAAAATTCAAATTGGTTTCATAAAAACGACATTGATTTTTATACGGATTAATCGGATATAATATTTTATAACTCGTAGATCATCGATTTCTCGTGTGTACATATCATCTCTCTCTCTAATGAATTTAATCCTAGCCGTGTACACTTTTTGCTCGACTAAACGCGTTACACGGATTTCCATACGTAATCGATTATGTAACCGTAATATTTGACTTGTTGTATCCTCGCGTAGAGATCATTCGGCGTAGAAACTTGATTTTTCACGCAATTCGTCAAACACTATTAATTATAAAAATTATTTTATACGTGTAAATTGTATTTGTTTTTATTAATGATGTGTAACGACGTTTAGTAGAGAAAAAAAAAACCAAGTGACTTCACCCTGACGCCTCTCTTAAGTATGTTGCGCGTTGTTGCTACGTGCGGCGATATATTATTAACACTATATCATATTCTGCAGTTTATTACCAAGTAAATTGCTCTTTCCGTGGCGAAATTCTCTTTAAAGTCTTCGGATTAAAACATTAAACCGACCTTATATAGTGTCTGTGGTCGCAACAATTTTTTTATCGTTAAACACAAATATAGTTTGAAAGGTCGTTAATAAATTACAAACAAACCGTATTTAAATTGTTATTAGCGCGACGTTAATGTGTCTATTTATTTTATTTAACACCGCTTTTCGTTAACTATAAAACAGCGGGGAACATTTGAGTCGTAAAAACCCGCGCGCGAAACGATCGTAATCGACAGACTTCAATACTTTTCCGCAAAAGTGGTGAGAATTTTATGTGAATGTCTATAACATCGCGTATTAAAAAATAAATAAATACAATAAAAATAAAAGCTCTCTTATTATTACTCTCGAGTATTATAAACTTCAATTTTAAACGATTGGCCTAGGGTGATCTTATGATATTCAGCTTATTCAAAGAATCGACTTTGAAAAAAATCCAAATATTCCAATTTAAAATACGTTTCCACGAAACACCTAAAAGCTCCGTTTTATGTTTCAAACTACACACTTTTATTTATAACTACGTACAACGAGATTGTGCGATCGTCCCCAGACTATCCAAACTATCCGTTTGCACCGTCGGGCGTCTGAAACAAACTCGCCGTGATTTCGATTAAATACCGGGGATTCGCGGCTAATAACGAATTCTCGTAACGCTGCGTATATAATACGAGTATAATATTACAGGAAGAGTGGACGACGAGACTCTCGCGCGCGAGACTAGTCGGCATCCGTCGTATATTATCGTGTGTACCTGTGTGCTGCGGTGTGTCTGTACGTCTATATAGTCTCGAAGGGGTTAACCGCGTTTATCCCCCCCTTTCTCTTTCTCTCTTTCTCCGCGTGCTCGTGTCGGTACGCGCCGCGAGCCAGCGAGCCAGCGAGCGAGCGTGTGTGTGTGTGTGTGTGTATTCATTCACTCGATTTGACCGCCCCCTCCGCCGCCACGGCACACACAACTCGCCAAACGGTAACGCAGCCTCTGGTTTTATTATTATTATCGTTATTATTATTATTTTTTTTTTTTCCCCCCTGTAGTCGGGCGGGAACCGCGCGCGTAGTAGTACGACGACGACGACGACGACGACGACGACGACGGCGACGACGACGTGACTAGACGCGCAGCACACAGTCCGCAAATGTGCGTGTGTCGCGCGCGCGTGTGCCCGTGTACTACAGCAGCAGCAGCAGCAGCAACAGCGGCAGCACACCAGTGCGCGTCTGGACGTGTGCACGACACGTTAAAATTAAAATATAATATTACACGGCGGTAGTGCGTGTGTGCGTGTGCGTGTTCGTGTGTGTGTGTGTGCGCGTGCGACGATGACTTAAAAAAAAAAAAATCGTCTTCGAAAAGCGTCGTTGTTGTTTCGTTTTGGTTTTTTTCCCGGTGTTTTTCATATTCGTACACACGACGTACGTTTTCGTCTCGTATTCCGCGCCCCCTCGCCGCGAACATTTTCGCACGCAACCCTCCCGCAGGCGTCGGGATTATTTTCGCGCGCGATTTTCGAGTCTCTTCTCTCCCCCGTTGTCGTGTGATACACACGCGCGCGCGTACGCCGGCGATCTCGGCGTCCACAATCGGCGCGAGGAAAAAAAAAACATGTAACGACTGATGGTACAGGTAAATTTTTGTTTCGACGTTATATTCCCTCCTTTTTTCTTTTTTTTTTTTTATATATATTTATGACTTCGAATTTTTTTTTTTTTTTTATCGATCGGGGGACGTTTTAGTGTTGTTTGGCGAACGGTCGAACGCTGTAACGCAAAGAACTCTGAGAAAAAAAACAAACGGTTTTCGGTTTTTTTTTTTCGCCCAAATAAAACAATAATAATAATAATATCATTATTGTCGTTCGATAATCACGACGACTTTATTTAGTCGTGTTAAACCGAAAAAGGTTTAATTACCGTCGTCGTTTCTCATCGAGCTACACGCATTTCGGTAGGTCAATATTTTTCGAGTTGGTATTTTATTTAGTGCGTTTTTTTTTCTTTTTTTTTATAACTTATATACGTGCCGGCGTACTGTATATAATATATATGTATTCATCTGGCTATCAATTTCTACACGTGAAAATAAACCTCATTCCTTATTTTTTATACGTACGGTTTTAGTTATTTTTTTTATCGCGCATAAAACAACTCGCAATTTGTACGAGGATTGGTGTTTTTTTTTTATTTTCAGTGACACCGAGCGAAACGAGTTAAATTAAATGTTTTAAATTTTTCGCTCATAAAAAAAATAAAAAAAAAAATAAGTTTTTTCGGTGAAACGTGTCGAGTAGCGAGCCCGCGCGTCTCTGCGCAGAGATCTTATCGGAATGCATATTATAATAATTATTATCGTAAGTAGATAATCAAATTTTTTGACGAAAATAAATGAAAACATCGCGTTTACCCGTGCACGGCTATTGCACGGCGTTCGGTCTAGCACGTACATTCTTGTATTTATATTCTAGTCCTCTAATTGACTGTATAAAAACCGTTTTGCGGCCCGAACGAAAAAAGATATTCGCCGTTTTCTTTGTTGCGCGCGCAGTATTTGCATTTAAATTTAACGTACACGACCGAGTCGAACTGCGCATGTTCTGTGTTAAAAGGAAAAAAAATTGCCTAAGAAATTACCATAATATACACTCTGTTGTATGGGTACTGTACGTAGTATGTGCAGGTATTGTTGTTATTATCGTTATACACTTATTGCACATAAGTTCAAAAGTGGAATTGTTACGGATTTGTTAAAACAAAAACTGTTTGTTATAAACGCGTCGTAGACGCATAGGCAACGGATACCTGCTACAATAATAATACGCGCGTTGTTACAGACGTCACTCACACGTGCGATTATTTCCGTACGTGGACGACACTATACTATTTAGCGCTGAAAAAAACTTTTTTTTTTTTTTTTCAAATATATAAACGTTTCATTGTCGTCACACAATGTTTTTTTTTTTTTTTTTCGGTACGCCTAATTATATTATTATGTTTAGTTTTGTTTTTTCTATCTACTCGCGCTAATTTGTTTTTATTCTATCTTTTCGCTCGCACACACATCACGCGATTATTTTCTGCTCAACCATATACCCAAAAACAAAACTACACATTGTTCTGACTTGTAAACTAATTAGTACGGTATTATTATGTGAGCAGTCGACAATGCTATGGTATCGAAAATCGAAACGGTCAAATTCGTTAAACCGGGGTATTACTATAGAAATCTTTTTCCAGTTGAAAACGTCGTACTAAAAAGCGCAATATGTCAGTTCTCCATTAATCGAATAGGTGCCTATTGTTTTTTTTTATTATTTTCGTTCGTTCAATTATATATCTAGTGGTACACGCTTATTAGCGTTTTCATTCTGTTTTGGAAATTAAAAGCGTCGAACGCATGACGATGTAGTGAGTTTGCGACCGCCGATCCATTATAGAATCACTGCACGCGTATTGCGATATATTATGATAATATACCTTCTAATCGAATTCACAACCGAAATGGCGGCATATCCGACACGGTAGGTAATTAGAAATTCGGATAACGCAATGATAAAATCGTTCGCCTGGACACGATCGATGAAACGGTGACCGCGGCGGCGGCGTCGTCACACTACGCGTAAGTACATATAATCGAACATGTCGTCGACGATCGAAATCATAATATATGTTTACCGTCGACATGTTCGTTATGTGTACAAAATAATTGTGCTTTACGTAGTGTTTGCGCCGCACAGAAATGAATTTAAGTATTTAAATTAAAGTAATATTTCGAGTATTTTATTAAAGTCGTGTTATCGTTGTCAAATACCGCTCTGCAGTTATATATCTATACTATCGGATAGAGTTCATCAGCAGCGTCGTGTTTATCGGCGTTTATCTCGAGTTTACCTCGGCGGCTCGCGTTCGAATGCGTTCGTTTTACAACGTTGAAAAAAAAAAAACGGAAATCGCTGCGGCGGTTATTGTAGTACGAATATAACAAACGGTCGGGGAGACGAGTACGGACGGGAAACACGCGAAAGACTTTGCTCCGCGAACACTGCACGTTCGCGTCGCTGCCGTCGGACTACGCCGCGAAGGACCGATAAAATCTGTTTAGCGACCCAGCAGTGTACACTCTCACGATTTACCTTTATTAGGACGGAATGGGTTTACGTGCGCTGCGGCCGACACGTGTGTGTAGTGCGAGCTGCGTTTTTCGCTGTAAACTATACCCACCGATGTTTATAACGGGCGACACCCATTTTTTTCCTCTCATAAACGTCGCGCCGGTGCTTTTTGAAAACTGAAAATAATAATTTCTAATTCCGTCCTGCGAGTGATTTTTCCAAACTCCGCGATAGACGATCGACTCGTAATAAACATTTATGTACCTATTCATCAAAGTATTCGAAATCTGATGCTGAACGTGTTTATTTTATATTTTGCCATAGACGTATGGTATTTCGGCTAAATTAAAAAAAAAAAATGTGATGTCTTCGAGTGTGAAAGAACGCGCGATTTCCACACTTTTAAAAAAAATCATCCCCTTATGTTACCCGTGGTTGTCCGTAGTGGTCTCGCGCGCCCGGCGAATATTCGATTGTTTCGGCGATCAAAAAAACGCTCGACGAAAATACATTTTTCAAGTACAGATTTACCGGACGAACGCAGCGATTTATAGGCGTGATATGTATATATACGTATATTTTATTGTACATACTGCTATATGTACTATGAACCACGCCGCTACGACGTTTTAACAAACACTGCCGCTGTAGTGCGCAACTAGGTCATGACGTTGTATTTTCGTATGTGTGCCTATATACTATACTGTACGCTCAATATTATATATTGTATTATATGCGTCGTCGTTTATAATCAAACGGAAATATATAACATTTTGATAGTGCGCTCATGCCGCGGCGGCCTTGGAGCGACCCTCTAAAACGCTTTTATTTTTTCGTTAACAACTCGACGCGAAAACGCGATTGCGAATCGCAATAACGGCGGCGATATGTAACTGCGGCAGCGGCAGAGCGCGTCTATATAATAAAATAATAATTGACCCGTTTTTTTTACGTTTCGTCCGTCTCGAAAACGCCGCCGTTCTGTGCGCGTATTGCGAAAAGTTTTAATACAATACCAACATCTGAATCCTAGAACTCCGCCGTAGCCTATATCGTCGTATCCTATTGTATCTGACATAATTACACCAGATAGTTGTACCGGCAAATACGACGACGACGACGACGACGTCGACGATGACGACGACTACGACGACGACGATAATAATACCACTGTCGAAACTATATTATATATTATAAAGTCTCTAGTAGAGGTACCTATAACCCGACTATGCACATATCATACATATCATATATTTATATATAATATTGCGCAATGTAGATCACACGGTCATTTATGACGCGATCCCATTTATTATAATAAATTACATTTTATTAAACGCAGCGCGCGCCGCGCCGTAGACGGATTAAAAAAAAAAAAATACGAAAGTCACGTCGTATTTATCAAAATGTCAATTACACGCCGCCGCCGCCGCCGCCGCCGCTGACTGTGAAGAATATATCTGTTATTCGCTCCACCCTCGTCCCACGCCCGTCCGATGGATCACTCGATATTCCTGCACAGTCAATCGATATATAACATAATATATTATAAATCCGTACGAATATATATATATAGGTATATATACACGTCGATTTGTTTGTGTGCCCGTTTCTATCTCACTACTTCATAATTCGTTCGTCGGTAGCGTCACTGCGAAATTTCCCCTTTTGTTTTTCTCACGCCGCGGCCCCGTCGCACGCCGCGAAAGTCACCCGTGACCTCCACGATGAGTGCGTTTAATACGGTCCTCTTCTGCGTGTACGAGACGCGATTGGTCGTCGAAACGCGCGTGCTACAGTCGCCGGTGTTTTCGTCATCGGATCTTCGTCTCCTTCGCGGACCGTATAATATAATAATATTACACTTCTTCGTAGCAGCGATCTCTCGCAATCTCTAAACGTCAGAGACGCGCATTCACGGTACAGGATCGGTTGTGTGAGGACTCCTCGAGATTGTATACATTATGCATGTGGTAT
This sequence comes from Drepanosiphum platanoidis, assembly GCA_948098885.1. NCBI lineage: Eukaryota > Metazoa > Arthropoda > Insecta > Hemiptera > Aphididae > Drepanosiphum > Drepanosiphum platanoidis. Next base: position 12,465,621 of record OX402534.1, on the reverse strand, counting down.
ATTTTGAATAATACCATAGGACGTAGGTGTATATATTTACCGTCGATTTTTATTTCGTATTTCTGTCTGTATATAATACAGGTGCAGCTGATCTTTTATGTCCCGGTGGTTGGTACGATTTTCGAACAATTTCCTTATAGATACTATTTGAAAAAAAATTCTGTCAGTAAAGGAAATGCTCTAAGATTAATATTTGTTACATGATAATTATGATTTATGAAGTGCATTTATTTATGTCCTTGATAATTAGTAATTACAGTCATGTTTATCAACTTAACATGCGCATAATATTTTTATTTTAAATACAATTTTTAGTTTTGTTTTTTTCTCGAAGCAATTACCTCCGGTTGAAAACCGTTATACCAAACGAATATATTTTTGTATTAAGTGTCTGGACTCTGAAGTGATAATAAATTTAAGAAACTTAATTTGCCACTTGTGATAGTGAAGTAAATGCAGTCGTGTTCAAAGTTGAAATAAACAAACCAAACCAATCCGTTTTTTTTTTTTACTGGCACACCGCCTTCAACCGAAATCGTTGGTTTTCTCTATTCGACGTGTATCTCATCGCAGTTTGTATAATTTATATTATAAATATGTCATCGATTATTTAGAAAGATATCCATTTTATCACAATTTCTCTATACGAACACGTTCGTGGCCGACGACGTTGTTTAAATAAATACAATACGTACTGGATAATAAGAGTAGAAATATTTATTTTTTTTTCGTCGATTTCAGCCGTCACAGTCAAATGGTACTTTTTAGAAACAACGTGCACGTGGCGTGTGTATGTTTTTCGATTCGTATCCTATAATTATTATAATATCAGTGGGTTTTCATTTTTTTCGCGATCAATCCGCACATGGTCATTAGGAGCTATCACTGCTGCAGGTTACAAAAACACACATCTGTAGCGGCGGGCGCGCGCCGTACGTGATCGGAAACCGTTAAATTTTTATCGAGTGAATTTCAAATTATGTCTTCTCCGACCTCCTAACGCGCCGATATACTGCGGAATTAGTGTGTGTGTGTGTGTGTGTGTGTGTGTGTGTGTGTAATAAAACGTATATACTATTATAATAATAATAATATTATCCTGGCATAAGGAGAGAAATATCGAATCTCTTTTTATACTTCTGAACGTCAACGTCCGCGTTATGGCTGTTGCGTGTGCTCGACTAATTTAGTCGATACGCGCGCCCAGCATTGCGTTTACGTCGTATACATATATACGTTATGCGTACGATCGGGACTATCCTAAAAAAAAATAATATATTTTTACAACCTACTCGATTGTATACGTATAATATAATAATAATAAATACTGAAAATGTTATGCGGAACGGAAAATTGGTCAATGAAAACCCGTTTTTTATTTATTTATTTATTTTTTGCCATATCGCGTCGTTTTCTGCGGCCATTTGACGATGTGTGGTGTGTTTCCAAAGCGGTTTTCGCAGTGGTTTCAACGCGCGCCTATCTCGCATTAAATTATTATAATAAACGTGCGTATAATATTATATCGAGTGATGGCCGGTACGCACGGCTCGTCGCAGAGGAACGCGCGCGCGCGCGCGAGACCTACCGCCTTGTAATTACCCGCGCACGATACAGTATGTTTTCCGTTCTGTCGGTCGCGTTTAGGCGAACCATACCCATGTGCGCGCGTCGCAATATGTGAATTTAATGTAATAATATCTTTCTAATAAGTAAGATCCGCGTGTGAGCCGCCGCGCATATTAAATCCTTTAAAATTCGCTACCACTTTTCCGCGACGCGCGCGCGCGTCAGACAGAGACGCGACCGGTGTTCACACGCCACGTTTTATTTCGTAAAACAATATTTTATAACGTTACGTCACCCGTGTGTTTGGTGCCCGTAAAATCCGTACGAACGAATCGACACCGCCGCCGCCGCGCGTGATGTGCGTAAATATATAATATTTATACTCACGCGTATGTATAATATGCGTAACTATAATCTAATCGAATAGAATTTTAAATTGTCGTAAAACTTCAAACGCTTTAGGGTACGTCGAAATGATTTTATATTATAAACTACACATCATATAATATAATAGGTTCGCGCACTCGCGCCGTTCAATTTTCTAAAATATAATTACTCATTAACTGCATCATTATTGTGTGCGAGCGCATGCATATACACACACGCGCGCGCGCGCTCGGTTTCATCCAAATACGCGAACCTATACGTATACACACACACACACACACATAGTTTTGTCCAAATATGTGTATAGTATACACATGCACACACACTTGTACACGAATGTCTTTATAGAAACGGTCGCTAACGTACTTACAATAAAAAAACAATATACCTACTTTTTTTTTCTTTTTTTTTTATACGACTACATATCGCGCGCAGGCTCGGAGTATATATAACTGTAAAATTCAACTCGAAATCGCGAACGTGTTTTCGCATATACGTGTGTACGTTTTAAGAGTCGTCGTCATAAATTATAATTACGTACACACGCACACACAAACGTGTATATTATATCGGATAAACGTGTCATCGCGCGCTGTTACGCTTTCGTTTGTTATTAATTATTATTATTATTATTAACTTTTTGTAACAAATTTTCCATCGGTAATTTTAAATACGAAAAAAAAAAAAAAACGATAGGCACGTCGTCGTAACGTCAAAGCGGCGTGATATTACATTGAACCGATAGAAACCGTTAGAACTCGGTCGCTGATCCGGTACATATAGAGGTAGTCGCGTATAACAGCACGAAAACTTTTCTACACGTCATATCGGCGCTCGTCGGGTCGGCGTATGGAGCGTGATTTCGACCTTTTTTCAACTCGCGCGATCAATGAATAATTATTATTTCATCGGAACTTTTTAAAAAGGGTTTATTCCATTTATACGTTTTTACAGTGGAACGATTTACAAACGTTTTCCGTACACATTGATATGTGCGACTCAAAAGCTCGCCTCATAACTCAAACCAAGAAAATCCCTCGTTACGTCGTGAAAAACCAACTCTAATTCGTTGACTTTTGGTAAAAGAGTATTCAGATGCTTATCGATCGAAGCAGAATTTTCATTATTTTTCTTTTAATATCTAAAATCGCGACTATTATACGGATCGTTTATTGACGACTTCACCCAGGTCCCAAACGCCATCGTCGCCTTTGGAACGTAATATATAATTACTCCCCCCCACCTACTATTACACTTTTCGTGCAATATTCGAGCGAACGGCACTCGGCCTGCCGGAATATACTTTCGGCGTGTTACTCGCACACCACTATAGTCTATGAGTATTATAATACACGCCAACAAGCTCAATTATTGTTTTAATACCTTAACGTACGGTTATATTGTCGTGTTCTGCGAAGAGACAGACGGGCAGGTATCTCGCAGCCGACTGCTCGAAGTCTGGATCTATATAGACGAACTTTGCAGCATTAGGGGGCACTTGACAGGTAGTCGCTCAGCCGCAGTCATATATGGTAACGTTTCGCAGTGCTAACACGTCGGTAATTGGTCTTATCTCGCGCGATTGATCGCCGCGTCGGTATTATATCGTATTATATATAACCGACTATGTAATAATACCTACACTTTTTTAGTATATAGGCAGTCGGTTTTCCGTTCGGAATCGCTTTGGTACATTACCGTATCGATATATTATCACGCGCGCGGATGATACGCTATATTGTTATTATAATCGCGCGTCACGCATATCTCGCGTCGTATGATATTATTATTCACGTTCGTTTGACATTTTGTTCGCGGCGAAATCCGACGGCTCGCAACCCAACAACACGGCATAATAATAATGCTATTAAACACGACGGCGTCGTCACAGCTGCACATCTGCGCGCGAACGTGTACGTTTTTGCCAGTCGTTACGCGCGCGCGAACGATGCAATATCGCCTGCGAATCATTGCGCGTTATTGCGATATAATTTTTTTTTTTTACTGCGCCTACCTGTAGAAAACGGCATTCGTTCTCAGAATACGACAGTTACAATATTGTTTTATCACCATGTGTGTGTGTGTGTGTGTGTGTGTGTGTGTGTGTGTGTGTGTGTAAACGCGACGCATTGATGGAAATCGCACGATGATTGTTTGCCATCAGTACGAGTGCCGTTGGACGTGAAATCATCGTGTGTTTTCCAACGCGTGGCCTTCTCGACCGCCATTAAGAAGTACCTGTACAGGGTCATTCGGATTTTATAAGACAGCTAATGTTAAAACTATAAAAACATCGTTTGTGGCTTTAAAATACAGAGCCCGTCGGCTCTCGTTTGAATTTAGTGATCCTACAATGCCGCGGCAGTGATTCGCTATTCGAATGTTGTCGAGTTTTTCCTCCAACAATCGATAAACTATTGGAAATTAATTTTGCTTCTTCGCGAAATATTAGTAGTTTTTTACCGAGTTTGAAAGATGTCGTCTTTGAGATATTTCACTAAATTAACGGGCCCTTATCATACGACTATACGAGTATGCCTACAGAAAATCGCATGTCCCATTGTTCGAGTGTTTTCGTATAACTATTTTATACGTAGGAATACGTTTTCGGCGTTATTTCGATAATCGATAATCGTTTCGAATCCTTCGTTAAAAATGTATAATATACTATATTTTTATCAGACGATTTCGCTGCCATTTCTTGTTGAACATAAACTGTTTTCAGAGAGTTTTAATTTATTTTAACGGAATTTTTCGTGTTCGTTAACGCACGCGTGCCGACGTCTGTACAATGTAATACGTATGTGTGTAATATTAACGTTACTATCATTCGTGCACTCGACTCGTAGGTACGTACTCTTACAATATAGCCTCTAGTCTCTGTGTGGTTCGTAGTTCGTAATATAGCCGTTATTAGATACCTACTATAGGTCATAGTACACGCATATTATATTACAGTCGAGCGATACGCGTCTCCGCGACTGCGGGACGTCCAGCAATCGTGTTATCGCTTATAACGTCCGAATGCCTGTATACAGCTGCGCAGCTGTCGGCAATATACATATCACTATATATATGTATATGGTACACTTCTATAATATGCATGTAACCCGTGCACTTTTATCAATCCATGTTGAATCCGAAAGCGCGCGTGCCCGGCGCTCAGGTTTTTTGTTTGTTCGCTGCTGCAGTCGTCGCGAACGACTTAAAGTCCTGCACGGACGAAATGCAAATGCAACGAATAATAATATACCCAATGCAATATATATATATATACGTGTATTTTTTTTCCCGCACGCACGACTACGCTGCCGCCGCGCCGCCGCCGTTGAACGTCTTATACGCGTTTGCGTATTTAATATCGCAGTGTACTTATTGTGTCCCGCGTGCATCCGATAAGCATCCGTTTCCAATGGCGAAAACGAACGCTTATACCAGACGATAAAGTTTCATTAGACGGTGACGACGGCCGTGTTTAAGACTCGTCGCGTTTTATTCATCTGTTTATTTTCTCTACCAGCCATATCGACAAAAACTGTCAGCTTATACGCTCGTTCGTGCATAATACATACCATACGGCTAACACATATAAATACTCTGTTGTGTGAAAAGAGCGCTTTAGATGTATCCGCTCCTAAACGATACCACGACGTTTTTCATTTTAAACCAATTGAAAATATCATTAAATATATTTGGCTAAAGTCCAGACAGTGGTCAATGTTATCGTTAACCAAACTTTTTGAGGTAGAAACTATACAAATTTAAAAAAACATTCAGATATTTCAATTTGTTCGTTTCTTTATAATATAGGGCTTCGGCTATACTGTAAAAAGATAAATTATTAAGCTAGGACTTTGAAAATTCCATAATAAATCAATGATAACAATTATTTATAACGAAGAACAATTTTAAGGTTCTCTGAATTATTACTTTTTATTATGTTTATGCGTTATGACTTTTGTAAATATTATTATTACAAGTGTAAATAAACATTCTTCAAGTATACACTTTAATGTCTAAGGAATCTCAGTGTCACAATAGTATCCAATATGGCAGTAAATAACTCATATTATATAACTTCTATTAACGAACTATAATTTAATTTAATTGAATATTTGTATGATTCTCAATAAGTATACGTGTCGAGTGCATCGTTTTTTCTTAGAAAATACGTTTTTTCAGAACTTAAATTATCGCTAAAAACATTATTAGATTCATTTAAAACTACATGTTCTTTGGTATGATTTGGTCCAGTCACTTTCTAACGGCATTTGATCAATATCACCTTAATCTTTATGTAGTAATACGATTATTAATAACCGTTTTAAAGCACTATTAACATGTGTCTATGTGTAACCTCAACTATAACTCTATCGTCTATCCAGATAACGTTAAAACGCATATTATAATTATCCGATTTCGGACCGTCGCGGTGTCGTCTGCAGGGCCGTCCTTTTCACTTCGAGGACATCGTCGCAGTCTATAGGGCAGCGTGTGGTATAGTCACCGCGTTTTCCTCTAATCTGTATACATTATTATCTATCATCCCCGCGTGTTCCAAAGCACGCGTGCGCATTATACGAAACCCATCGGAACAGGTGGCGCCGTACGGTTTTTATGTGTACGCGCTACTGTTTGGATCACTTTCAAATCGAACGCCGCCGCCGCCGCCGCCGTTTCCCTTTCTATAATATTTATTATATCAAATTTATACGCGCGCGACCATTAAGTTTTATAGGAATTTATTAGAAGTAGAAAAAAAACGCGGGCGGGTCTCAAAAAAAAACCAGTACATACATATATGTATACCTGCATATGCACGCGCACACGCACGCACGCACGCGCGCGCGCCGAACCGATTATTAAAACAAATCGTATTTCGTCTACATAATGTATATATAACGTATATAGAGCAGCAGAAGAGATGTGCTCTCGCGCATCGATAACCGCCAATTTGGACGCGAGTCGTAAAAATTAACGATTAATTTCCAATACGACGAATGCCTTGTCGTCTTCGTCATCATCGCGTTAATATATATAATGACGACCGAAAGGAGGGGAAACAAAATACCGCGGTGGTGGCCCCCATCTATGTGATACGTCCGCGTTTATGTATACTTCAGGTTCCCACGAGATCCAAATCCGGCTCGACGATCGATCCAGAAAATGCCACACGTGCGCGCGCGCAGTCGACTTTATCGTCGAAGTACACGCGCTCGTGCGTTTTTAATTATTTCCAATATGATTGCGTTATTCGCGTTTTGGAAACCGATCTTTTTACGTTATTTTTAACCGATATCGACACTTTCGATGACGATCTCTCCAGGAAGGCACCGTAACGTAAAATTATAACGTCAGGTTTACTCGACGAAATTAATAATAATTAAGAATAAGACGTTTATCGTCGACAGCTAAAATCGTTTAATTATTATAATCAACAGAATAACAGTTTTTCGCGTGCTAAAAAGTTATATTTATAAGTATTGTTGCAGTATCGACAATAAGTTTAAAACTATTATTCAAATAATAAATATATACAAAACAAATAGCCACTACAATTAGGTCCTTCCGTGCATTTCCTTTTTCGGATATATCTATTGTCTATTGTGCCGCTATTGAATCCGAAAAGATAACAAGGGCGGAGTATAACAGGCAATGAGCATTCAGTATGTTCACAACAGCGGCACTGTGAACACGTGCAATAGGTCCGTCATGGCTCTACTGACGATACACGCGATTATACATCCAAAAAAAGAAAATATTACTACATCTATCCGTCAAATCCAATTTATAATTTCAACTATATTTCGTCTTCGTTTTATCATAAGTCCTCCGTTCCGGAATTAGTTGTTTGTGGCGTCGAACGCATGAAATAGCAACAAAACGATAATTCTACTGCTACGGTCGAATCCAACGCGTCTCTCCATAAATACCGAGATCACAATTGATTTAATTAAAAAACGAATATTTAAATAATATTTCTTTTGCTTTTTTTTTTTTTGGGAAACCGCCAACTCGAACCTATACTAATCTGCAGATATATTATGTGGCCGTGTCATATTATTATTGCTACCCACACGCGTATAAAACTTGACGTTTATTAGTCATAATATTTCTCGTAAAATCAAATTTACGGTGAAAATCTCGACGGTAGTAATAACAATGAATTACGTTATGTTTCGCGCACGGTCATTATGTAGAAACGCACTGTGCGTTTGTCGGTTGCAAGCTGAAAAAGTGCATCCGCCAGCGAGACGACCAGATACAAACACACAACGCGTTCAATAATCGGTTGTCAAATACAATATACATTTATATGTTTTATGAAGCGATTTTCAATATTTATTTTTAAAATATCATAATATGCAAATCAGCACGATTTAGTTAGTCAGAAAAACGTTCGAGTAGGAGAAGAAATATGCATTTATACGTCTCGCGCAGGTTTAAAATATAATTATTAATTGGCACGCGCATTGGCAGCTTGTATGTACCTCGTGTAGAAACATTACACAAAAACAGACGCGTTAAGTTGTACGTATGTCGTTCTCTCGTGATAAAATATAAAGATAAAAGTCGCGCGTCTGAAACCGTGAAAAATGACGACGGACGCGTAGGGCAACGCGGGTTCAAATCGCTTGGTTATTATAATATCGCGCACGAGAAATAATGTAATATAATATATCATGTATTTTAACGTCCGGACGGATTTGTTGTGTTATTTATAAAATTGCATTCGGCATCGCTGGCGCAACGAATGTCTCGGTCGCGGGACTTGACTGACAGCGCTGCGTGTATATCTTCGGTCCGCGCGTACGGAAAACTAATATAATACGTACAGCCGGCTCGCCGTAGGTGGTAAACTCGAAGCCTGTCGGCTTTTAAAAAAAAAAAAAACCGCGCGCGCCAGTTGATATCGTGAAGTTATTCGTATTATAATATTATCTCGCCCGTGTCGGGCACGGGATACCGAATAAAAATATGCGTGCGTCCGTTTGTATAAAAATATATCGAAGTAGTATTTTTGCGATCCTGGCGGACGGCGAGTATATCCGTTCGATAGCGTAAGTCGTAACGCCTAGCCTATAAGGGATGATCGTGTCTCCTCCTCCACCCACCCCCTTCTTCGATTATAATATTTCGTTTGCTTCGAACAGCTGTTCTGGCGGACACGCGTTATATTATTGTTATGATTTTAGTTTTATTCTTAAATAAAAGACCGACGAGTCACGAGTGTTCGTGTCGAGTTGTGTGTTTGCATTCATTAAAATAAATACATACGCGCCAAAGACGGGGTCCAACTGTCGTTGTTGTTGTTGTTGTTGTTGTTGTTGTATGCCATATTATCGTGTTGGACGTATATTGCGTAGTATAAAATATATGAGTTATAACGCACAAAGACGTATTTGCTGGTGAAACGGTTTTTTTTTAAACGTTCGCGAAAAACGATCGTAGAATCGTAATATATTGTAGATTTAACGTATTTTATATTGCCATCACATCCTTATATTACTCTATTAGAACGTTCCGCGTGCGTTGTGCAACGCGGTCGATTTGTTATGCAGTAACGTATTCGGAATATTTTTACGCTCAGACGCTATTCCTTTTGCCTCCCCTCCCCCACTCGTTCGAAATTTTCAAATAATTTTGTTATCATATGTAATCACACGAGGGAGACGGTTTCATTTACAAAAACATATTAATTTAAACGCGAATTACTCTTCGACGTGCGGTCGAGGCGGGAGCGGTGTTGTAAACATTAGGCGATTGAATAATTAAAAAAAAAAACCGATCGATTAAATTCACGCGAGTTCATAAATTATCGCTTCAAAATCGTCTCCACGAAAACACCGTCAGAATGAATCACTATCCCCACGGTCGTCTTATCGAAATAACCATTTTTGGCCGCTCTGTATTCAAATTTAGTGATGTTCGCGCGCGATACACGGCACGTCAAAACTGTTAAAACGATACGGTCAAAACCGAATTAAGGAGATCAAATATACGCTCACACGATATTACGCGTATCGCGTGATAAGATGCAACAGCTGTAAATACGATTTCAGCGGCGCTCTCCGTTGACAGATAGAAGCTCGAATCTATTCCGCTGCGTCTCGATTAGTTTTTTTTCACGCTCGCATAATATTATAAGACACGCGCGCAAAATAGCCCGTGATAATTATATTAAACTCGTGATTTTTTTTTTTAGAAAACTTCATATTATGTTAAAACGCGCGCGCGCGTCGACCGTACCAACAACAACAGTATTATTATTATTACCTAGTATTACAATGCCCCGCGCCGCCGCGGCGAAGTCGTCCGAAAACCTAATGTTATAAACATGACAGTGTGGTTTATCTTAATTCGCTGACTTGTTAATTACAAGCAAATTAAATTCGAGACCATAATTAACCTGTCAAATAATCTTATTTGATATTTTTATTACATAACGTATTCGCCGGGGCCGCGCGTTGCATATACGCGCACGGTTTTCACGGAACAACTGCAGTTGGTTCGGAAAGGTTTTTTTCTTTCTTTTTTTTTTTTTTTTATTAATCCGAGGCGTAAGTTCAATATACGAGTATACGTATTCTTTTTTTCTTTCCACATCATTTTACCACGTCAAACGCATCACGACGGAGGTGAATAACGTTCGTATATGTGGTCGAACCGCGGGATTTAAGATTAATGATTTCTACTCCGAGCCCCGTCGATATATTATCATGCGGTCGTCGACGTGTTAATTACGTCCGGTCACAATGCGTTCGACACATTGTCGTGCAGCAAGTATTGAAACGATTGTGCCGCCACAGACGTTTTGTCCAGTGCGCGCGTCCTTCGGACGGCGGCGTTTCCTCGAAAATTGAAAAACTGCCTGAAAAATCAAACGTTTGCTGCGCGCGCACGCCGACAACGAGACCACGCCTGTACAACTCACGAAATGTCGACTGCAAAAGAATACACGATAATAATATTACGTTTGATGTATTATTATGCACGCGTATTACACCTACTCGCTGTCAGACGTAATGGTTTTTGAAGTATATAGATATTATTTCGTAGGTTCGATGCAGACGTTAATTAGCACCTGTATACGCCGCAACGTCTGCGGTGTTGTACCTACGTACAGCTATTTATCACGAAATCGCGTTTGGATTTACAGAACTCTGCAACGCTCCTGTCACTATATAAGTATCCCTCTAGACTCCCGATACGTCTTAATGCGTCCAATAGAAAACATTTTTTTTTTTCAAACGGCACTGTTACTGGTGAAAACACTATATTACAGATCAAAACACTATATTATACAGTGCTGCGAAAACCGCGTAGATCACCAAGAATTGGAACTATTATTAAAACGTCTGTTTGTCTTTCGGTTTTACGAAGATCAACTAGATCATCGATTAGGGCCCGCCACACGAATTCGTTCTGCGACCATGGCCCATCTTTTCGGAGAAATAAAAATAAAAAATTAACAACGATTAAATGTCGTAAATATATTATGTATATATTCACTATTTCGATATGTTTCATTCCGTCATTATTATTGATTATAAACGACAAAACGATTGAACCGAGAAATCACAACACTTGCGGCGGCCCCGGAGCCAAAACATATCAATTTGATATTGTTTTTCGCACACACGCTGAGCGTTTTACAAGGTGCACAAAACAATGTACACGGGTCGCGCATACTGATCATAATAGTGCATATTATTATACGTATAAGGAGAGAGTATAATATTATTATGTATTTACAAATGCGCACCGTATCTCGTCGTCGTCGTCGTCGTCGAAGACGACATGTAGTAACGGTCGTTTGCGATAAAAACCTGCGTGCGCTCACACACGCTCGCATATATTGTTTATGATATTGTTGGAAAAGTTCTAAAACAGGCAATAAAAAAGGACGTGTATACGACGCGGGCAGTAACGATAAAACACAAACCTGCAGCAACAGTGAGTTAGTGTGCGAAAAATACGCAGCAGCACTTGCTACGGAATTTCTGGTCTTTTATAATGTGTCTCATCGTTGTCGTGTATATTGACACACACACACACACACACACACACACACACACACACACACACACATACACACACCACAAGTGCGCTGAACGGATAAACGCGTGCGGCGTGGCCCCGTTTGCGCGGCGCGCGAGATTTATATCGTTGTCGGGTTGACGGACACATCTGCAGTGATCCGAAGACGATCTATAATATCAATCTTCTCGTACGAACGAAATCGTCATCGTTATTCGACGACGACGACTCTCATTGTTGTTGTCGTCGTGCTTTGCGTATTTATTCGAATATTATGAAAATCCAACTCGCGCCGCCGCCGCCCCCAGTCCGCCGCGCATACCGTGTTCGAGTAATTATTAACGTGTCGAGTCCCGTCATCAGTATGATACCGTATGATATATTATAACCTCGCAATCTCGTCGCCTATATATTTTATACGTCACGTGCACATACTTCATATTTGACCGTTCCCATTTTGTGAATACCTTTTCCTTTATTGCACGTATAGGTCTTATTACTGTAACTTTTTGGACCCGTCACGTGCATTGTTTCCATCTCGTCACATTATTATACATTATATATTATTATATCGACAGTGTGCTTTTCGCAGTCGTCGTTTGAATAATTTTGATCAGCGCGTAGGTTATATTATCACAATGTACGTACAATATTATATTAACACATAATATACGTATTTTTTCGTACCTATGTAGTTGAACATTTTAATTCGCGTACGTTATACATATATATATACGAGTATATATATATATATATATATATATATATATTGTGTGTGTGTGCGCGTTTGCTGGTAATGTAAATTGCGTAACATAAACGATACCATTGTACAAGTATGAACGCGTATTTTGTGAAACGCGCGTAATACGTACCTTTATAATAATCGTTTCTAATTATTATGTCATATAAATATATATATATATTCTCTTAATTATGATCATGGGCGTAACTTGAACATTTTTCATAGTGGGGATAAACTTTCTTCATACATGTAATATAATATAGATCCCATCGACTTAATATATAATCAGTGGTGGCTTTAGGGAAGTGGCAAGACAAACGGTGCCTCACCTTTATTTTTCATTATTCAGAGTAAATAATAAATATTCGTCTCATTAATTTCTATTACAATTATTAATTTTCCTTTTCGTTTCGATTCTATTATAATTATGTACGTGAAATTAAATTCGGGAAATAATAATCACAACTTCTCAATGTATATCTCTTCCGATTGTGAAATATATATATGCAGTCGTGTGTGGGTGGTCTTATTCAAAATTCTAAAAAAAACAATCCAAATCATTACTATTGTTATCGTCACACAGCTCTGCGTCACTACTTGGCAATGCGACGATTCTTGGAGGCTAGGTGAAATCGATCGAGTGGAAATTGTTGACTTTCTCTATTCAATATTTACCGTGTTTCAGTCTAGTTCGTATGGTCATCGTCATTGGAATTTATCGTCCAATTCGTGTTGTTAATTTATTTGCCATTACACGTGTACACCGCGGATTTATTTTCAAGCTTTACCTTTAATTGATTACGTCCGTTTTAAGAACGTCCATCCAAATTAAATTATCGTTATGAAATATTCAGTTGTGATATAATCGCCCGTGATAAAAATGAATTTCCACTCAAAGCGGGTAAATAATCTTTAGGTAAACCAACTCCTATTTCTCAAAAATTATATTTGTAATCTTATATTAAAACTTATACTTGATATTTTCCAAAATAGAATCGCATAGAACAATATAAATAATCGCTTTTTCGCGCGTTCTATCTATAGTATAATAATACGTTTCTTTACCGAAAAAAAAAAAAATCAATGTTCGATTCTGATGACGCTATTATAACTATATACGTATATGCGCTTACGTGTCATTATTTATACGCGTACGTATTTATACCGCAACGTTCGATTCTCGTGCGCGTTATAGAATATTATTATTATATCGGGTAAACGATTTACTAAATGAATATAATTATGGAAAAATATGCAAATTACGGCGCGCCGTCGGTGTGCGGCCTATACGCGGATATTATATACAATAATATATCGTGCGTGCGTGTGTGTGTAGGCGACCGTAGCCGCAAACGCGCTTTTTTAGCCGCGCCAAATGAATATTTAAAATCGCCGATCCGATATAATTACTTACGAGTATGTGCAGAAGTGCTACCTATACATATTATATATATATATATATATATTATAAATAATCGGCCCTGCGAAATCACTCGGATCGCGTGAAATAATCGCACACGAAAACCGTTGGGTTCGAGTATGACGTAGCATACCATAACATATAGAATAATTCGCGTTATATAATACACCCGTAAAACATAACGTTACACATTACGTATATATACACGTCTTTATTGTAATGTTATGATCGTTTGCGACACGTATATATTTATTTTAATATATATTATGAAAACTTATACGTATGTATATAGTGTGTTTTTGACGTGTAGGCGGTGGCGTTTCGTGTATAATGTCTGGAAAAAAAAAAAACCACTCGTACTTAATAAACTCATTAAATAATTTATCGATTTCACACTTCTTAGCCCCGAGTTGCGTCGACCGAAATCGCGGTTTTACGGTTATTGAGATACGATCGCGCGCCGGCCGAACATGCGTACGACCATAACATAATATACACGCGTTGTTGTACGTACGTATAAATACGACGTATTTACTCGTCGTAATAATCGTATTATATTATATAGTCTTCGTGGGAGTATCGGGACTAATTCTTCTTGATTTTCCTCCGCGCGGCGGCGGGCGTGTGCGCGCAGTTCTCCGTGTACGTCGCGGTGGTCGTCGTATACACGAACGCGTCGTGTAGCTATGACATTATATTACGCGTGGTGCTGCGTGTACGTACGCGGCGAGAACACTTTGCATAAAATATATAGAGCTCTGTACTTGCGGCCGACACGACCGACGACGATGTGCAGATTACAACGGAAATACCGCGCGAAGGTTTTTATTGGCAGAAGAGAAAAATAAAAATAATTTCAAGAGTCGTTTTGTTTTTTTTTTTTCACCGCGATATTTATGATAGATCGACGCGTTAAATGATTCAGTCGTTCTGTCATACTGTTGTCGAACGTCAATACGAATTATTCGATATATTGTTGCGCATATCGTCCTCGCGTTATGTTATGTGCTCTAAAGACTTAAACGCGCAACGTTACATCACTGCGCGTCAATAGTCAATTCCCCCCCACGTGTTGTATGTCTGCGGACGTCGTACGTTACGGGCCCGCGTGATCGTACAAAATATGTATATATTATCATAATAATCTGTTCAAAAGTAGGGTTTTGTTATCGTGCAACTCTTCGCGCGTCTACACAATAACGAGCGATGCGTTAAAACAATATTTCTCTCCGCGACGCGAGAGTCGTTAACTTCACGACCAATCGTCGAAGTTTGTGCGGATAATATTACGTTATAATAGCGTACGCTATTATTATTATTATATTATACTCGGCACGTTCGTATCCGTCTCATCACACCGCGGCGGTCGATTTCTTCTTTCGACCCTGCCCGTCCGTCGAAATTCCTACACAACTGCATTATATACGTATGTCGACGCGCCGTTGTATTATTGTTATTACTGCTTTAAATTTTTTACCATAATCTGCGCCGGATTTCTTCTTTTTTTTCTTCTTAATTTTATGTTTGTGTACACATATGTTATTATTACGTATTATTATGATCATATAGCCATGATCGTATATAATAAATCATCAACTCGCGCGATAATAATAGTTTAATAAGTAAAACAACACGACGACGTATTAAAAACACCGAATATGACAAAACGCGCACGTATACTCGTTCATCGTATATTATTATATTATAAAATATTAAACTCGAAAAAATTTAATACTGCCCTGTTTTGAAAATATCGGATAAAAACGTGTTTACGCGCGTGGGTATAAAAATATATATTCTTGACCAAATTCCGCGTTTATGACGCGCAGTATTCGCTAAATCGCGGCATAGTATATCCATCACTACTGAGATATAAATGACGCGTACATACACGAGTATATAATAATATGTAATATAATATAATATATAAAAAAAATCGCCGTACGAACATTTGAAAATCCCGTTATTTGCCGACTGATCGCTGTCGTATAGGCCATGTACAACTCGCAGTTCGCATAGAAAAATGGAATCGTAACATGTTTCAGGCAGAATATTTATAATTCTAATATCTATCGATTTCACCTAGTAATGTCTAACCATCCGAATTTTTTTTTTCCCCCTTTAAAATTCTTAATTACTCTTAAAAATAAATCTCGGCTTTTACCACTAGATTAATCGGTCCCGTGATATTATCGTCGAAATTCGATTTTCTTTCCGTTTTTAAGTGCCTGACCATACCGATTAAATATATGTTCATATATAACGCATCCGTACACGACTTGCGCGTATACATAATTTGTATAATATGTGTACCGCCCGTTTAAACATAATGATAGTATAATTTATATTTATATAATTGCGGTCAGCGGCGACGACGACGACGACGATGAGATGTACCGGAGTACCGCGTTTTGTACTCGTAATTGCCCTCAACACATCAACTACACGTCGTTTCACGCCGCAGTACACTAGCTATATTATTTCAAAGCGGACGCGTCGTTTTTCTAAAATTTTTTTTTTATAAACCCCGAACTACTATTTACATTAATAAACTAAAATTAATTTTTACGTTTTTTATTCTCGAGTTCCATTACAATAGTAAAATCAATTTAAAACATATATTTACCATGGCGCGTCCGAAATCGATAAGAACCACATAAGTAAATACTATACACATAATTTAAATCAAATAATACGTCTTCAGGACGTTGTTTTTCTCGTTTTTTTTTTTTGGAAATCAAATGTTTGTCTGTTTTTCGATAACAATAAAATCGCTAATTCGTATACAACCTTAAGAAAATAATACCTGTAAATAGTTGCGTGTTAACAATGTTCCAAGTAAAAGGTTACCCGACTAATTGCTCACCACCCACTCGCCGACCTCTGAAGTTTAAAAAAGGAACACCAGCTCCTCAAAAAACACTGTCAACGCGCACGATGTGGTGCAATAGTACAATATTATTCTGAACAATGTCGTCGTCGTCGTCGTCCATACACGCGCGTGTAATTTGTTTTTTCTTCCTTCATTTATAAGACCATATTAGCCATAAATATACGTATATTCATACAACGGAATGGTCTTCTCCACACGTGTAATTATTATTATACTCGTGCGCGTAAGTAATTATTACGATCGTTTACACATTAATATGCGCGTGTGTGTGTGTGTTATAAGGTCTTCTACTCTTCTCGGACAACGGCTAGCAGCGAACGCTACCGACCGCGACGGTGGCGCGTGTACGTTTTTTTTTTTTTTTTTTACATATTCGCTTGTTTGTTTGTTTTTTCTTCGTTTTTTTTTTTATTAGTGTTGCTTTTTTTTTCCGCCGTCGATTCCCTTCTGTTCGTTACCATTATTTTTTGCGACGCAGTTACTCCGCGCGCGCGCGTCCTCCGTCCGTCGCACCTTATGGGTTTACGACGTAAGTACGTGATGTGATGTGCCGTGCGACGGTAATAAGACGCTCCTGAGAATTCCAATAGGATAACCTAATTTTTTTTTTATTTTTCGTAATCGTTCACGTTTCGGACGAGCGTTAACGAGATGTACCATCTACACGTAGCTACCGGAATTCGCGGCGCGTGTTGTGTACGTCATCCAAAATCGTAAAAATGTGTTTTAGATTTCATATTAGAAATCAGATAAAGGACGCGCGCTGTCGTGTTGCCAAAACAAAATCTATGCGATAAATATTTTTTTAATGTCCGCTTCTCGCACCCGTCACTTGTGAATAGAAATAAATACATAAATAACAGATGGATAAATAAAAAAAAATAAATGTTTTAAAGCTTATCGAGTAAAACTTCAATGGATCAAGTAAAAACAAAAATACTTAAACAATATAGATACTGCTGTATAACTGTATCACCGGGCGGCGGCTTCTTCCGTCATGCTGTTGGTGTATTTATTTTCATTTACCGCGTGCATATTCTTATCGACGCTTATAACTTTTAAAATTAAAAACGTATTAAAAAAATACAAATTTCAAATCACGATTGATGCCTTCTTCGGTATCAAAGAACCGAATAATGAATACTTTTTTTCAATACGGCTAAAACGATTTTTTTTTCTAATCAGTTCAATAGAAATTCGCTTTCGTCGGATGGTCCTAACGTTTTCTACCACTTTTTATTCTAAAAAAATTGGTTATTTTATTCAATTACGATAATCATTATGCATCTAGACGGTAAAAGTTCATGATTAGACGTGTACAACGCGTTCGTATGCATTTTCCAACTGTAAGCTCATCTTGTGCGCGAGTCGATTTTTTTATTTTTTTTTTAATTTGTGAACATATTTTAAAAGACGTAGCCAATGTTATTTATTTATCGTACAAATAGCAATATTTTATTGCAGTTAATAGTTGTACGTAATTAATTGTAATCTTTTTAATGTCATAACATCTACATTTTACGACTGACGGTTGTTCGTTTCAATCATAATCATATACACAAACGATAGCATCACTTCCATATAAATACACCCGTTTAATAAATATCGTAATAAAAGTGTAAGATATAATTATTATTATTCGTTATAATTATATTTATGCGCGCTCACACATTCTTCAGGTATTTCTTATTACTGCTATATCGGTAGCCATTTTTTGACATATTTATACGCGTATAATGTACCAGCCGCCGCGGTAAGTATACTAATAAATTAATAAACGGAGTGAATTATAATTGAAGGCTTAGTGCACTGATTTGAATATCACTATAAATTTACTTTTGTAATAATTATAACGAGAGAAAAACAAGGATAAGACGAAAGGAGAAGAAAAAAAAAGAAGCTCTCTCTATATTATATCCCTCTGCGTATTTATTACGTTATTATAATATGATACACGGTAATTACGGCGTATTAAAATCCTATTATCTAAATATATATAATATTATTATTTTTTCAATGCATATATTTTAAAGTTTAATTTCCACATACCAGTGTGTGCAACCTTTCACAAAATTAATCCGGTCCACTCGACTGATATGAGTTCGTGTCCGCGATATCGCAGGGTTAAAAAAAAAAAAAGTAAAAGAAGTGATGTTAGTCATAAATTAGCTCGGTGTGTGTGTACCTATAGGTACATAAATAATAAATATGAATAATTAATTATAATGATTTTGTGCTTAAATGTTTGATCGCAAAAGTGCATACATATTAATGCGTTATTTATTAAGTAGGTATAGGAGGCATACATTGTTTGTGTACGATTGCATGGTAATTTTGTTTATGTGCCATATATATATATTCAATACATAAAAATTATTATCATCACACGTCAATGTAATTGTTTCGCCCTGAGCGAACGGCTGGCGATTTATATACCTGCGAAACATTTTGACGTATAAAAGTCATCGCGTTTTCGAAAACGCAATAAAACAAAACGCGCGCCGCGCGATCTCAGTAGTCTCGGGTCTTGTGTACTCTGCTTGGGTGGCTGTGCCACGAACAATTATTATGTTCAAGTCTTCGGGAGAGAGAAAAAAGCACCGCCGGTAAATAACTATAGTATTTCTTAAGAATAAAAATAATTTAAGTTGTTTTCAATAATACTTTCGGCACGTTTATAAAGCTTTAATTTGCTTTTACTTAATAAAGCGCCCGATAGAAGTTATTATTGTACACATTAGTTTTAAGTAATTGTTTAGTTTGAGTTGGGAAAAATGACCATTCAACGTTTCGGCAGTTGAAAAACCATAAACATAATATTGGGGAGAACATAAAACGTTACGATATTCTACTCTCTCACACTGGCGCCAGGCGTACCAAAATCTCATTCTTATAATTTAAACTCTTGTACAGAGTGTATGTATTTTTTATCTCGAGAGGTATATCGTCGACAAATATAATCCATGACTTACTTCAACCCTTCCGGAGGAAGGAAAATCGTGACGTAACACATAACTAAGTATTAATACG
This sequence comes from Drepanosiphum platanoidis, assembly GCA_948098885.1. Lineage (NCBI taxonomy): Eukaryota > Metazoa > Arthropoda > Insecta > Hemiptera > Aphididae > Drepanosiphum > Drepanosiphum platanoidis. The sequence continues at coordinate 12,445,539 of OX402534.1, read as the reverse complement.
ATGTAGAACATTACTGCGGTATCTTTGACTTATGCGTGCCTTTTAGTAGATGGGTTTGTCGCAAAAAAACGATACAAGTTAGATGGGAAAAAAAAAAATTCTCAATTCGAATAATATTTCGTACACGTCAGATTTATAACGTCCCGTCTTGCGCGCGCGCGCGGTCCGCGTGAGAAACGAAAACGCACGCATATGATATTTTAATACCGAATGCATTATTCATATTACGATTATATGCGCTTTGATGAAATCTAGCGAATACGCATGTTTTTAATTTATAAAATATTTTCGACTTCATCGCGTCGAAAAAAAAAATAATATACTAATCCCATTTGTGACCACACGATATTATGCGCGAGTCCTACTATACGGCGCACGCGTTTTAATCGGATTTTCTCATAATGAAAACGGCTCGTTTCATTATTATCATTATTATTATTATTATTATTATTATTATTTTTTGTAACTACTTTCGGAGTATATCAGCTATCCCATACCGCCGGATTTTCTTTTACGTCCTCGAGGCTCTCTTTCTCTCTCTCTCTCTCTCGCTCGCTCGCTCTCTCCGCCAGCGCACGGGAGTATATAGATTTATGAACACGATTGGCTTAAGTATGTGTTTTTTTTTTTTTTTTTGTTAGTTATTTATTTACCGTGACACGATTTTGGTACCTCGCGGAGAACGTCGTGGGAAACGACGATTTAATTACAGACGCACACGACGACTTTGTATCGTATTATAAAACATGCGTATATAGGTACAACAGACACACGGCGGCGGACCCACGTGACCCGACGCGAAACCTGCCAGGGCTGAAATAAAAAAAAAAAAAAAAAAAATCATACCTAAACGTACCTCACATACGTAACGTATAATAATAACAACGCGGTGTGCACGTTTGCGTCGTCGTTCGTCCGCGGAGTTTGTTTTATTTCGCCGCGTTTATGCCGATCAACCTGGATACATAACATTAAAAGCGTTTATCATCGTCCCGGGCGTCGTCGTCGTCGTCGTCGTCGGCGAGCGCGCGCCAGGAACACGCCGCCGCCGCTCGGCCGGCCCGCGTATCGATCAATCAGCGCGCAAATAATAACACACGGCCGACGATTTATGACCGCGCGTGTACACCTCTATTCGCGCTTGTAGATTTAATATTTTCGATTCACGCGCGCGTTGTGTCCGAACGGTCTGCGCGGAGAGATTTCGCGAGATTCGTCCGCGTAACTTATAATCAATCCGGACCGCCGCGCGATACAGTCGTATGATATTCGCATGCACACGCGCGTGTAAAATCGAGAGAAAAAAAAAAAAAAAACTAGCGTAATATATTATATTATATTAATAAATCGTAATCGCACCGTCGATCGGTATTGGACGGCCGCGGTGGCGGTGGTCGACGCCGCGTGTACGTCGTCCGAGGGGGGCCGTCGCGAAAACGCGATCGGAACATTACGAAAACCGATAAAAACACGAAATAGAAACATTGACCGCCCGATGATATATCTGCCGCACAACGCGCACACCAGTATTATTCTAATATTATTATAAAACACGGGAGGAGGTGCGCGGCCGGCCGGCCCGCCGCCGTCGTTTCGCGCCCGACAATTATTGAGTATTATATTATATTATTATACCCGTGTACGTTGCCATGTAACGCCGTAACCGACGCGTATAAATAATATACGAGAGCGCGTACCTCTCTATAGGTGGAAATAATTAAGGATCGTTTAGATTTTTATCGATCCGGACGGTATAATCGTGCCGGATCGTATGCTAACGCGCGCTCGCGCTTTGGGGCCTCGGCGCGCGCGAAATAGTGTAAAATAATTAATGACGACGACGGAGTGTGCGCCGGTCGGATTTCGCTTCGGACGGATTTTCATTCGGTATTTTTTTTATTGTCGTAATTATTTATTTATTTATTATTTTTTTTTTTACACTGCGGAATCGAATTTTGACTAATTACACCGACGCCGCGAGCCTTCGCCCCGCGCGCGGTCTATAATAGCCGCCGCCGCCGCGTCTTCGTCATAGTCTCTCCGCCGACCGTTCGAATTCAAATGCGATTTCATCTGTAATGTTTTCCATTAATTATCAGTTATACCCGTCACACTCTGAAAATCCTCCCGCCTCCGGCCGCTCGTAATACCTATATAGTATATTTTATTAAACACACGCGGCGGCGGCGGCGTGTCTCTAGAAACGCGTTTCTACGGGTGTTGGTGGTGAACACATACCTACGATGTTATCCTTTCACGCGTCCTCGGAGGATATTACGCCGATCCCCTGGAAACATTCACGGCCGCCGCATACATTAACCGAAGAGAATTCCAAAACGAAAAACAAATTTACAAACGGATTTTATTCTTTATTAGTATCATTATTTTTTTTTTTTTTTAATTTACCATCGTGTTTCGATGGTTTAATTGAATTCATTCGACTATACGATTACAGACAATAATATTGCGTTTTAAATAGTTGTTGGCGATACGCGATCGATATTTATCTTTTGATTCGAAAGTAATACATACGTCATTCCGCCGTATCTGCCGGTATATTATCATCTAGAATCGATTAACCTGTAATTTCCTCTTTAATTGGTATATTTTGTTTCCGATCTCCCGTCTAATGCCACGTGGATTGCGCGAAACTTACGACCAGAAAGTGTAAAAAAAACGCATTGTTTTATACGTCTCATCGCGTCCCCGTTTTTATCCTTTGAAAATCGGTTTATAGAAAATAAATTATAATTGTCAGTTCCATTAACTCGGGCAAACGAGGTTTCCTGTCAACGTGTCGCGCAGAAAGAATCGACGATATAATTATAATTTCGATACCATGTACGACACAATATATACCGACGATTTTTAATTAATCTCTTCCGATAATAAACGTTATATAGAGACGTCGTCGTCGACAAAACTAGTTTACCGGTCGTCGTCGCCAGTTTATGCGTGTACGTGCATATATTATTTTAAAGAAACACGGCAATTAGCAATGCGTACGTTTGTGCAATTATTTTTCCAATATAATCCGCGTAAAGGTGTGAATTTCATCTGAACGATTAATATGACAACCGTGATCGGCGGGATCGTCCTGCGTGCGCGCGCGCGCGTCCTTTTTGCGAGGGTTTGGTAAACTCAAGAGTAACATCTTGAAATTTGCAAATATTAATATCGTAGAATCTCGTCGAAAAAAACTAAAAGGAGTAAACTTCGTCGGTGCCGAATAAAATCATCGAAGCAATGAGTTTTTTTTTTTATCGTAATAATTTAAAGCCACAGACGAGATTTTTTAAAAATTTTACAATCCGCGATCGTAAAAAAACAAAATTGTGCCGGGAGCTCGATATGCCGCGGCATTTGCCACGAGACTCGGAACTTAATTTTACTCGTTTCAGTTCGCCGTTTTGAAAATATAAAACGATTCTAGACTAGGTTTATACCTACCCCTCCCCTGCGAACAGTTTAATACTTGCGTCTGTACACCACCTCACAAATCTCACGATTTTTCAAACAAATTATGACATATCTCGTAGGTATACGATGAACGATGGATAGAGGTATCCATATTGTAATCTAACAATCTACACATTTCCTGATTTTACTAAAAGGTATTAAATAATTAAAGTTAACGTGGTTATATTTTAGACAAATGAATAGAGGCGTAAGAGGTAGTTATTTTCAACCTGTTGTACTTTCGGTGGTATCCGCCACGTGTACCGAATATGTTCAGGCGCGTTTCCTTCCGAAGGACGAATGCCGAGTATGAATAAGTAGTCGATAGCGACGTCATCGTGACGTTAATATAATATCACATGCTCCTTCGTAAGATATATTATTTATTTATACATATTTATGTGTATGACAACGACGGAGACGTAACGATGGTAATAATAACAACGGCGTAGGTGTTGTGTTGTGGCTGCGATTATATTATGTGTATGCTTAGATTATAATATAGGAACATTATATTATATTATCATTGCACGTCGTACGCGTTTATGGTTTATTTTTTTATTTTTTTTTTTTCAATATTTCGCAACCGAACTTTCAAACATTTCGTTTAGATCGCCGCACATTTTATGTTTTTTTTTTTTTTTTTACACGCTGACCCGCGATCAGACTGTTATAAATTATAAAATAAAGCGACGTGTAAAGTGACACGACGCGCGCGTGTTAACGAGTTTCCTTGAAACTCCAGAGGTGTTTCGCTGTATCGAAATTTGAATAAATTCAAAAAAATAAAACGAAACAATCGTCTCTGACAATACGACGAGTGTGTGTCAGCAGGGGGCAAATCCGTTTTGTGAACAAAAAAAAATCTCTGAATTCATTACCTCGTCGACAAAGCGGTTTACGCGATGATTATAATATATGCACCCACTTACGAGACACGGCTCTTCTTACCATCGGTCTATAACTATCGCCACGTTTTGTGGCGAAATCATATATTATAGTTTAAAATCATTTACTCAAATTATTGTATTATATATACATATGTATGTATGTATGACGTCTGACGTTTTAAACACTTTGCAGAGAACTTTAAATAACTCTTTAAAAACATACAAATTTAACTTGTTATTTATTATATTCTTGTAACAGGATATAAAAGTATTTATCATTATTTAATAATAAAACAAATGATTAGTGTGTTTAAAAATTAAAAAAAATTAGTTTCGTCGATTTTTACTTAATTCATAATCGATTTATTACTTGTTATTATTTTTTTCGACACACACAAAGCCATTCGGATTTCCCAAAGAGTACAAATACCGTTATGTAATTTCAAGGTTTTTTTTTTAAATTAAAATTCGTGTACATTAAAAAAAAAAAACCTACCGTTCTGTACTGCGTGTATAATTAGGCACGTAAACATAAAAAAAAAAAACCCCCCGAGAAAATAACGAGGTATTTCGATGAAAAATTTAAACGTCAACTCCGAAACGCCATCGAATCGAAACAATAATTAACATGTGTATGTTTACACAATTAATTATATCACATAGCCCTCGTCTTCCGTAACATCGCAACATCAAAATAATATGTCAAAGCACACATAATAACCCTGTTATCAACACGGGCACGCCTCTCGCGCCCACCGATTAAAATCGTCCGCGGCGTGCGCACACCGGCCAAAGTTCGAACGCCGCCGCCGTCTAATTGAAACGGTTCTCCGCGGTCGTCGCTAATTATTATCGATCAGTCTGCCCCTAGCCGCGATCGGGTGTGGATTACGCGGCCCCACCGCGTTCTCCTCAATATATTTCCACATCCGGACCAAGTGTTTTATTTATCGATTTTATTTTCAACACGAAATCGCAGCTCCTTCAGTGGCGTCGACGTCCGGCCAAGACTCACACGAGTAACGTACAATTTATTATAGTTAATTTTTACTAATTATTTTCCTGGAACCCCCCCCCTCCGGCCCGTTCCACACTTTAATTTGTCGTAGATCGTCTGACTATTATTACTTATATTCGATGGTATTATTTATCGCGAAAAACACTTTTCTCGTTCACTATCGTGATAAATAATTGAAAATCGATACATATCTCTGATATCTCAAATTTCTAAAAAGCTTACACCTACCCTAAGTCTTTTTATATAATATAGTTATTATTGAATAATTGTCGCGATCGAATTTAAAATAATATAATTTTTCACGGATAACGAATAGTCTCGATCGAACGATATAATTGAACGTTTTTTTTTTTTTCGAATACTTTTTTACGGTTTTACTTTTGACAAATTGCTAAACGTTTTACAACGCACTCCGAATGAGTTTTCTTTAAATAGGGGTGTAGAATAATAATATTATACCGAGATACGACGTGTATAATAACTGTAATTATTAATAATACACTCCCTAAAATGTAAAACGCCACTTATAAACAAAACAAAAAAAAAAAAAAAAACCGTTTTAAAAACATAATTTAATTTTAATAATGGGTTTAATATTATAGAAAAATGAAGTATTAACTTTTTTTTTTTTTTCGTTACAAAATGTACCCATAAATCAATTACGACAATATATTATTTCTCTCGATTTCAAAGTATAGTGATAATTTATCAATGTTATTGATACATTTTGAACGGATGCGAAAAAAAAAAAATGTATATATTATATTATAACACGTATATACAATTATTATACACTCGTGCACCTCGATCGTTTAATACGACGAACCGATAGTTTTTGTTTCTCGAGAGAGAGTCGTCTAATCATAAATCGCCACTCTAATCAAAAGACGCGTGCAATAACAATATAACGCGTATGATCGCGGTCGTATACGAATATTTAAAACTTTTTCAGAACGCGTTTAAATAAAGCCGTAATACGAAAGCGAAGTCGGACGAATCGATGTTAATACTCATATGATAGGTTTCAACTATAATAAACTTTCGTTTCGAGTTAAATAAACATTAGATATACGTATATATACCTAAACGGATTATTAATTAATTCACACGAATCTCGTGTCGAACACATACGATATTTATAATAGCAATATAATTACCTATTCATACACTACCTATACTTATATTTTTTCGTTGTTCTTTCGAAACATTCATTAATAAACGTAGACATATTACGTTACAAATGAATTGTATTCAAATGCTGGCCGCGTAATATATTATGACCTCGTGCGAAACGCATAATTATATAAAACTTTGTGGAATCCAAACGATATTAACGCGATAAAATTGTAATCTTTCGTTCGATTAATGAATAACAATCGCGAAAAAGCTTAGACTTAGAAATTGTACCGCTCTAATACGTCTCTTTTTTTTTTGTCTCGTACTTTCCGTCATAGTTTGGCGTGTCGTCGTGGTCGAACTTTATCGTTTATTTCACGAAAACAAAAGCTGCGGTCGTCGAGCACATTTAATATTATCATTTATAATGGGTATTTTACTGTTTCGCTTAACTCTAATATAACGTTACACATAAATAATATTGTAATAATAATATATACATTATAATATATTACGCATCGCGTCCGTTAATTAGTTATTCATACTAAACAGGTAATTTAAGTGTAAATAATAAGGTCCGAGCGAAACGGTAATATACTTAAATTTAACTCGTATTAAATGTATGTATATCTATATATTATTATATACACACAGATAATAATAATTTATTCGTCGTAAAAATTTAAATACATTGGGGTCCCACGCCGAAGAAAACCCGTTTTCACGTGACATAATACGTGTCTCGGAAACATTTTCTAAAAGCTGCGTTCGAAAAACTCTAGCTATACTTACGGAAAAATCGATTTCGTCCGTCGTTTATTGAAATAAAATAAATATTACTACACGAGCGCGTGAAAATCATTTATCATAACATCGCGATAATATTATAACGTGTGCACAATCGCACGAAAACCATACAAATTAATCTAATGGTTTCCCCTGTTCTGACCGATGTATATAATAAACGCACCGTTAAAAGATTTAATGTTTGCACTTCGCAAATTTAATTAAGCGATCAATTTGTGTACTAATACAACATTCCGGCGCGAAAGTAACGATTCATTTATTATATATAGCTGTGTGTGTGTGTGTAGGATAATATATGTATATGATATAGCCGACTATATCATCATAATATTAATACGCGCGTTATAAGGTTCATTTTTTATAATTGCGTAATTATATCAATTTAATAAATTATATATATATATATATATACAACACTGCAATAAAATTTTATTATATGATATTAATTTTTATTAATTTTTCGCTCGAGTCGCGCGGAACATTAGCGGCGGCGGCGCGAAGGTGGGTCGACTTAAAATTTAAACGTAAAACCATTATTTTAGCAATAGATTTTGACGTTTTATAGCATTTTTTCCCCCTTCAAACGGATACTTTTTTATAATTAAAATAAAATTAATACGTTGCTTTTTTTTCTTCTTCTACATCGAGGCGATGATGCAAATTTACGAAATCGTTTAACGGTCGGATGCGTTTATATAATATTATATATTATAATAATGTAAAATTAATTTCCGCAGTGCGGTGTGAGAATCGCGGTCGTTCGAAAAATATGTGTTCTTTTCATCATCATTATTATTATTAGTCTCTTAAAGTATTGGTAAATTAAAATTATAGGACCCGACGCGTGGGGCTATCGTGTTATACACTCGTTGACGGGTCGGATACACGCCGGTGTATCCGAAATATCGATTTTGACGTGCGGCGAACTCCTCGGAGATTGAAACTCGTCAGAATTTAAAATAATTATTATTCTTTTTATCTCGTTACGATTTCACGCGCCACGCAATTTTGTTTACGATCGTTTTTAATCGTTTGCGCGAGTGGGCGCAAAAAGCATATAGAAGAGGTGTCTAGAGTTCGGCGGATTTTCGCCGAAGAGAGCTCGACCGGAATTCACCCCAGGGTCATCGGCGTGATTTTTTTCTCTCTCGGGCCACTCTCGATAACGTAAAATACACACACACACACACACATATACATACACGTCTCCTCTCACTTTCCAACAGAGCTCCGCCGTCCTTTTTCGTAATATTTTCAGCTCGTAAATCGAGCGGACAGACGGCAATTTGTCGGCCGATGGGAGCACAGACGGTTTATGCAAATATGCAATGGACGCGCGGCGACGACGACGGTCGATTCGAGTGCCCGGTGCTATATAATAGAGTTATTAAAAAACGATTTGTTCCACGGCCGTCGGTCGAACACCCCGAAATTTATCTCGCGTCCGACGCGGTGTGTCGCGCGCACAGTTCGTCGTGAGGTATTCACGAGGTCTTAAATTAGTGTTTCACATTAGATATCCCACTGAGAAAATGGATTCCATAGAATCTGTTCGGTAATGTTTTTTCGGTAAACAAATTTCAAACTAAAATTGGGAAACAATTGAATTTTACCGCGCGACCTTAAAAACCTAAAAGTGCCCATGGAGTTTAATGTACATTCTTTTATAAAATGCAAAATAAAATGTTCTTATCGCGACGCGGATTTGAAAAAAAAAAAAAACTCGAGCACGGCTCTCGGTCGACCGTTGTTTATATAATCTTGGTCGAAATCTTTTTGAAACGCATGTAATATTATTAATTCAATTATTAATTTCGAAAACTTTCGATTAATGGCTACATCGAGCGAATTATCGCGTGCATTTCTTAAACCTATGACTAATTATTGCTGTCGATCGCTTTCGGTCAGTACTTTTTATTTTATTTTTTTAAGTATTTTTCTTACAAGTCGTCGGTCGTTTACTTTTTATATTGTCATTATCGCATTTAATTTATCGAATACATAATCCTGCCGCGCTCGGGTCACTAAACGGCCGCATTACCGGTATCATAATAATATACCGTACGTCTCGAGTACGATATAAACGACACGACGACGACGCCGCCGCTCGTACAATGCCTACTTCCGGTCGCTACCGGTCGTCGCAATATCGTCGTTTCGTTTTCTTTCTTTCTCTACGATCGACCGCGCAGCGCGCGTCTCTCGGATCCAATAACAATATTACTACGTATCGTTTTATTCCCTCGCGGTTTATAAATCGCGCGCAATCGATAGATCGCTGCGGGACGTACGTGCGTGTAATGTTGTGCGCGTACCAACTGTATTACATGGTACGTGTATTTATTTTATTTTTTTTTTCATTTATATCGCGTATAATATATGTATACATAAAAAGCGCGTGGCATCTATTCGGACGACGACGGTTTGGACCACCGGGGCGGGATTCTATTATTTATTTTAACATCTCCGTTACCCGCGATAATATTATAATAATATATACAATACGAACGAATGGCCGGTACACGTATATTGGCACAAACCTACGCCGGCGTATAAAATATATCGCATGTAAACACACGTCGCGTCGTCGTAAGCCGTACCTACACGTATTATTATTATTGTTGTTACAGTCGGTCGTCGGCGCGATGCGATCGAAAACATTGTCTTTAATTGCGCGCGCGCGCTTGTATCGATAGAGATATAATATATACGTATATCGGTTACTCTCTTTTCGTTTCCAAATGCCCCCGTGTAGTAGGTTGACCGACACTTATAGTCTGCAACGGGCGCGTAGCCAACATTTTAAATTCGGCGTCTGAAAAATTGTTTTTTTCCCGCGTACCCACCCGAAATTAGCGCACTAATTTATGCACCATTTAATAGCGGTAATAAACGTTTTGTTTTCAATCGCGCGACAAATCGACGACTTCGAAAGTATTAAATAATATTATTCGACGGTTAATGATATGTTTTTTTATTACCTCCTTATAACATTATTGTAACACGATGTACAAAAAGTATAAAGCGTGTACCAGAAAACTCGAAAGTGCACGTGTGTAGGTAGAATACAATTTTCCATTTTTTTTTTTTATTCTCACATTATTACTTACGAGTTACCACGAGTATACCATATTATATTATTCATTCAATCGTTGAAAACGGTGTACTTTTTTTCCACTAATGGTCTGTCGATATTTTTTTTCTATTTAGTTTAAAACCAAAAAAAAACGTACAGTTTGTTATTTACACTCGCGAGACCCGTTTTCGACCGAGTACGTCGTCGCAGGAAATCACTAATTTTTTTTTTATTTAAAATATACGCTATATTGAATATTTCACGCCTTGACACGCTCCGACCTCTATTCGATTGCAGAGGATTTTAATTATTTCTTTTCGTCGCAAAAGTCAACGATTCTTTGGTACTCGAAGGGTTCAGAAGGACCCCGTTTGCGCGTCTCCAACGACAGTGATTAATCGCTGAAGTTCGCCGTGCCGCCGCGCGTACCCACGAAATAATAACGCGTCCAAATACTATATTTCACCCAACTGCGTATACATAATATTTTATGCGCGCCCGTCGCAATATCGTTTCGGTTCGATAAAACAAACGTTCGGTTCCACGGAATTCGTTGAAATTTCAAATGACTCTAAATTATTCCAACACATGTGCGCAAATAAAACTCGTTCGTTTACAAAACGATTCGTTTCGCCGCACGGTTCGGAGCGATTTAAAAAACGATATTAAAACTATAAACCGCATATTATTATAATACGATTGCGAACTCTACTTCTGGCAAAAAAAAATTATCGACGCTCCGTATTCTCGGAGGATTCTTCGACGAATCCATTAGGACGAGTGCATTAGGTTACTGACTCGAAACGCCGCGTCTAACAAAATAACACAAACGCACTTTACGACAAAGTAATATTTTAAACCGTCTGAAATCTTTCGCGTGCTCTCGAAATCTATTTAACACAAAATATTTTGTATAATCATTCAATCGTTTCTGATATGCATTTATAACTATAGTTATTATATTATGTTTAACGGCTATATCACATTACTTATTAACGCCATTGATATATCAAACGAAATTCGTCAACTGTATTTTGTACGTTCGCACAACGGAGTCATTGTTGTGTTTAACTCGGATTTGTGGGATTTGAGCGTCCGCGATACGACGACGGTATTATATCGTTAAACGGTCCGCTGCGCGTTTTATTCCACGCGAATCGTTAAAACCGCGCGATTTCAGTCGAGGCGATGTAAAAACGCGCAAACGCAATCCCAGGGATATTTTTTTTTAACATTATAATCGTCGTGCACGTTAAACGAAAAACACGGCCGTCCTGTGACGCGATCGCGTTGTGTTTTCATTCGTAGCGTCGTCGTGTCCATTATTTTATTATTACCAATATGACCTGCAGCGGTGACCGTAATGACAACGGCGGCGCGGCGCATTTATAGGAGATACTACGTCGACGTATCGTAACGGTTATTATATTTTTTCCTCGTCGAAATAGGAATAATTATTCCGTACACAATCAGAGTACCTATAAGCACACGCGCGCGCATTTAATATTATGTACGCGCTTCCATATCATATACAGGGTGTATCGCGGAGTACTGACGACAAGTGCAATAACTCGTTTTTATTTTTTTTCGTCATTATTGTTATTATTATTTTTTTTTGCTACGATACGCGAACCCTACGCTACTGTTTTTAGTACGTATTATACTTGAAAACTACAAGTTAGAATTTTATTTTAAACCATTTTCCAAGTCCATACTTCGGATTTCATTTCTACCAAAAAAATATTGCTATTAGAAACGTTATTTATTAATAAATAATTATGATTCATTGATAATAATTGTCTTGGACTTTTTTTCTTCGAGTTTTAAATCGTTTCATCAACGGCGAAAGTTCGTCGACTGTGTTATGTAATATTAATTACATCGTCGACGTAGGAAAATATAAATTGAGAATTCAAAAATCGTTTTTACAAAATAGGTTGATAGCTATGTTGATTTTTTTTTTTTAATTAGTATAAAATTATACATGTTTTCATTTCAAGTCCCTTTGATTAAAATTAATTTGAAAATATAAAAGCCCAGAAGAATAGTAATTATCGAGGGAGGGTAAAAAAAAAAAACTTTATAATAAAAAAATCGTTCTAAAGTCATCGCGCGTTTGTCAAATCTCCGTGAAACACCCTGTATATATCATACGACGCGATCGATTCCTCTTATTGTCGTTCCCTATTATTTTTAATAAGGCAGCGCAGTGCGATTATTATTATTATTTTTTTACTACAATTTTTTTTTTTTCTTTCATATTATTTTCTTTTCTTTTTAATGTCACCTGCGCCGTCGCCGCGATCGCCGCTGCCTGTCTCCGCATTCTTCGCGTACACAACTGGTTTTCGCGAAACGGTCGTCGGCCGGCGATATAAAATATCCTGCAAAAAGTGGGTAAAGTAGAGAGAAAAAAAAAAAAAAAACAAATCCAATATACGCCACTCCGGTCGCGGCGTCGTGTCTCGCTTTTACGCGTGGTTGACGGATAAAATTAAGTCTCGCCGTCATGACGAATACATTACGACGCTACCGCATCGCAGTAGCGTCTGCAAATTAGCTGTAGTTTTATTTATTTTTTTCGACGACGATTTCTACACGATTAATGTGTTGGTGACCCATTTGTTTTATAATATTATAATATAATTTGGTCGAGGCCGAGCGTTTACGAGTTAACTCGATTGAACGCAATAGCGCGGGTTTTTTTCTTTTTTATCGATTCGTTTTCGATATTTTTCAACAACTCTCGATCGAGTCGATTCTTTTCCCAGTAAAAGTCAGTCGATTTTATAATAAGAAATCTTATAAATCAATAAAACATCGTCGACAATAGTTTTCTATTTTACTAGCATAATAATAATATGTACGAGTATGTTGTTGTATTATTAAAAACGCCCGCATGGCGGTGTCAAAAAAATAATTTTCGACTCTATTTCATAATTATTATTTTAATACAACTTAAACCCGTGTAGCTCGTTTTACGTAATACTTATACTTTTTATAAGTCGACGTTATAATATTATAATATATTCATTAAGTCGGATGTTGACAAAAATAAATTCGAGAACACTAGAAATTCGAGTTTAAAAAGTTCTAGTGCCCGGTTGAGTTGTTAAACTGTTGACTAAATCTCCGCCTAATCCTAACCCCCAGCCGCCGCGGACAACGCTCGCGCGCTATATTATAACACTCATGCTCGTAGCTAATAATTATTAATATTGTTTTAACGCGCGCGTGATCGCCATAAACGGTTGTTAATGGACCGGCGATATTTTAATTAACCGCCCGGTCGATATGAATTATTATAACCATAAATTTTCTACCCGTATAAAATATTAGTGCGGTCGTGTGTGTGTGTGTGTGTGTGTGTGTGTGTGTGTGTGCCGCATGGGAACGCGTTTTTTTATTAGACCGACTGCGGCGGCGTCGGCGCTGGGACCCACCGGGTCGTGCCACCAGACGGTTTTGAATCTTAATCGAAATCTATAAACGGAAGATTATCGAGAATGCGAAAAAATAATAATAAAAAGAAGAGAAGAGAACGCAAAAAGAAAAATACACGTATATTATAATAATTTAACCGGGTCCGCGCGGGCACGTATATTGACGAGGAAACGCGCCTGCGCGAAACTTTATCGCGCGTACGCGATCGGTTTCCGGCGGAGCTGCGAGCGCGCAACACAATTCACACGCGTGCGCGCGTACGGCCGAACAACACGTCCGCTCTGTCGCGGAACGAAAACGTGAAAATATAATATTAACACGATCGTGTTGATATGATTTTTTTTTTCGTCATGACCTATCGACATTATTATGTATCGCGCGCGAATTTTTATTTTTATTTTTCACATCTGAAAACACATTACTTTTCAACTAGGTCGAGGCTATATTATAATACAATTATTATGTATAATATCGTTGTTTTTTTTTACAATCGTAATCCAACAGTCGGGGATCGATAGAAATCTTCCGGTCAGCCGAGTGTTGAACAGTAATCGACTCGTCGATACACGCTAATCGATCAATATGAAATGCGCGTAGTCACGTCACTGTCGTGAATTTTGTGGTTTTTTTTTTTTCAACAAGAAAAAACGGAAAAGACGCGTTGTAATAGATTACAATTGCGTTGTGAATAAACACGAATAGGCGTGGAAAGAAATCGTACGGAAAATCATGTCAAACATTAAATTATGAAAAAAAAAAATTCGAAGTCATAAAATACATTGGTAACACTTAATATTATATCAGAGGTTCCCAAACTGTGCAAGCCCAAAAACGAGTAATATAAAATGTTTAACTGTATATAAATATGTATTTATATATTTGATATTTTGGTAAACAGTGTTATAATAATAAACACTCACGGGTACATAAATTATTTTCAGAAAAAAAATTAAACACTTTGCATGAAATTAATAAATTGCTACGACGAACCATTATATGAATTTATTTATTTTTTTTTAAATTTTTCCACCCTTAACATTATGAACTAACTATAAGTACTAACTACTAAATCATATAAACGTTTATTTTATTTTTTTTTTATAAATTAATATATCGTAGATACAAATATTTTTAATCGGCAAGTAAAAATTAATAAATAAATTACATAGGTCGTGTGCTATGACATACGTAGTTACTGCAAATTAAATTTAAACATTTCAAAAATGTATTTATTTATTTTTACTATTCAATAACCACGAAAAGTTTGGGAACCTCGGTGCTATATCAACGTGTATCATTTTAATAATTAAAGCTCGGACTCTGATGACTTACATTTTTTTCTCTTTGTTTTGGAACGTCTTAAACGGTGTCTTTTTAGCTAAATTTATGTTTCAATAGGTACCATGGGAATTAAAAAAAAAAAAATAACCGAATTTCATATAGTATTTTTTAATTTTAAATTAGTAATTTTATCCATCTTTATTAATCTAAATTATTTTTATATTTATTTAAATTAACCGATTCTCATTGTTTACTATTTTTATTACATTTTTTTACCGTTATTTTACTTATGTTATTCTTCGTTTCCAATCTTTATCGACCATTACAATTTGACATACTATAATATATCAATAACGATCGTAGGAGTTAATTAAATTAAATAAGATTTCGGAGGGAGTTTTTGGGTTCTAAATTGGTTTTGTCATTTTTTCATGTCGTAAATGCACTTTTTTTTATGATGATAGATTTTCGGGATGGGCTAGGAAATCAGAGTCTATGCTTTTAATGAATATAATAAGAAAACAATAATCGTATAAGGCACGTGTGAATAATAATGGAAAAACGTAGTGGTGCGCCGCGGGCGGACGAAGCGAGCGGACACGACCCGGCGGCGGAGCGGCTGTGCAGTTATTGCCGGCGGCGGCGGCGGAGATGACGGCGGTGACGACCGGGGGCCGCTGACGGGGCGGTGTGGTAGAAGAGCGCGTCGAAGGCGACCCGCGGCGGAGCGATGTCGTCGGGCGAGCCGCAGAAGAACAGGCGCGTGTCCAGCAACCTGTGCCGCAGCGCGTCCGCGTCGCTCGGCCACCTGGACAGACGCCGCGGCGACGGGAGCGGCGCGACGGCCGCAGGTAGCTGCGACGACGGCTACGGCAGCAGGGGCATGATCGGCGGCGGCGGCGGTGGCGGCGTCGGCGGCGGCTGCGGCGGCGGCCCGATGTGCGACGGCAGACTGGTGCGCCGGCACGCGTCCGAGTTCGGGTCGCTCAACTGTCTCAACAAGTCGCCGCGCTCGCTCATGGAGACGCTGCTCATCGCCAAAATGGAGAGGGCCTCGCTCAACGGCGACGGCCATCACCAGTCGCACCCGTCGCTGGTGCGCGCCGACTCGATGGGCTCGACCAGCTCGCTGGACTCGATGTCGTCGATGAACAGCGACGTGTGCCGGTGCGACGACTGTCTGCTGGGCATAGCCGATCTGAACGTCAACACGCCGCCGTACGAGGGACGCCGCAGAAAGGTACGCTATGTGAAAATATAAATACCGACAGTTTTCCGATAGTGTTGTTGTACTCTCGTATGTCCGAAACCGGCCGTTTTTTAAAATCGAATTTTCGCGCCAACTCGTACGACCTAAAAAAATCTTTGACGTTTGAAATCCGAATCGTAGATACGTCATGTCTTAGGGCGCGGTTAATCCGATCCGAATGTCTCGTCGAAACGAATAGGTCGCCATGGCAACGCGACGAGAAATATAACAACGACTTTGTTCGCTTTAGACTCTAAAAGTCTAAAGTTTAGACTCAGTGGTTCCCAAGCTCTTCTATTCTACGCCCCCTTTATATATTTTCAAAAATCTCGCCCCCCCCCTCTTTTTTAAATTGAAAAAAAATTGATCATATTTTTTTGTGTTCTTTAAAAATAAACTTTAAATTATTCGGAATGACTACTTTTTTATTGACGATAATAATAATAATAATTATAATAATGGTAAATAAAAAAATACATAATGAAATTAATAAATAATGTTAA
The DNA here is from genome assembly GCA_948098885.1 of Drepanosiphum platanoidis. Lineage (NCBI taxonomy): Eukaryota > Metazoa > Arthropoda > Insecta > Hemiptera > Aphididae > Drepanosiphum > Drepanosiphum platanoidis. Next base: position 12,428,696 of record OX402534.1, on the reverse strand, counting down.
GGCTGTTGGAGCACGATTCCTAAAACCGTGTTTTACATGCTATTTAGACCAATATGAGTAGGTGTTTTTAAAGTACTTCCCGATGTCCGATTTCAATTTTGAATACATGTATGAATTTATTAGCCTTTTTACTAAAATCTGTAGGAAATAGATTTTTGATTTCTGTATTAAATTAGGTTTAAAAACATGTTTTCTTTTTTTAAAAAAACAAAAAAATGATTTTTCATGGTTAAACATGAATATTTTAAAATCTAGTTCGAAATTCGAAATTCTGTTTCCTACAGAATTTAGTAAAAAGGTTCACGAATACAGATCTTTTTTCACAATTTAAATCGGCCCACTGGAAGTACCTCAAAACTTTTTTTCTTTTTTGACAGTTTCGAATTGATTTTAAAATTACAATAAAATCTGAACCGGTGACATGTGCATGCGCGTACGTGTGTGAGACTATTCTCAGAATTATTGTAGTCAACTGATTACGACCATTAGCCTGCTACTTGATAAGTTAATATAGAAACCGGTATATTTATATTATATTCCGTATATTATTACAAATTGAACCGAAATTGAATTCAGCGTCGCTCGTCGGTGATTTACTTATTTTGTGTTCTCTTTGAAAGAGAGACGACCATGGCCGACCTAGATTTTTCGCCGCCCTAGGAAATTTTAATTTACGCTGCCCTATTCAAAAGTAAATTTTTTGGAGAGTAAGGGGTTATATAAAATATAAACATTCGTTTTTTAACGATAAACCCGTGTTTTTGTTTTGAAAAAAAAATGTTCTGATCAACCTCAGTTTTCTTTACGAAATATAAAACTTTAAAAATGATAAAATTAAAATAAATGTTCAAAAATAGTACAAGGCATATTTATAACCAACGTTAATTTAAATAAAATCGTGCGTTTGTCTGTGGCCGACCGCGCATTTATCGTTATCGTCGTTCTATTTGCGTAGATACAGATTACGATTACGATTACGGTGCGTCCGCAGTAAACGAAATATTATTATTATAATACTATTAGATATTTATTTTTTTTCTGTATTTGTTGAACAATAAACAAACATTTCTGTACGCTAGATAGTATAATAATTAAAATCGATTTGGATCATTCGAAATTTGCCGCCCCAGGCGGCTGCATATTTTCCTACCGCATTTGGCCGGCCCTGGACAAAATCAACTCTTTTTATATTTTAAAAACAAAACAGAAACAAAACATGTGTCCACACTGAGTTGGGTAAAAATTAAACAAAAAATGAAAAAATTCAAACATTTGTCTGTGTTTTGTTTTTGTTTTCAACTATCCATACCGAAAAATAAACTCGCAATTTTATTTTACCAATTGATACTAGATAGTGGACAACGTTTTCATAATTACAAAATATAGGTACATAAATATATTTTTATAAATAACCATATTGGTACTACTCGCGAAATCCCGATAACTATTTATCGACTGTTGGCTGTTGGTTGTTTTGAAAACACACGTTCGACAATGTTCACAAAAACAACAACAAAACCGAAACCTTTTGATGTTTACCGACACCGCTCGGGAAATGACTTTGTTTTTAAAAACACGAATTTGTTGGAAAAAATACACTTGTTTCAAAAATATTTTGATTGAATTAATTAATTAATTTACAATATATTATATAATATAATGTGTGTATGCGTGTGTCCGGAGTTGTAACGTCATCGCGTGCTGGCGAAAAAGTCCTCGCCTTTACCGCGCGCTCCTCGGCCGATGACGGGCCGTTGCCGCCAGTTGGACCGGTTTCTCGGCCGCGACATTGTTATAATTGTTTAAAATATTTGAATGAAAAAATTATCTAAGAATTTTGAAGTATCTTAAATTATCATCGTAAACAGTAGTTCCAGGAATACAAAAACGCGATAACTCACACTAATATTCATTTACTTCTCACACATTGACACAGCTCAAATGTAAATTCTATAAAATGCTATATGAAATGCCTAAATATTACTCCTTAAAACGTGTCATGCTCCAACAGCCTTAATGCTGACAACACTTTTCCTTGGACAGTTTTTTTATGTTCGGCTCAATATTTGATAATGAACACCTTAAGTCAGATGCGACATCTAAACGATTTCCATGTTTGTTTTTTATAACTGCCATGCTGGAGAACCCAGATTCGCACAAATATGTAGATGAAAAACTAATCTAATAGCTTTTTTCCCTAACATCCTTTTATCGTACCGATTAATTTACAGATAATTTGGCATAAAACTATTAAGTTGCACGATGCGGCCAAACACTTATAGTCATTATCGGTTATCCATTATTGATAAAGAGAACCAGTCTACTAATTTTATTTCTCTACGTTTTAAAATAAAAAAATTGTATTTCGTAATAACTGCTTGCGCCTCCCCAGCAATGTGTACACGCCCCCCAGTTTGGGAACCAGTGGTTTAGAGAGATAATTCGTTTACGTTCACACACACACGACATACTGTGTCGCCGGGCTACATAATAACTATAAATTCATACGAGTTTGAAAAGTCTTACGTGTAAAAATATATATATAATTAATATACTCGGGGTCGTCTTTGGATTTAGAACCGTCGTTTGACCCCACAAAAGTTCATTTCAATATAGAAGCTCGTCTGGCCGAAATATTACGATTGTTTTCGAACAATATTATGATTACAATTTTTCGTTTTACTCTATTTACTAACGTCTTAGTGAGAGTATCTCTGGATAAAGTGACGCGTAACGGTTTAGGAAATAACAATCACGACATTACCTCGGGAGTCGATTCAAAGTACCGACGCAAAAACAAAACGAAATCGGCGGGCTTCCTCCACAGTCTTATACTCCTCGTTTCGGTCTTATTCGAATCGCGTCGTCCGAAGTGTTGTCATGCTCGTAGTTTTTATTTTCGAAGGTAAACCTATTGTGATATTTAGTGCGACGTGATAATTATCACATCGACAGAGTTGTCCGTCGCAGTCGTTCGATGTTATGACGTAGTGCAGCAGAACTTTGCGAAAAACAATCGCGTGGATATAAGCACGATAACGTTCGTCGTCGAGTGAACGCGGTGAAACTAATAAAACCGAACGAGTATAATACAAAGTAGTACCCAGCAGCCGCGCGCGATTTTAAATTTACTCGATTTCGATCTCATATGTATAAAATATTGTTATTATATTGTACTTATATATACGTATATATATATATATAGTAAAAGCTGTTTAGTATTTCGTTTATGCACTGCAGTGATCGTTGATCGTACGGCTGATAATACCCACGCTGTGGTTTTCATAACTGGAATGTATTTTTAATTAATTTACTCGTTTTTAAGTATAATAGTTAAACGTAATATTATGTATGTTTTGTTCGTGCGACGTATAATTTATGATTATTTTACTTTGTTTAATACTGGCGTAGTGTGTGTGCGCGCGTATACCTATGATGTATTCCGTTTGGAAAAAAAAAAAAAAAAAACGACTAAACAATTAGTCAAACGTTTTACGCGCGGACGAGAGATAGAAAGAGAGAGAGAGCGAGAGAGAGAGAGAGAGAGGGGAAATAGAGTGTGAGAGAGACAGAGAAAACCTCGTCTTTTATTATACGCGAGTGACGACGTTATATTATTACTATTATATATTATCGGTTAAATATAAAATATTGCATGCTCCTCGTTTCGCTGATTTATTGATTTAGAATAATACATCCTATATAAGTATTTATTTAGTGGGTTGAAATAATAATTTATTCGACCCGACGGGCTCGCGGAAGTTTCGCTTGTTTATTTTAATTTAATAACATGTTAATGCCTCGAAAACTATTATTAAGTAGAGGGTTATACTCTTTTTTTTTTTCTTTTTTTTTTATTCCCATCTGAATAAAATATATAATAACAGTTATTCGCGCGCGCGCGCGCGAGCGGCTGGTTTGCGTTCAACCGAGTCCGACGTTATACCGCGTGTAAAGTGAACTATTTGATATTCGATAAGCGACGCGTCCGTTCCATTAAAAATGCAAATCGAAACTATTCCGATTTTTTTTTTTTAATTAACCTCACGATTTATGATGTTTCTGACATTGTGTGAATGCTATCCGCCGTCGTTTATAATACGTCTATAGAAATCGCGTGGCACGGGAGAAGGAAAATACCGAACTACTACGTCGTAAAACCACGCCGTCGTGTGCGCGATAAACCTATCGCGCGTTACTTTTGTCGTAAGATTAAAATAATTTTTGTTTCGCGATCGAGCGAGTAGATTTTTACGAGAAGTTCGGTCGTACGTTTTAATATTATATTCTATATAAAGGAAGATAAAAATCCGTACTTTGCGCGGCACGTCTACGGCGGATCTATGTCGAAATCATAACGTTTCGAGGCGCGGTTTATGTGACCAAAAAGAGGTCTCTGAAACGTTACAGAGATCTCGGAGAAGTGCGGGTCCATTAAGGTCCGTATAAGTGTGCCCAAAGATTTACGCCGGACGTACCGAACGAAAAAAACCCCATCGACTCCGTTCGCCTCGATCGGTAAACGAGTACGTTTCAAAATTTCGCAAATTTAATTACGACGAGCTTTTCACGCGGAGTTCCGGGCAGTATCGCATTAGTTTCGCGAAACTCCGATTTACGATGACATAATCTACACGATCGCGTGCAGTTTTTTCACATCACGCGTACGCTTCTGTGAAAATCGCGTTTTGTTTCCGACGCGTATAACACGCGTATACTCGCGAGAACACACAAAAGGCGTCATTTCGTTACCGACGCGTCTTTATGCAGTCTGACGTCGACGAAAGCTTTTAGGGTTCCCGCGTGATGATTTAATAATATAAAGAAAGCGTCGCCGTAAATACGCGCAGACACGGGAATTTAATTGTTATTGTTGTTCGTCTTTTGTCGTCGTATTATTGCGCGCGTCACCTCTCGTCGGCCGCCCGCCGTTGTACACAATAATTATTATACGATTTCCTGAAATACTACGTCTCGGGGGACGACGACGCGTGTTGTCGCTGCGTGCGCCAGCCAAAAGATGTTATCGTCCGTTCGGTCGGGGTAACCCATTCGATTAGGGCTTCCAATATTTTTTAAGTCAAATATATATTATATATGTTTAAACAGACACGAATTAACAAAACCGTATCGATGCGGTCGACAGTTTTCGTGCTCTTTTTTTTGCATTCATAATTTTTATAACCCTTTTTGTGCGACAATAGTGATGTGTATAAAACGTGAAAATTATAGTGAAAAATGTTTCAAATAATAATGTTTTATCGGTGAAAAAACAAATCGAACGCCTGAAAACTCACGAACGCGCTGCTCATTGCACGATGCGCCCGACTGCCGTTTCGCGCGCAATCCATCGTACAGAACTGCGTGTGCCAGTTCGCTCGTACAAGGATCAAATATAATAACTCGTCGATCTGTTATTACTCGCGTACTGAAAATGATCGCGATAATAATTATTATAGCGAAGGGCGATTTTTGTTTTCGACGTTTGACGCGCTTATTTTATTTTTTTACAATTTTCAATCGATATAATATATCGATAATATTATTATCTCGAAATGCTCGTTACTTTTTCAAAAAATTATTGCTTTTCATTTTTTCGATAAATAATAATTATTTAATATCGAAATTATTTCGATATTTTAAATTTTATTTATATATATATATTATAGATCAATTTGTTTCATAATTTACAAAAATAAAGTCAAGAATGCTGTCTTGAAATTTCACTCGGAGATAGTTTACGCCAATGATGATAACGATCTATCGCTCGAAACGCATTAGTATACATAATGTAGTTACAATCGACTGACCGCCACATTACATTTATTTCATTAATTTTTTTTACTTTTTAAAAATACTATCGTCGATCGTTTAAATCAGTGGTTCCCGACCTTTTTTATTCTACGCCCCCCTTTGTAGATTTTCGAAACTCTCGCGCGCCCCCCCCCCCACCTTCTATAACGTGAAAAATATATCACTTTTTTGTGTACTTTACGAAGAAATTATAAAATATCCGGGACGAATTCAATTTTATTGATGATAATAATTAATAATTATAATTTTTCATATTTTCCCTACATTTTAAAATAAAAATAATTTAATAAATAAAAATTGTATTTTGTAATGACTGCTTGCGCCTCCCTAGCAATGTGTACACGCCCCCCGGTTTGGGAACCAGTGGTTTAAATGGTAATATTTTCGGTTTAAATCTAGTCGATGAAAAATTACAACTCGTCGACTCGACATTTTTGACTCGTGACTTTATGCCCGCCCTTGTCGGCCGTTTATTTTTCATCTACATTTTAGAAAAAAATAAATACCGTTATTCTACAGCATAGGCGCCGACAGGGAGTAGCTAAGGGTGGCCACCACTACCCCGCCTTTTTTCATTAGGTAGCAAAATCATACTTTTGCTACCGCATAAAAACTTTGTGATTTTCGCACCAGAAACGTATAAAAAAACCAACAGATTAGTTATTAATAAAATAGGTATCACCCGATTGTATAATGATGTAACATTGTTCGTTATGAATACATAATTATGTAGCAATAACAACTAAACAATAGTAAAGTTCACGTCGTCGTCGGTGCGGTGACACGGCCAATGAAAGCCGATCTGCGCGCGCCACCCGACCAATGACGGGCGAGCTGCTTGCGCGATCGGCTGACGCGCGAGAGTACTGCACCGACGATCAGTCTAGTGTCTACAGCCGTGCGGAGAGTTTCTTCCCGGTTAAAACTTTTTTTTTTTGATTTTTCTCCGTAATAGTCGATAGTGGTGGTGGTGTTCGTCAATCGTTATTAATTTATCTCTTCGACGACTAATAATTAAAACATTTTAACAGTGACTTTTTTTTTTTCTTCCGATTTTAATTTAAATTTTACCGAGTGTCTACAAATTCGCCGCAACTCGCATTATATTTCACACGCCGAACGCCGAACCCCTCAACAGCAGCTGACAGGCCGTGAGTAGTACCGATTTTATTTATTTACATGTCTATATGGATAGGTGGTGGGCCGATAGGGTGTTTAGTGTGAAGGGTCGTTGCTACCCAGTCTTTTTGTTTTTGGTGAGGTAGCGAAATCATATTTTCCCCGCCCCGTAAATAATATCTCTGTATTTTAAGCGTGTCGATTAAAGACAATATTGGTTACCTATTGGCTATACTATATTAGAACGCGTATTGTTTTCCATTCGCCGGCGCAGAAAACTATAACATCCGAAATCACCCCGTATATCTTATTAAAAATTATCGACACTCACCGCGCGCGCGCGCGAAATTATACGCGACGACGACGTGTCGAAATCTGTAGGCGTTATGATATATCGACGGGGGGCCGGCAGGAGCGACTCGTTTCACATTGTGAACCTGTCACGCGCGAAATATATAGTTTATCGGAAAAAAAAATAAAAAAATTAAAATCCCGGTGAAATCTCACCCGAATTTATGCGAGTCTTTATAATAACACGGTATAGCGGTATAAAATTATATACGTTTTTATACGTTATATAGTTGCGCGCCGGGCGATCGCTTTAGAGGATAAAATTTTGTTTTCGAGATTCGGATCGCTGGAAAAGAAAAAAAACTGTTTGTTTGGTCGTCGCCGTGCGTAATAATAAATTATTGAACCCGCGTCCAATAACTCATTTGTCTAACCGCCGACTGTTGTAATATTATCACGTGCGCCGCGCGAGAGAATAAACCCGTTAAACGCGGACGAAAAGGAGAAAAAACCGCTCTTGCCGGCCGGCCGGCGTTCTCCGGTCGCGCTCTCGATAATAAGAGCGAAATAATATAATAGTCTGACGTACGATTAATATAATAACACGTACTCTCCTCGTATGTGTGTCCGGCGCGGCGGCTCGATAGTCGAATTAAAGAGCGCGATCGACTACGCTCGGGCGAGCGATAAATTATTGCGACCGGTGTGTGTTGTTGATAAAACGTTCGATTATCAGCCGCGGCCAACTTTGTATTATTATTATTATTAACGAGAGCGATCATACGTGTGTGTAAGGTGTCTGTTACCGTTGGTCTTGGCGAAATTATAATATGCATTATGAAAATTCGTAAAAATCAAATAAAATTCGCCGACCGAGTGTTGTTGAAACGCATTAATTAATCGTCGTCGTCATCGATACGGATTTCGAGTTACAATAGGGTATTATGTTAATTTTTTTATCTGCGCGCGCTCGGAGTGTTCTAAATCACAGATTTTATCGCCTGCGGAAAAAAAAAAAACGATTTGTCGAACAATATTTGTCGTTATAATCGTGTCGCCGTCGTATTATATATGAATACTCGTATCGTAGCTTTTACAAATTCAAAACGTCACCTTATCGTCTGAACACCGGTTTTTTTTTATTTTTCGTTCGAAACGTCGCGTATAGGTGTGGCCGTGTAGGTATAATATCGTATAGTAGTGTGTGATGACTTGGCCGCGTTTTACCCCTCGATGGACATGATTATTATTATTATTATTATTAATGTCTCGATGAAAACCTTAGTGATTTTATTAGAAAAAAAAAACACTCTTAAAAACGTTTATAAACAACGACGACTCGTTATTCGGAAAGTAAAAACACGCGCCCCGTTAGATCGATAGGAATAGTTGCAGTTTGCCTGTTCTCGTAAAAACGATCGTGACTTCTGGCCCCCCGCGTATCCTTTTTTCTACTGATTTTCATCCGTCGTCGTTACGACGAGAAATCGTCGTCTTATTTATAAATTTACTATAAACAAACGTCTACGAAACGAATTGAATTTTAACATTCTGTTTTAAAATTACCAAAAAAAAATAAAATAAAATACCAATGAAAAAAAACGATTGTAAATATTTTATATTTTTCGTTGAAATAAATCATATCATCCAATATAATTGTATTAGAAGTGTCTCGTAAGAATACAAATCGATTGGTCCTCGTCGCGAATATAAAAATAATTAAAACTAAATATAGTTTTTCGATTATTTTGATTTTCAAACGAAATCCTCCGCGGTCGGGGACTGTTTCCGGATAACACCGTGTCGTACGCGCGTTGACGTTAATTTAAACCGATGTGTTTTCGTCGTCGACGAGCGTTCAACGGGCGGTGACGGCCGACGAGAGTCGTTTTGAAATAATATCGTATTTTTCTCTAATGTTTTTATATTATTGTCGTGTTTGTATCAAAGCAGAATTGTATTACGATTGCGCGTGATAATAAATAATATGTGTACGTCATGTCGCGTTGCCGTCGGAGTGATTTCGTACACGTGGAAACGAATGTGTGTATATAATTATAATTATGTTGTTAAATAAAAATATATTTGCCGCAGAAACGTTGAAGCGCGCGTTACTTCACTCGGAATACATTACGAGCGTCGTCGTCGTAAACTTGTGACGGGTATAATTTTTACCGGAATACGAATGTGATGATAAACGGGATAAAGTGAACAACATATCGGGGGGGTAAACAACCGTGGAAACGATTCGCAACGGGTTTTGGCTTTTCGACTGTACGTCGTGTGTAAATATATTGAATGACACGTCGAAAACTTTTTCGCGATCGACATCGACGCGGCTCTAATGCGTTTCACACGTCGCGTTGTGGTTTCGCTAACCGTCGTATATTATTATCGAACACCACGTCGTCGATCGCGAGTTGTCTGAAAGTTTTATCATCGCGATTTTGATTGATTGATGATTTTAAATCGGAAAAAAAAAAATCATCTACCAAAAACTACTCTAAATATACAAAAATATAAAATGAATTTCGTTGTTTGCTCTAAGAATTCGACATCGCACCCCGCGATGATTCCTATTTATCAATAATATTTACCGCGACCGTGGCTAAACTGCGTAGTTGCATAGGACAGTTCGGTATAAGGATGGAAAATACACGTAATTTATATTATAATATCATGTTGATTCGATCCCATTGTTATCGCCGCCGCCGCCGTTCGGTTATCGGCGTTTAATAGATTTTGACGTGACGTAATAGTGATTTTTTTTTGTCCTATGACGTGTGCATGATCTATGAAACGTCTATAGAAAATAAAAATAAAAAAAACCAAAAGATAAAATATAATAGAACGCGCGCCGCACCGAGCGTGTTGTGTGCGTTTCGGTCGGATTGGTTTCGCCCCAAAGTCTTTTGATTTCGTCCGGCAAAAACGCGCTGCCTACGACGAATACAATTTGATCGAGGACAGATCGTATTTTTCCTCGTAATTTCGCGCGTCGAGACTAGTTTTTCGTTCTGCCCTCGTGACGCCGTTACACTAGCGCGCGACGTAATCTATTTTATATTATATACTTACAATGGGCACACTATTTTTTTCCCGTATTGTCTATACAATATTATATTATTATTATATATACAAAACACACACACACACACAGAGTATACTCTGCGCCCGCGAGAGACCTCGTTTTCAATTTATAATTATTTTTAATTAATTCTCCTATACTTTGATATAATACGTAACTATATATATATATATATATACGTCTTCCCGACGCCCATAACACGAAAGTACACTCAACGTACGCGCATAGGAGTATAGTTTTTTGTTTCTTCACAACAATACGCCCCGGAGCCAACTTTCTCCTCTCTTTTCGAATCCCGTTTATCCGCGTACCACCACCACTACAACTACTACTACTGTCTACTACTACTACTACTATTAATTTTACTACTATTACTACTACTACTACTACTACTGCTATTTAATATTAGTTATTAGTTAGTTTATCGCGGTATAGCTACTACTTCCAGTGCGAATTAGGTACAATTATATGAATATATAGTGTATACTCTGTTGGATTAAAGACGATTATTAAAGCACGTGCTTCGTTTTATTATTATTGTGAAAAAGCGTTTTGCTTGTGAACGAACCGAAAAAGTCTACCGTGACGTGGGTACGACATGGCCTAGGCGTCTGTTTAAAAATCATATTCCAAAGCTGCGTTAGATTTATAGAGTCTATTAGTATGATTTCGAGCAAAACGAAATTTCACTGTTTTAATTTGATCGTGATCGTTAATTTCGCGAAGAAAAATTCATTAATCGTCGACATTTTCTCTAGTCGTCAACTGTCGTTTTATAAAACGTCGTTTTATAAAGCTGTTTTTTTTTCTTCTAATGTGCCCAGTGCAGCCCATTTCTCGAGCTCTAACCTCTAGGGTAGTGGAATTTGTCTAGACCCCGCGATTACTATATATCATATTCTCTTCTAATCGGAAAACGGCACATGACTTTAATAACTTCTATAATATTATAGAACTGGCTTTTTGATTTGTTTTATTGGATTGTTATATACACCTAAAACCTGTAGATATTGTTTTCGGATTTAAAAAAAAAACGACACGCCCTCGCGCGCGTCACCCGTCCCGGACGACTGTTCCACGTGTCATTATTAATATCGAATTATATTACGCCGCGTTGCGATCGCGCGGCTCGTAATGCGCGCGACCTATACGGTCTGTGTGATGAAATTCGTACGCGCGGACCAGTCGATGCGAGTTCGACGAACCCGATAATAATTATGACATTATATTATTACGCTCAAAAACTATGCGCCGAACATATTTCGCGTACTTTATAATTTTTGTTTTTTTTTTTTAATAATATACCTAACCCGCGCGTTTACCGTGGCGCGCGCACATACGGCGGCGGTATGACGCGCTATCGAAAAACGAAATGAAAATCCGCTCGGATTAACGACACGGCGCCCGCGCGATGTCGTCGTCTGCGGCTATGTGTGAGTATCATTACGGTGGCGGATCGGACGTCGGGCTAAGTAGGCTAGAGCCTAGAGCTGCTGCACATTTTGAGGGGCGGCCGTTTGTTGTTGTAAATTACTTTCATTTTCTTTCGTGATAAATAGTGGCCGTATAGAATATGCGAAAAAAATAAAAATAAATAAATACAACGAGCGCAGTGGTTCCCAAAGCAGGGCCCCGGTGCCGAAACCGCCGCGCGCGGCGTCTTCGCGAGGGCGTATTTTATTTATTGAACGTCGTCGTCGTTGCGCGTTAATAAAATTGCTTTTATATAAACCGCGATGGATTTACTCGATAAAATTGTTCGTACACGACGACGACGTCTAAATTTATTCCATCTCGCACGATTATGGCGCCGCCTTCGACTCGGGCAGAGGCGTAGCGAGTCGAAAAAGTTCGCAAACCTCTTTTGCTTACCGTGTGTCGGTCGAATTATAATATATTGCGATATATATCGTATATTTTACGATAGATTTATTTGCAGACTTGTGCGCGCGTAGGTAATGTTTTTCGAGGTTTCCCGGAGAGAGCCGATTTTCTACGATGACTTTTTATTCAATCGAGTTTAGACCGAAAAAAAAAGCACTAAGCGATCGCACTATTATTCGTATTCCCACGGAAGAGGCGGCGGCGAAAACGTGGCCCGGGGTTAGGTAAATGCTAAATACGCCTCTGCGCGGGGTATCATTATATCTCGCACGCACGTTTTCGTAATAATAATAAAAACAACACGTCCCGCTACTATCGATAATAATTCCGCGATTGTAGGACGCGCAGATACGTTTGAAAACCGCGACGACCCGTACTTACTATATACGCGTAATATTGACCGTATACGGTGTAAATAACACATATTCTAGAGCGTTATATGGGTACAAATAATAACGATGTGCACTAAAACACAATTTTTTTTTTTCTCTCTTCATCCGAGCACTCACGCGGGTCGGTCGGTCGGTCGCGAACGGGTCGTTAATGCTAATGGACGTTTGTCCGTTTTTTTTTTTTTTTATATTCTTTCTCCGACGGCGCGACGACGACGTGTGTTTTGTGTCGGGATCGCGAAATCGTCCCCGCCGGACGCAACGATTTTTTTCGAAAGAAATCATATATCTTTCAAAATAATAACTCATAAAATTAATTCATCCCTAAGGATGCTAAGGCTCGTGGTGGGATAAATTAGTCGAAGGATTACATTTCTTAAACTATAACATATAATATTTTATAAATTATACTTGAAATTAGAGTACACCTGACAACCGGTTAACAATAGATTTTTTTTATTAATTATATGATTAGAATTTTTATAAACATTTTGATATATATATGTTTTTTCAAATGTAATGGCATTTCATTACGACTGACCTAAATAATCAAGGAAATGTTTACCAATATTTTTTTTTTTTCGTATAGTCCACTCGGATCTCATTAGCTCTATTTTCGCGCTTATCGACATTAATAAAACTAGTGTTTTTCGACGTACTTGAATTGCTCGTGTACAGTAATCTGACTGGTGAAGCTTTTAGTTCTTTATAGTTCGCGTTTGTAGAGCCTTTTAGATCTCTTTTATTTAGGCAGATTCTTACCATTTGATTTTGCTGCATTTCCAGTGGTCTTTGTGCATTATCTGCACAGCGCGTGTTGCCGGGCGTCCGAGAGCAGCCCCGACGGACGCCCCCCGAGCCCGAGCGAAATAAAAAAACGCGTATGAAAAAATAATAATTTCGAATTTCAAAAATCACGAACGCCTCACGTGTACGACGGTGTCGGTTACACGAGCACTCGCGCGCGCGCGCGGTAAATATTTGTAACGATTGTTATCGGCCGTTATGATATTATGACGCGTGCAAATTCAATGTATACCTACCGTATAAAACACATTGACGTCCGAGCCCGGAGTCGTTATAACAACGTATAACATACATTTTAATCGTGTTCAAAGTCAAAACCGTATAATAGGAAGCGCGTTACAACACCGTCATAATATGTACATAATATATTATTATTAGTAACGTCTGCGGGTAATTAGTGTGTAGCCGTAGCGTTTAATTACTCGAGCGAAAAAAATAAAAAAAATGTGTAATAACAATATTAACGTCGTTCCTTCGGGGAGGAGGCACGTGTTACGGGTCTCGATCGTGACGTAACATAAGAATGTAAATTATTTTTTATATCATTATTACTATTATTATATTAACGCCGCCGCGCGCGCGAGTAAGAGTGTGTGCGTGTGGGATACGGCTGGAACTCCGAAAGAATATTATTTCGAATCCAACGTGTTTCATCACTGTGTTTCGATTTGAAATCGATCGTTAATAATTATTACTTTGGCGATCGCAACGATTCGCGAAATGTCCAATGCCCCGAACACACACAATATTCTACAATATTATTTCGTACCCGATATACGAGTTGTGCGAACGAGCTCAAGGGCGTAACGTTTTTTTTTTTTTTCGGGCAGAGCTTTCGTCTTGAAACATTATAATCAGTATAGTGCTTCTAGAGAGACATCGTTTGGCGCAATCTTGGGTATTCCTTTTAGGCTCTCATCGACGGCCCAATTTTTTTAATAATAATTATTATTACTAAATTATACAAATAAATCATAAAAAACAAAATTATCTCATCAACTCGTCGCAGAGTAAACGACTTTTTTTTTAAAAATAAATTCGATATTTAAATTGATTTCGTCTGTTCTGCGCCCAAACATAACCGGCATAAATGATTACGATAAACTTGCTACTCGGACTTTGATATTTAAATAGCTTGTAAACCGTTGAATAAAAATCGAAAGAAAAAACAAAAGTAATTAACCTTTAAACGTGTTTATTTTTTACGAATAAAAAAACGTTTGTTTTATTTTTCAATCGGTTATTATTTATATTCAATTTTTATTCGTTTTCTTCCCACCTGCATGTGCGCCCCCCCCCCCCCCCCCCGGACAATCGACGATGTAATAAAACCGTTTCGACTATACACACACACACAAGAACAACAACAACACGTCGTCGTCGGCGTGACGTTGTTTTCGGCGCGACGCGTTTCGTCCACTTGATGAAAACGCGGCTCTTCCCCTCCCCGCCCGTCGACGGTCAAACGCGCGCGTCCGCCGCGGTGCCCCCACCGCGCGGCCGTTTGCGTTCGGGCCACGGGGAGCGCTCGTACGCGGCGTAGTCGACCGACCGTACGGCGGACGCGCCCAGAGCGAGCAGCGAGTGCGTGTGTCGACCGTGCGTGACGTGTTTGGCGGGCGGGCGGGCGCGCGCGTTTGTGTAAAAAGCTCGTGCGCGTTTGTGCGCCGAGACCGTGGCCCGAGACGGACCGATGCAGCCGCCGATGCTGTCGACGACGACGACGACGACGACGACGACGCCGCCGCGGCGACGTCGCGCCGTGACGCCGCGCGGTTGACGATCGCCGGTGTTATCCGGTTGAAGAATCGGCCGCCCCGCGCGCAGTCCGCGCTCGTACGACGTCGCCGCCGACGAGCGCACGTGGCCGCGTCACACCGTGTGGCCGCGCGCGCGTTCGTTTTCCGTTTTTCCAACCGCGCCACGTGCAGGCAGTAGTCGCCGCGCGTCCTCTCGAGCCCGCCGGTGTGGTAGTCGAGCGCCGCGCAAGTGTCCTCGAGCGTACGGTTTTTTTTTTTTTTTCGTTTTTTCCGTATCGACGATTTATATTAATATTACGATTACGTCAGCGCGTGGTTTTTTTTTTTTTTTTTCAAAGTGTTTTTCTTCGCGGTGGTGTTGCGCGAATTCGTCCGGCGGAAATCGTGTGTCGTCCGATCTCGTCGTCAAGCGACTTCATGTTCGTATTCCAACACGTTTACTACTACTACTACTACTACTACTATTGGCCGGAATACATGATATTTTGTTATTATGTTTTTCGCGCCGCTTTTTTAAAAATTTTTTTCGCCTGCCCTCTCCTTCCGGGCGCCAGTTTTCCTAAACCTGCAGCGCCCGGACGGCTGCGTTCCGGGACGCGCGACGTGTACCGTATCAAATTCGTGTGTACACCGCGCGTGTGTGTAGCGAGAGAGAGAGAGCGGACGAGAAACTGTTTAACGCCGAAATCATCGCGTCGTTACTGGACTCGGGGCAACGGTATTATTACGAGTCGCGTTTGCAGTTGTGTTGTATCGCGCGAAGGTCCCCCGTCCGTAAAAAAAAAAAACACACACACACGAAAACAAACTCGGACGTATTCGTGTGGCGTGCGCGCGCGCGCGTAGGTATCATAATATTATTTATGTATGTATGTATGTACACGTGATTATATGGTAGGTTTTTTCTTTCCCCCTCGCGACGTCGAAATATTATCAACTA
Source organism: Drepanosiphum platanoidis (assembly GCA_948098885.1). Classification (NCBI taxonomy): domain Eukaryota; kingdom Metazoa; phylum Arthropoda; class Insecta; order Hemiptera; family Aphididae; genus Drepanosiphum; species Drepanosiphum platanoidis. Next base: position 12,412,601 of record OX402534.1, on the reverse strand, counting down.
GGCGTGTTCGTTTTGTTTTCTTCGCTTTTCACGTCGTTTTCAAAGGCGTCACGAATCGGGTACGCTATAAAAATATGCTCTAATCGTTACGATTATTATTATTATTACTATACTTTGTCTCTTATGCACATCATTAAATAATATATACGTATTCTTGTTGTTGTTATTATCGGCGTTTCCGCCGTCTCGCGCGATGCGTTTGTTTGTTGCAAGTCTGCGAGAAAACAATTTTTTTCGTAACTCTAGCGCAGAGTAACCAAAAGTGCCCGTTATCGCCGCCGATTTCGCGTTCGCGTAGTGACGTGTACCGATTTAACGAGTATATAAAATATTATATTATTTCTCACGTCGTCGTGCGAGGAACTTGCGCGTACCGAGTTTTGACGGACGATCTTGTTTTTCAATATTATTATCTCAATTCTCGATCCGTATTATTATTATGTTATTATTATAGACGCGCCGCACCGCAACGCACGTCTGCCGTACGTCAAAACAATATTATGTCTCGTAACTACACTAGACGGGCAACGCGCGCAGTAGGTGTTTCGCGTCCGTCAAACACGTTTCATTAGTCCGTAAACTTGGCTTCACCTCTGCCGATTCGATTTTTTCGGTTTACCCGTGCATCACTCGCTGTACGATCGCGCGCCGTATAGATTGGAATTCTTTGACGCACCACGACGACGACGTCGTGGGCATTCGTAAACGACTATAGGTTTCCACCATGACGCGTGACGAGACGCGATTGAACGACGTTAAAATTAACACTGTAAAAGCCCTATTAATTCACTTACTCGGTACGGGCGAGCACGATATATAAACGCGCGTAAAGCTCGACGATAGGACTTGCCCAAAAAAAAAAAAAAAAACGTTCCTCGTAATAAATTCGGTAAATATAATATAGTATTTCTTCGATTAATAGTAATAATAATGATAATAATGTTATGACGTATTCAATTATCGCTTTTAAAAATCGTTCGTGTTGCGCGAATTATAAACTTATTAAGTATACATGCATGTATACAGGTAGTACGTATTATTATTATATAATCAACGATTATAATAACTCGATGATGTCTGTGTGTGTTTTTTTTCTTTTTTTTTTTTCGGTTAACTGTATGCGCATAACACGTTTACCTTTAAACCTTTAAATAATAAATTCGCGTTCGACCTACATAGATTTTACATAATAATATGTAAGGCGTAATCAGATGTATATTATTATTATTCGCGAAAAAGAAGAACGTCACTAGGTGTATATATATTTATAGACGTATATCTATGTAGAACGTCCGCCCGTTTCGCGAGATAACGTTACCTCGCCCCTTCGTTACACACGTGTAATGCGTATTGTGTACAGGGTGTTGTCGTTTTTCTGTTACGATACGGAACTAGGAAAGTTGCTACGACGGTTTTTTTTGTCGAAATTATTAATTTTCATTTGTTCTTGTCGTCGAACTTGTCCAAAAACAGTAAATTTCCACGTTAATTAGTCGTGCATGGCTTTGATTACATCGATTTTCTTATGACGTCGTCTTTAACCGAGCCACTTTAATTGCGAGATCCGTCTTCTCTCGACCGTCAAAAAGTATAAAACGTTTTCTTTAAAATCTCTCCACACTAAATCGCTTTCAACGGCTCAATCTTATCGACTGAGATGTACAAAAAATCTGTCCTCCAAGTCCCGATTCCCAATCGTTAAATTACTATTTAAATTACCGCGATGCTATTACACGGGCGAAAGTCTGACGCAGTTTATAAACCCACGGGGCCGTCCTACGAGCAATAGCACCAACAACACTGCCATAGAATCGATATGTGACTATCGGCGATCCAATCTCGTCCGTACAATATGATAAAAGTAGTGCCTGTCACGGGCCGGTCTCTACCTGCCGTCCGTTTTTTAAAAGTTAAAATCGCCGCGTAAGAAACGCTTCGCGACGAACGCCATTACGGTGCAATAAATTATATACACGTAAAGTGCCGTTTCCCGTCTCGTTATTATTATTATTATTTCGTACGGACCGCCGGAAAAGGTCGTCGGGGCAACGGTTCTGCGCGTCGCGTTGGGTATACACATCAATCACGCCACGGCGCGGCGGCGGTAGTCGATTCGCGGGGCCGTTCGATCGTTATCGACACGGCTCTTGACGTCTTGTTCGCGCGGCGGTCCGCGTGTGGTCTCCGCGACGACGACGACGCGCGGCGTGAATTCGCAACGGAGCGAAATATCACGTAACGATTGCGCGTTCCGCACGATCGGTAGTTTTAGATTTTACCGCGACCGGTGTTTTCCGTTTCCGAAAATTAGTTTGCGAAGAGAGTACCGTGCGAATTCGCAGCGCGTTTCGTTTTTTTAAACGTGCCAAATTATTCGTAAACACCAAAAGCTCTAAAAAATGTCGTATCGTCTCGTATTATCCGTGATAAATGTCGACGCGATAATTGGGGAAACGGCGCGAAATACGCGTATGATTTTTACTCATTGGACTCGTAGGTGGCGCGCAAATTACACGGCGCGCGAATTTACTAACCGTCGCCCGTTTTGATCGTAAAATACTTTGGTGTGTTGCCTTTTCCATATGATCTCGTCGACGCCGAGCGGGGTTGATCGTTTGCCCGACGCTTTTCCGCGGAAGAAATATCGACGGAAACCAGAGAAATTGATCGTTTTTTTTTTTTTTACCTCCCGTCCTTGGGAACCACTCGTTCGCCAAAACGACGATAAAACGTAATTATTATTATGGTATATTACGCGCGCGTGTATTACCTACCTACAGCACGGACGTGTGTACACGCGTTTAATATTTATGTTATGTATATCGGATGCGTGCGATGAGCCGCCGTTAACCTGTCGGTGTGGTCGTCGCCGCCGCCGTGGCGAAAACGCGAGAAAAATTCAATCGCGCGCGTAATATAGGTGTATCTGAAACGCGTATTGATATCGCTTCGTTTTCCGTAAACGCGATAACGGCGGCGCATACCGATTTCGTCATTCATTCCCATACGTACGATTAAAATAATTTACGCCTACCGGGCCGCCACGCGATCGAGTCGTATTAAATCTATGAACATAGCGGAAAGAGATATTCGAATCTGCAGCAGCCTGTACGCCGCGTGGTCGCGCGCGCACACGCCCACAAAGTTCTTCTTTGGCGTGTTTCGGCCGGTCGTACCGGAATATTATTAATATCGTCGAGAGGAATGGAAGAAGGAAAAAAAAAAATCCCATTTATACTATTGTACGACGTCTCCCGCGGGTCGGCGTGCCACGGGTGGTGGGTGCAGCGTGTATAATTTTATGCATATTTATTGTGTAAATCACGCGCCGCAGAAAATCGCGACGGATTTTTCGATCGCCACTACCTAACGTTGTTATGCAAACGTGTACGACTTGTGGATTTTTTTACGAATTGTGACGAAGGGGGGGGGGGAAATGAGATAATAAATTAAATAATTAACTGTCGCGCGGCGGAGACGACGACCACCTTGCGCGCGCGAATTGTGCTCTCGCACTTGGGCAAACATTTACGCGCATAACATGGTAAATCGTAATAATAATAATAATGATAACAATGATAATAATATTATATATTCGCGCGCTCGACGCGACCGCCGACTGCTGCACGCGCGCGCTCATAATTTATGCACTCGGTTTTTTGTTTTCCGCCGTTAAAAACTCGCGTCTGTGTTGGCTAAATAAATTGCATACATTTTTTTTTTTTTTTTACCTACTGTGTCGCGCACGCGCGCTCGTGTCGTGTACGTCGGCCGCGAAAAAATATCATTGTGTGTGCTCTGTTGTCGACGACGACGACGACGTGGCCCGCGCGACAGAAGAACGCCGTAATATAATATAAAAACATAAATTACTACCGAAACAATTAGCGTTTTTAAATACGAAATTAACGACGACGACACGACGATGAACCGTTTTCGATTTCTCTCGTTTATCGGTACTTATTTTTTTTTTTGAGGAGTTTGCGCTCGAATCGGCCGTAGTCTCGGCAACATGCCGTACGCGATTTCGCCGGTCGTACGATTTTCGACGAATTCAACGACGATACGTCATTATGACTTGCAGCTGCGATCGTCACGCGACGCGTACGGCTACAGAATCCGTCACGCGTTACGTTTTTATTTTTTTATTTTTTCCACTCGCGCCGTCCAAGTCGTCGTCGTTAACTCGGCTCCGCCACACAATGGGTCGTAAGCGCTCGGCGCGGCATTGTTTTAATGGCGCACCGTATCGTCGTGTACACGCCTATCGCGTCGTAATTATTACTACTATCGGTGTCTTTAAGTTTTTTTTTTTACATATTACACGGTTTCCACATACGTACACTCGGGTCGTCACCAGAACCGTTTAGAGCTCGCCGGACGCGTTTCGCTCGTGGAAATAGAATCGGTTTTTGTGGAATCCGTCTGCGTTTCTCAACGTCATATCGTTTCAATAACGACTCGTTGTTGTGTTTAAAATGATTTATCATCAAAATCACTCGTTAATTAATATGTATCGACGCGCGCGTGTGTGTGTGGTCGCGCGTGCGCAACACATCATCGTTAATGGAGTTTGCAGGTGCCATATTTAGTCACACTCGCGCGCGCTTTTTAAAGATACGTCACGCGTGCAAGGCGGCGTTGTCTACTATGACAATACAATAACAGGGCATAAGCAACTGTGTCCTTTTTCATTTTTTTCGCGCGGCCGGTTATGATAATCTATATATATAATATTACGCCGTGTATTAGATACGACTGCCAGCGAACGTTTGGTATCTCTCGTTTATTCGGTTGTACACGAGTATATATAAATCAAATCGGGACGGGTCGCCCTTCGTCTTTATTTCGCTCGTCGTGTCTGTGCGCGCGCGCGCGCGCGCGCGCGAGAGTACGATTATTCGACGAAAACAAAGTAGGGCGATAGATAAGTTAATTATTATTATCATTTTTATTATTATTGTCTGCGTGTATATATACGGCGTCGGACCCCGAAGTGATGTGTGCCGCCGCCGCGGCCGCCTCGTGGGACGTTATAATATTATATATATTATTCGATTGAAATTCGAAACACCGCGGGCCCGACCGCGAAATAGGTTATTCGCGAATATAATATATAAACGCGTCGTCGCCACCGTGTTATTATAACGTTATGAATTTGCAAACATCACGGCGCTGAAAAATTCATTGTATAATGCGCGCATCCAAATCGTATATATACGATATAATACCCTGCAGCGCATATGTACACGTCGCCGCCGACTATAATAATATGATATGCGAGTGTAATATAAAATAATAATGGAAACGCGATAATATAAACACCCCGCAGCTGCAGTTGCGCGGACTTGAAATTTGGCAAAACGAAAATCAGGACGCTTTGAAAACGACGACTGCGCGTATTTTCCTTACGACTTGGAACCAGTTTGGAAATGAATAAAAAAAAAACGACCCTACGTCGTCGTCATCGTACACACGTGTACAGCGTTTTTATCGTTCGATTTGCAACCCTTTATTATACCACGCGCGAGTCCGTTAAAGTCTCCGGTGGCGTCGGCGTTTCATACGTAATACGCGTAATACATTTTTACTGTTCGTCCGATTATCTCGTCTGCACAATCTCGACGACGCGTGTGCAATACTTATACGCCTTGATTTTTATATACTACATTGTGTTCGCGTCGGACATTTTTTTCTCTTGATATTTTTATTATTATTATTGTTTTTTCCATATTCTCGCGTCCCGTAGACTTGTACGTGTGTGCGCGCACTCGACAGCGATCGCGTTCGACGCGTCTCGCGCGACAATGAAATCGTCCGTTTTTATTATAACTTTATACCTATAATAATACTCGTCTTTCGCACGATAATTATATCGTATAGTTTTTATTATTTCGAACGAAAAAAAAAAAAAAAAAACGGGAAACAGCGCGCTCGACGGTCGGGGAAAAACTAGTAGAGCCAAACTTCTCTGTGTTCGCGTATCGGAATGCCGTATGCTCGGAGACCGACCGAATATGGCTGTTATCGCGCGCGAGGGGGCAACATCGGCCGGACCAACGCGCGCGCGCGTGTGCGTTCCTTGTACGTATATATATATAAAATATAATGCGTGGTCGTCTTTAAGGACACGAACCTCGGCGTCGCTCGGCTTGGGGAAAAAAAGAATATAATATTATACGTAAACGTTTTCCTTTTTTTTTTTCTTCGGCGCGCGCGGGTCATCGGACGTCCCCGTAGATATATTTGTACTTTACCGGCGCGCGGCAGATATTCGGTCGTCGGGTCACGTTAATATTGTAGTATTGACAAGTTTCAATAACGATTTTAACTCTCGTCGTCGCCTCGACGCGTAACCTACGTACGATATAATACTATAACGACGTCGCGCTCTTAACGCGTTCCTTACGACTCGTATATCTGCCTTGTGCTGCAGATTGTTGTACATAGTATATATATACTATTTATAGTAGCGTTGGTACAATCGATTTCTTTGGCGGAGAAATCGTGTTGGGAATAGTGACAGCCGCTCGTTTTCCTAACGACCGAGGCGGACTATATGGCGACTGCAGCGTAGTGTATGTAACTCTGTGACCGATGACGCGTATCGAACGAGCAGCCGAACCATCGGTTAGACGATGCAGTACGATGCATATATTTTTTTCATTTTTTCCCGCCACAACGTTTTCAGCTATAACGCGCGATAATAATAATAATATATAGGCGTATAATAACACATAATATATTGTAATAAACGTATACTTACTGTGCGGGCCGGAGCAGCACGAAACCGCAAAAACGTTTTCGATAAAAACCATATATTTCACGTATAACGCACTCCGCCGGATTAAAAGCGCAAAGAACGACGTTACGATAATAATAATAATAATAATAATAAACTACACGGTTTATAATATTATTTTACACGAATAATTATTATTTTATCGGCCGACGCGCGTATAAATAATAATGAATAATGCGTTCGAGCCGAGTAAATCACGTCGCGTTCGCGGGCACAAACCGGTTGTACAAATAGTTGTTCAAGTGTGCCCGCGATATCGTCTCTCGTAACCGCCGTGCGTTTATACGCCGTGTGTATATAAACGCGCGTATATAAAGTGTGTATGTGGATACGACGGCGCGGCGTTTTCCGACGGCGGCGCCCCTCATGTGTTTTTTCGTTCGGTCGCTAGGAATTTGCGCGGCGGGCCCAAGAAAACGCAAATTGTTTTCCGGACGGATGGTGCCAACGGCCGGCGTAACACGACGGCCATCGTAAGGGTTTCGTATATTTTTGTAATATTGTTTATAACGATATATATATATAAAGCACGCGTACATACATACATAGACACGCGCGTATTTAGGGAGACTTATGCGCGCGCGCGAAACGACTAGTTTTATCTTTTGAAAAAATATATCGCGTTCGTCGTGCTCGTGGCGAACGGGGACAGCACGTGTACGCAAACGCGATACGATACACGGCGCGCTACGTAGACTCGCGACGCGTTTTCGAAACGCCAACAACGGCGGCCAAAGGTATATAGAGACCGTTATATTAATTCTCGACGTCATTCGTCGTTCCGCAGTGCCGCCGCGGCCAGGATTTCGTGTTCTCTGACGTGTGTTCTTCACTCTCGCATTTTCTCGTATTCGCTCTGTCGATTCGATTAAAAATTACCCCTCGACTACTATATAGTAACGTTTTATCAACACACAACTCGAAATAATTACGGCACTCGATCGTTTTGATATGCTTGCGATTTATTTGACGTTTTCGGGCCGGATATGATGACGACTCTCGCGGATTTCCACGGCCGCGATCGGTAAATCTCGCCCGTTACGGTGGTCTCTGCTCCCGCGGCCCGCGTTTGTGTTTCGAAAACGTTAGACGGCGTAGGCAGTCTTGGACCGCGTCTCCGGGGGTTATACCGGTGTGCAGACGATGAGGGCAGTGTTGTGTGTTTGGTGCAGGGCTCCCAGGCCGGGCAAAGGCCGCAACAGCCGGACAAGGCGGTCGCCCAGCCCAGCGGGGCCGCCGACGACCGGGTCGAACGCCACCATGACGACCACCGCTTCGACTTCGGCGGCGCCCGGCTACGAACAGTACCAGAAGTCTCTGCTGGAGGTGCCGTGGCCGCACGCCGAATACGGGGAGGCGTCCAGCGATGACCTCAGCTCCGAGTGGGACTCGGACGTGCCCGAACCGCCGCCCAACTCAAAGGTTAATAACCGCTACCACGGTATATTTTATAAAATAGATGTGTGTGTGTGAGTGTGTATAATATTGCAGCGTGCTGAGTTTGATCGAAAACGTTTCGCTTTTAAAACACCGCGACGTCGTCTCTAATTCGCCTTTTTTTTTTTTAAGTGTACTTTTTCACATTTTGTACTCGGTGAAAAATAATACTTTGCCGGTTCGACATGGTATATTATTAGTGCGGTTTTCGGTACGGTGTTCGATACCATATAGATTTGAGTTCGACTCGTTTGTATATAGTACACCCGTTGGATTCAAATACGATACGCGCGGTGTTTTAATTACTTTCTAAATCGTGCGAAAATCGATCGTTTTAACCGTCGAAATGACCCGTTCCGACGATGCGGGTTGGGTTCGCGGTATTGTATGAAACCGTCAGAAATCTATCGTATTTCACACGTTTTTCACGCGCGGTGGAATCGGGGACGTTTCTCCGCGCTCGTAAGTCCGCGTTACTAATTATTTAAACGAAACTTACTGTCCCGATTATGAATTTTCACGCCGCGATTTTAAGAAGGAACTGTCATTACTTGTCGTTATTAAATTTGTCGCACAAGTCGAGACTCGCTCGGTTAAACGTCGACCGGTATCGGCCATACTAGATTTTTGTAAACATCTATAGCAGCGGTTCTTAACCATAGGGTCGCGACCCAATTTTGGGTCGCCAATAATTTGAAATGGGTCGGCTAAAATTTAAAACGTTGGTATAATATTTTTATTTTTAAGCCTTATAATATAAATAATAAATGGAACCGTTTTCGTGAATTCACAGTATTGATAATTGTTACAAAGAAGCTTATCAAATTACATTCGTTTCCGTTAATTATTAAAAAAAAAATATTTATTTTTAAATGTAATGTAAATAATATACTATGATAATATACTATGACCTGTTCTTAGTACAAGTAATAAGAGTAAAAAAAATTATTAAATTAAGAGTATCCGGTTGTTATTTTTTATTTAAGAACCGCTGATCTATAGTGTCTAGAAGTTTTTCGAATTTAACAATAACGACGTGGTTTCGAAAATGAGAATTAAATAATATATCGTCGACTTTGACGGTGCTCTCTAAAACACCGTGTATAAACGCTTATTATTATAGTGCCTGCGCGTTTACACGTCACGGGATGACGTCGTTTTACGACGGGCTTTCCGAACGAATTCGCCGGTGATTTCGCCCTGGACGCCGGTCGTCGCGAATGATAATTATTATCGTACGATTTTCCCGAAACAGGAAGCGCCAAAACGTCAAACGCCGCTCGATTACGTATTCGCGTCGGGTTTGGCCCGAACAAGACGCCGTCGTAGATACGTCATTCGCATTCGATTTGTACGCTCGTGCGTCACTTCTGCTGCAGTGACACACTGTCGCCGCCCGTGCGTTTTATTATTTTTAATAACGCCCGATCTCACGACGACGGTTCCGACAAAATATAATATTATGCGGCGGCCGAACCGCGTCCGAGTAACCGTTGTCCAAATTTATTCGGTCGTGTATACGTATGCCGCCAACGTATAAAAATAATGTAGTGCGCCGCTAGCTCCTCCTGCAGTTCACCGCGCGACATCGTCTTTTAATTATTACGAAATATTCGACTTACGACGAGTGGTCGATTTTTTCGGATCGATTGTTTTTCACGCGTTTATATAAACGATAACTATAGACGTTTCTCGAGCTGTGGATTATAGAGCGACGATAGAGAACTGAGATTGCGAAATAATGGGTCGATTTGTATTTGTTTTTCGGTTTGACACGATGTAGCTTTTCTTACGATCTCAACGGTAGGCACTGATTTACGAATATTTATATTTATTTCCCACGTTTTCGTCATATTTTTTGAAAACATTGCGTTTTTCTTCTTCTCTTATTGTCACACGATTGCGGTACAAACAATAAGGTTAGTAGGCACACACACACAAACACACGCCCACAATCGTCGTGTGTGTTCCCTCGCGTTGTTTGATAAGATGTTTTTTTTTTTTTCTACTAATCGTCGATTTCCTCCGCACCTCTTTTGTATTCGTTTTCGTGAGAACGCGCGTTCACGCACGATTTGGAAATCGTAGTCAAGTGTTTACTGTGACAATATTTTACTGTACGATAAGCATCTTTAACGATATAACATGTCATCTGTGAGTTGTAATCGCTCGGTCAGGTCTCTTATTAGACGGCTATTGTCGTGAGAATAGCGACGACGATGGCACTCGCAGTGCGGTACCAAAAAAAAAAAAAACGCGCGTCGTTTTTGATTGTGTTTTCTCCTTTCTAAAACGCGCGCTTTTGAGGTACGAGCATTGAAAATTAACCGAACGATCGATGTGTTTTTATACAAATATTGAATCGCTTATAGAATCGATAGAAAAGAACCTGTGGGAAATCGGTAAAATAAAATTTCGTATTCCACTCCGGTAGTATAAAACACGTTCGCGTTTTCTTTGGCTGACGTCATCGTCAATATTGTAACAAATTCTGTTATGCGGGTCCCACATTTGAGCTCTCCGGTGACATAATCGGTGACCCGAAATCGGCTTGCTCGTAATAATGACACCGGCCGCATGTTAGGTTCCGTGGCGTATTAGCATCGCGTATACCCGGGTCACACGGTTTTTTTTCGATTTCTGTCGCCAACTATACGACTGGACCGTTGTATCGATGCCTGTAGTGTGCGGATATATCGTCACGCGACGATCTGGGGTGGAAACATATAAATAATATTATCGTCGTAACGCAATACTTACCATACCGGATGTTGTACGAAACTGGCAACTATTTATACTGGCCATACCCGCGGTCGGTCGGATTTTCCTTTTAATAGAGCAGCGCGCGCGCACTGCTGTACGAGAAAATATAAATTGATATGTTAATGGGAAACGGACAGGCGCGCGTCGTCGAGGTCGAACTTTGAAGTCGATTATACACGATTATTATTATTACGACGTGTTACGAGTGGCGCGCGCGCGTATGGCGAAACGCGATAAACGCGTGTGTGTCGGGACGAAAATGTATATTTTTAGCGAACGCACAAACGTCGCGCAGAGGTTTCGCGGCGATAATAATTATTATAATCGATTCTCGCTGGCTCGGAAACTTTAATAACTTCTATCCACGCGACTCGTCGCTTCGGATTAATGGCGCGGACGACACGCCGCCGTTTTCGTAAACGCGATTTCTTCTCCTTCTGTTCGCCGTACTGGACGCTCTTTCGGGTTTATCAATTTATATCATTTACGATTTTAATATTTAGTTGTTTTGAAAACTTCTCGATAAATTAATAGATTTACAATACCTATATTAAGACCACCCGAATCCAATATTCTAAATCGACGGCGGTCTCGATAGTTTTTAAATAAAATAAAAAACGCCTCTCCCTCGGGGAACAGACGCGCGCGTCCGAATCATCCAAATGAATCATCTATAAACGTAAAACGACCGAATAGGAAAAAAAACCTTATCGCGCACAAAACATTATGTTTTAGTTTGTCAATAGTTTGCCGTTCAAATGATACGAGCTCTTGTCCGCCCCGCGCGCGATCTCGTCTCATAGCAATATCAGCAACCGTCGCGCGTCGTAGCGCTGGTGGTGTTACGCCATCGCCGATTGTCGTAAACGCATATAATATCGCGTAAAATCGATGAATAGATCGTAAAATGCGCCGCGCGTAAATTATAGCAATGAAACTCGCGTCATAAAGGTACATAATAATATAATCGTGGCCCGAGTCAAATGTCACATACATAACGTACGCAGTGATGGCGGCGCGCGCAGTACGATAAATACGATATGATTTTTTTACCACGCGAAACGCTGCCCGTTTATTATATTGCGACGTCGAAAAATAAAAAAAAAAAATTATAAAAACCTTTTCCGCCGGGCGGCAATCCTTATGGGCTCTAACCCGCGCTGCGGCTTAACTTACGACGTGTATGCGCGCAGCACGCGATATAGGAATCGTTAGAACATTTATCGGCCGGCGCGAGTCGCATTATCGTGTGCGCGCAATATATATTAACGTCTCCGAGACGTCGCGTCGTCACAGAGAATAAATACGAATCGGGAGCGGTCCGTTGTGTTGTTTGCCGCACGTGCAGCACCCCAAGAGAGCAGGCCGCTCCTATTTGACGTTTTATCGCGGCCGCGTGCCCGGCGAATATTATATTATATTATTGACGCGATCGGCGGCGGTGCGCGTGTGTGCCCGGCGCGAGTCGTTTGTCGTGTTACACTAATATTATAAATACGTACACATCGCGAGTGCCGCACTCAACAAGTTAACGATAAATTATTCGCCACGTCCCGGTGCAACGTGTGCTGCGCGCGCGTACGAACAACAAAACCATCGACTTTACACGCGCTCGCCGCGTATGAAAATACAGTCGAGTCGCGATAACTCGAAGTTGAAGGGGGATAAAAATTCACCTCGAGATATGTATTATTCGAGATACCTAACTCGAATTTATCAAAATAGAATCAAAACTTCGAGTTACCCTATGTAATGAAATATAATTTTAAAATTTTACGATAAAAACGTCATGACAAATATTATAATACTATGTTTATACATAAATGCTATACAAAAACTAAATAAAATTAAAAAAATAAATACAATGAAATTATAAGTATGTACATAATATGTATTATTTATGAGATACAGTAGAAAAATAATTTGTTATTAATTTTTGGTTTTTTGGCTGTTTATTGACAAAATCTTCTAATTTGCCTATGGATTCGAAAATATGTATAAAAATATACTTCGACTAAGCTATTCATCACAATTTTATATTCGAGTTAACAAGACTTATAATACATTGAGTGTTATTATAATTTCTAGGGGAATTAAAAAAAAAATCGAGTTGTCGAGTTCTTCGAGTTATCGCGACTCGACTGTATTATAATAATTAAAGTTCATTATTTTCGATTGTGATAATATATTAACAATATTATAATGAATACTATTCTCCGGCGGTTTACGTAATCGACTCGACGTGTACATTTTTTTTCTTTTCCTAAAACGTTTTACGTGTTGTCCGTATTTTACAATACGCGCGCGCGCCCCGGACTAATTGGATTTATAAATATGAGAGCCTTTTTGGACGTCGCGTTGTGCTTCGCCGCGGATTCGACTGCATTCGACGTTAATCGTATCTAAGCTAATAAGCGTCTCGTCGTCGTCGTTTTATTACTATTTTTTTTTATTTTTTTTTTGTACACGAACGTATTGCGCCGCGCGTTTTCAACGTCGTCCGATTCGATTGGGTTCTTTCGCGAGCAAAACACTCGCGTGCGACAATCAGTTCTCGCGCTTCACTCGATCAGGTCGGACGGTCCGAAGCGTGCTGGAGAGCATTAACAATGAAAATGACCGGTTTGGGGATAGGATTGAAAAAACGGACTGGACGTCCGACGGGAAACGATACGAATATGAATACAACGACAAAAACCAGAGGGAAGACGTCGAAAAAACAAAACTCCACATCGGTAACGCGGCGGTGTTCATAGTCATTTGACCAATCTTTGGGACGAATAAATAAATAAAAACGAGCGCGCGAAGAAGTAAACCTCGATGTTGTCATCGTTTGTGAATCGATCGAGTTATTCTACACACACACCACACACTGTATCTCGCCATCGTGCACATAATATTGTTGTACACAATCGGTCGCTGTGAAACTACTGGACGGAAGTCGCGCGCTCGACAGCCGGCGATATGATGTCAATTATTATTCCTTGTCGACCATAAATACGGGCCGGTACGGCAGCATAATGTGTGTAATAAATTACGATAATTATTACATCCCATTCGTATTGTAACGTCTCCGTGGCCGCTGCGTACCGGATTCCACGAGCGAGAGAGTCTGAACGAAACACTCGTATTATTTCCCCCGTGCCGTGCGAACGGAATGAAACCCGCCCCCCAGCCCCCATCCCCCCGTAAACCGTGTGTTTGTCCGGGAAAAAGGTCGTTTCTCGATCGCCGCTTTTCGTCGGTGTATAATACGGCCGATTAACGTTATGTCGTCATAGCGCGCAGTAAATGTATATTTATACGTATATTATATTATATTGTATATTTACGATAATAATATAGTTTTAATAAGCCCGTATGACGTCAATGTGAGCGCACGAGAGACTATGATATGATAATTGTTTGTACGAGCGCGCGGCGCGTGCGCGCAGGCAACTAGGATTGTGAAAAAACGACCGACGACGTACCACTCGAACGCGAGTGGCGATTTCGTCGTCGCTCATATACGAGTCTAGTGCTGCGGCGACACGGATACGATTTTTCACGGGGTTGATTTTTGAAAAGTCGAATCGAGTTTCTAAATATGTATCTATTCACAAAACGGACGCCGGCTACCTATAAATTGAAATATTTATCGTAGAACACAATCGGTCCGACGTATTTTTATCGACAGACTCGTTTTGAAACTCCGTTCGTCGTTTCCATAACTGTTGTACGACGAATAGAAAGCGTTGAAAATTTCCAACAGAGTCTCATTTACCGAAAATTTGAAGAAGTAAAAAACGAAAAGAGCAACACTTATGTGTCATGCTTGTGTTGTGTGAAATCACGATTTGTCATCAAATAAATAAAAACTAGTAAGGCTACACGCCACTGCGACTTAAACGGACGATCAAAGTCATATGGCCCGCACTCGTATACGGAGGGGAACGATTTTCAAAGCGACAACAGTGCGGACGGAAGAACCGCGCGCGATCCGTTCGAGCTGCAGACGACGACGGGCCTTTCCGACGAACGGTCGGTCTATAATTTGTGTAATTTATCGGTCGCTCTCCGTCGCGTTTTTTCGTCGACACTACCGCGAGAAACCCCATAAAAGTCGCTGCGCGCAACACGCTTTAAGGCAATGACGGACAACGACGGCCGCGCGCCGCTTCGGAAACAGCAGACGCTAAACGATGAAAGAAACCGGACGCCTGAATAAATGTCCTTTTTGCACACGACGACGCGCCGAACTTTTGCCGATCCGTCCGATAAAAGGGTAATTTGTTGCCGTACGGGGGAAAAATACGTCGCGCGTGTGACGCTTGAATAACTGTATTCGTGTACGACACGCTCACGCAACGTGGAACGCGTGCGATGAAGACGTTACTTGGGCAGACCAGTTTTTTTTTTTCTTCTCTTCAATCTCGTTTCTCGTCCGGACGCGCGTCGAAAGGTCACCGCCGCCGAGCGAGCGAGCATAATACTAATAATAATAATATTACCGTCGTGTTTACAATGTTTTATTTATCGTTTGTTTTTCTGTGCGCTTCGGAGTTTTGCCGCCGCCGCCGCCGCCGCCGCACGCAAATCGCAAGGGAATAATACACAATACGTGCGCGAGATAAATATTGTCGAGAAATAAATATTGCGGTAGGTTGGTGAGGGCGCGACTCGCGTAAAACGGGCCGTGGAGACGCGACGGGGGTCGGTACGATAAAATATTTATTTTTTTTTTTAACTCGGAACAGTCGGAACTAATCGAACGCGTCGAATCCATTTCTCGTTTTCTACAACGACGGTTTTGTTTTTTCAATGGTTTGTAATATTTTCGTCGTCGTCTGTTTAACGTCGAAAGACGTCGGTGTACTGGAATTATATATCAGGTTCCTCCTTTTTATTCTGACGTCCCGTTTCGTTATTATTTACTAATATTTGGACGTAAAACGTTGAGATCGGCATTTCTAAAGTGTCGTTTACCATCGAATCGAAATAAAGACCGCCGGGGTGATCCGAAACCCCTTTCCCTTCCCCTAACCACCGCTTAGCGCTCACTACTCTCCCTATCGCGGCCGCTTTGGAAAAACGAGTTGCCCGTGTTTTCTTTCAACTCCTCGCGAACATAAGTATGATTATATTGTTTTTCGTTTAAAAAAATTCGGGTCGCTAACGAATGAGAAGAAAACGAAATAAAAAACCACGAAAATTACCATTTCCTCGCCCGCCACCGCCGCACTCCCCGTCGCCGTTTACGTTGCGCGCGGGCGCTCGCCGCTCCGAGCGTTTTTTTTATTTATTCGCCGGCGCGCAATTAATTTTGTTTATTTTAGACGCGCGCGCGAGACGGTATCGACCCGGGACCCCGAAATCCGTTATAAGACTGCCGAATTCTCGGGACCGCAGAGGAGCACCCGTGCCCGCGTGTCTGCGGCGGCGCTACCACCACTACTACCAAATAATAAATAAATAATTGGCAACGCCGAGCAAGTCGGCCCGTTGTTGCGCGGCCGCTAATCGAGTCGAAAATTACACAATTAGAACGTTTACGCGCGGCGTAGGTACGGCGTTTGAATCGTGGCGTATAATATTTTTTTCTCTCTCTCCATGGTGGCCCCGGGGAACCGCACAACTCGGCGGCCGCTCACGCAGCTGCCGACGACGTATAGGGAAAGAACTGGGCGAGTCGATTCGTTTTGTTTTATTTATTTATTTTTTTCTCGCTCTTCGAATCGATATATTTTATGACACGGACAAACGCGAGTTTAAAGTCGAAACGTTTATGGTTTTTTTTTTTTTTCAACAAGTGGAAATCGAACGGAAAATGAAAAGTTAGCTACTCGATTACACCGCGTAGTCGAAAGTCCAACAATCGGTTATATAGGTACTGTTTTTTTTGTTTTGTTTTTGCTCGCTTATCTTACGTTGATTTCGTTTTTAATTCCAACATTACTAATTAATAATCGAGTGTGTTGAAAGGCAAAAACTATTTTCGATTGGTTTTTAAAACTCGTACACGAGCGTCGTACGTTTGGACAAGCAGGACTTTATGCAGTTATACGAGTAGAAAACGTGCGTTTAAAAATGCACACGTAAAAAATGAATTGACGGCACAATAATTTCGTATTAAAAACAAAATCGAATTCGAGTTACAATAAAAAAAAAAAAAAAAAATCTTTTTATATCGGTTTGAACGTTTTTTTTTTTTTTTTTTTTAACGCGTTAATACCTCGTAAAAGTATCGGATTCTCGATATCTAGTCGTTTTCAATGTTGACCGAATTCTGTTCACGTGTAATAAACGAGACGTCTCAGATAACGGTCTCGCGTGAAATTATTTATTCAGAAAACCACTATCGTATTCGCGCGAGCGTACCATAATACGGTTTAATAACATTGGTCGAATATCGTCTTCGATTATAGTCTGTAAAGAGTTTTTCGTCGTTCCTCAACCGATCGGCGTGGCGTTTCGCGAGGACGAGCCTACTATTATTATTACTCGTATTATCATATCAAACGTCGTCGGTCGTGTCGTTCTATCGCCGTCGGAAATATTATTTTCACGGTTTCTCATATCGTCTCTAGAAGCATAAAATCCAATCGGATGTGATACGGACGTCCCTTTCGCACATCTGAATGTAATAACAATATCCTCCCGCCGCCTACATGTGCTAATAGAAATAATTTTATCGCGTTTTGCGTAATATTATAGCGTTTTAAATGTTTTGATCGCGTTGCGAAATAATGTTTCCTAACGTTTCTCGGTAATCACAATTGCCACACGGACCCATATTATCGACGGTCGATTGTAATATCGCGCGCGGACGATAAGTTTTCTCATCTTCGGAACGGTCGCGTTGTTCTATCACATCCTTCCGAAAGTTTTTCGAAACGTCGTCGTCGTCGCGTCCATCTGCATCGTACGGGCTTATATGTCGTACGCTTAGAAATCCACTCTTCGGCTCGCGCGCGCGCGCGCGCGCGAGCGTTCCCGTGCGTACAAAATCACATGCTTTATACGGTAAAATTGTTTACTGCCATATTAAAACAACAGCGTAGCGTAATTAATGTACGCCGTTTTAGTAGGGTTTTCGTTATTTATCGGCGGCGCGCGTTCGTTTTATTTCTGCGGCGACCGTTTTTTTTTTTTTTTTCAATCGTATATTTACACAGGTGGCGAATATAATATATTATATATCTGTTTGATGAGATTCTTCAAACAGTTTTAACCCAAAAGTGTCATCCGTTGTTTGCACGAAGACGCGTTGAATTATTATATTGTTGTACTCGTATACGGTGAAAACGTTTTCCGCCCAAAAGACAAACCGCGCACCTGCCGAGCGGCACAACACACTGCCGTGCTGCTGCCGTTAGGTACACTGCTGGTCGACGCGCGTCATTTTTCGGTTCTTTTTTCTTTTTTTTCCGAGTCGCGAGTATACGCGCGCGTTCGAGTGGAAAATGTGGTGTTAAAAAAAAAGAAATTTCCGAATTATAGATAAAAAAAAAAAAAAAAAACGGTATTGCGTAGATAAGAACGTTCGTGTTATCAAGTAAAAAATGTGTTACGCGTCGAGCCGACGACAATAATATTATCGTGCTAATCGTCGCGGACAACGCGTGCTTTTGGAATAACCTGTGTAGCCAATGCTTGCAATAATACGATGTTTCGGCGAACACGCGTAAAGGTACTTTTCTTTCTGACACGTTTTCTAACAATCGGTTTGGAAAAAAAAAAACACGTTTTTTTTCTTCTCTTGTTACACTTTTAGTTTTTTAAGGCTTAGTGCGATTCGTGTTTCGTCGTGTTTTTCTCGCGCACACGATTTGGCATACATGTTCATGGCAATAATGCTTTACTTAATAAATCGTCCGTGTCGCGTATTGGCGTTGACTCGGATCTATAATCGTGCTATCGTAATATTATATTTTTACAATATTTCATTCCTAATCCGCTGCAGCTTTTATGGTCGACGCAATATTTTACAAATATTATCGTAGACGCTATTTTATTGGATATAATATTTCATTAGTTTCGAAATTTTCTCGTAAGAAAGAATTACGATTTTTGTGTTTGGTCCATCGTCGTTGGCTTTTAAATGTATATAAAGTATAGTTGAAAACTAATTTCTAATTAGGTCAAGTGACTAATGACTATGCGCGAATGTTGGAACCCCGTTATATTTTGAAGATTCCTATTGTCATGGTGTGTTTGCTAAAAATCGGTAAAGGTTATTACGAATATTGGCCGAGTATTAAAAAATAGATTTCAATCGCGATTTGACGTAGTATTCGTACCGGACGGTAATAACAGTAATAATATACAGATAATAATCGCGCACGTCACCGATCGATGATGAAAAATAATAAAAAATAAATAAATTAAATAATCATTTTCACTTTTTAACCGCGGTGTTATCGAAAACACGTAGGAGTCGCGTAGCGTGTACGAGTATTCCCCGGACGATCGTTCGCTCGGTGTGTTTTGATCGAGCGGAGTGAAAAAAAAAAAAAAAAGTAAAAACCGCGCCGAACGCGCAAACTCGCAGTGCAAACGGTATTTGTTCACTTTCACCTCAATTGTTTTAAAAAAATTTTGTACGCTCGTCTTTCACCGGCGCCGAA
The DNA here is from genome assembly GCA_948098885.1 of Drepanosiphum platanoidis. Lineage (NCBI taxonomy): Eukaryota > Metazoa > Arthropoda > Insecta > Hemiptera > Aphididae > Drepanosiphum > Drepanosiphum platanoidis. The sequence goes on along the minus strand of OX402534.1, from coordinate 12,392,993 downwards.
TAGCGATTCGGCGGCCGCGCACGATGACCCGTGCAATAATGAAAGAAAAAAAAATTAATAATAGTAATACAAACACCGGTATAATTAAGGTTTTTTTTTTTTCGATTTTCAAAACCACGTCGTCATTTCGTATAATACAATATTGTCTTCGCGGCTTCGGACGATATCTAACTAAAACGCAACGCTCTCGAAACGACAAAACGCTTTTTTCTTACTCGCTCTTTGCCCGCGATGACACGTGTGCGACACGGCCGCCGACTCCGTAATACGTCGGAATTCGATCGGCCACTATAGAATTGAAAACACTGCGCGGGCGATCCCCTTTCTATACTGTGTGAAAACTCGGCTCGTCGATATTGTTTTCTCGCGCAAAGTTTCGGAGATACTACTCTATTCGCATCCGATCGTTTCCAGAATATATTTTATACGCCGAGCGTGATGTGCACGACGTTTTCTCGTATATATATAGTTTCGTCGTCGCACCGCGCGTACAAACACTTGGTTTTTATACCTCCGTGTAAACTATAAACAAGCGGTACACGCCGTCATACATATTGTTATTACATATTATAGACGGCTGTAACGTAATAAAATAATAACCCGTCAGACGGTGGCCGAGGTAAAGTTATATTGTCACATTGTCGCCGCGGCGGCGGCGACGGCGGTCATAACCTGTGTAAATGCCGACAGGAATACAACACGCGCGCGTAAAACACGACGCGACACAGAAACGACAAATTATTGTCAACCGTCTCTTTCCTTTTCTCCTCCTCTCTCTTTTTTTCTCTCTCTCTATCCTTCGTCCGTCCTGCGTACGCCTGTATGTGTGTGTGCGCTCGCGTGGTGTGTGCGAGTGCGAGCGCGCGCGCGAGAGTGTGTTGCCGACTTCGGACTTGGTCGGCGTCGACGTGATTGGCATCGGTTCAGGTCATTCACACCTATATATATATATATTATATATATATTATTATATATATGTGTATACAATATATCTGGCCGAGTCCGCGATGGGACCGGTTGCCTTATGGTGTGTCCTCCTCCCACTAAATATATATTACATTACGTATACCAGACATATTATGTTCGATCGTATTTTGTCCAATCGATACGCGCGTTATATACATGATTACTTGTGTGTGTGTGTGTGTATATAGGTCTTTTCGCGCGTAGTAAATAGTAGTGTACATTAACACTTCGTGTTAAGGTAGGTACGAAAATCAAAAGTGTAGAAAACTAGAAATATGCCCCCTCCCCCGTCATCATTACTTTGAAGCGGGTATATCTGTTTCAATGATTTTTCGGTATATTTGTATTTCGTTTAAATAAAATCACACGGTTATCATAATTAGTTAAATTCACTTTTCAAAAACGACGAGGCTCGCCATCATCGACGGCTACGGATTCTTATTTAAAACGGTGCGCGTAGCATGCTAACCGTTAAAATTATCACGACTTGGCTACAACACTACGTTTATTAACTTAATTTTTTTTAATATATCACGTTTCACACGGCGCGACGATTAAACGACCCCGTGAAAACAGCGTAGGCCAGAGATATTCTAATAATAACACGCGTTCGCTATATGAAATTTAGTTGAGCCTTCTGCTGTGATGTGGCGTTCTCTGACCGCCGGCTCTCGTCGTCGCCGTATTTTCGAAAAACCTTTGCTGCCGATTTATATTGCATACGAGTATTATACTGGGCCACACGCGCGACGTACCCCGCTCGTGTTTTACGAGAAAATAACAACAATAATGACGACGAACTGCCGCAAAACGGTGTTACGGATTTATCGAACGAATCGGTTTCTTTCAATAATAATAATAATAATCGCCGAACACCGCCGCGCGGCTCACGCGTAGTGTATACATCATAATATTATGTATATAGCCGCCACGAGCGGGAATACGATATTTATAGTTATTGGCAATAAAAGCAATGGTTTCGGTTTGAAAATTCGGTAGATCATATTTAAATACACTTCAGGACGTAATCAGTGTCAAGATAACGTTATGATATTATTATTATTATTACAATGCTATCCGGTTTTTAATAAGGTGGGTTACGCGTTTAATATTTATGCCGCGCCACCGTGTTTCGTCAAGACGTTTTATTACAATATACACGCGTAATATGATATTTCGTTTTTTTTTTTTTTTCTACGGCGAGAATAATTTATTATTATTATCCTCGGTTCCTTTTTTTTTTTTGTCGTAAGAAAATAAATCCGTCCCGTTTCTTCGAAATATAATATTCCAAAAGGATTCGTTTAAAGCGCGCGCGCGGCCCTCTAACGACAAACACTAAAAATCTGACCTAAAAACTATACACACACACACACACACTCGCTATTTATAATATTGTAAGTCCGACGCGACTTATTTTAATAAAACATTGTTTATTGTTACCGTATGTTTATGGTTTTTTATTCGAGCTTTATCCGCGCGGCGATATTTCAAGATTATTTTTTTTTACAAACACGTCCAAATAACAATATATTATACGCGCGTGTGTTATTATTTAATATGCGTACTCCGTTTTTCCCACAAACCTAATATTTGCTCATTAGCTTAATGCGATGCTATTATATTATGATGTATATGAGTTGCCGTCGTTGTTGTTGTTGTTTTTTTCGTACATTATAATATTTTATTCACACGTATGTGTACAAAAACAAACCCATAGAAACTAGAAATTCGTGTGTCGTCGAAACGAAAAAAAAAAAAAAAAAATGTAAAAAGACTATTTATTATATTATAGGCGTATAATAGGCGTAATTAAGTTTTTATAATAACGCGCGGTGAGAATACATTATGTAGAATAAAAGGCAGCTGATATATTGTCGACACTGACGCAGATTGTGTGCGGCAGACGAAAATTCCCTAAATCTATCTGGGAACCCGGGTAGTCGATAGAAAAAAAAAAAAAATGAAAAAAAACGCATGTCTCGCCGACCGCTGTATAAAAATATATTATATCGGGCCGGTCGTGTGTACCTTCTGTTCTCTCGTTGTAATTACGTCGTAAAATTTAAACGCAAATCGACGAGCGGTCGATTTTCCCATGGAATCGATTCGGACAACCTCTCATTTCCGAGGCGTGGACGGAATAATTGTAAAAAAAATAAACAACACGATAATTTATAATCTCCTCGTGTGTGTATATTATATTATACGACCGACGATTGTCGCACGTCGCCGTCGTGTGGTGGCATTTGCAGACTCTGCGTCTCCAGATGGACCGTGTAATATTACGGACGGCGACTTGTGTGTCAAATAAATAATGCATAGTGTTCATTACGCGCTCGCTCGCACTGACGCCTACACGCACGCGCGGCGAGCACACACCGCGCTCGTATGTTTCATAATGGATAGGATTCGTCCGACTCGCATATACGTATATATAAATGTAACTATTATATTAGTATGCCGATGGGAATGCACGTGTGTGTGTGTGTTTTTGCGTCGTTTCGTTGTTGAAAGAAGTCGAAACGTGATGACTAGACTTTTAAAAACGTTTTTGTGCACTATAAATATTCCGCTGACAAGTGTGTGTATAATATATAATGTGTAGAATGTCGTATATACGTCGTCGCGGAGAAGAAAAATTATAGTGACAAAAAAAAATAAATGAAGAGGTTGTGAATATTTTTTTGTACGATTTCATCGACAACGGTAATTCGTTTACATAATAACGCGATATAGAGAGCGATGACGTTTTTATCACGCTCGTCCTAATTTTTTTTTTTTTTTTTATTTCACTCGATGCGTCACACTCGAATCCCGATTTTCGGAGAATTTATCGATTCATTAACATAACATTATTCGTTATCGTATTTGCGCGTACCTCTTGGAAAGTGTCTCACTCTGTGGGCTTTTGTTTTTCGAAACGAAAACTCTATTTTTCCATGTTAATCTGTTGATTTTTACGGAATTTTCCATGCGACTCGGCCGAAATTCGAGCCAATGTTTTCCGAACGACTCGGACTTTTGTAACCTGCGTATAATAAACGGCGCGAAACAATTGAAATATGTTTTATCTATTCTACGGACAAGTTCGATACTCAATACCCTCTCGACTATCTTACCGTATTCGATTTCGTGTTACGTTTGCAATATGGATTGGGTCGCGTACGAAATTCCAGAAGAATCGATTGAATAATAATTTGCCGCGTAGATGAAAAAGAATTTCCATTCTCGTTTGGAATACGAAAAGCAACGTTATATACTGTTTATAATATACTCGCACGTTTTTCAAAATAATTATAATCTAAATAAACGCGTAATTCATGAGCATGAAAACGGGCGAGCACGCTTAAAACATTCTCCCGTGTTTACTCGTATTATAATATACGCATAATACGTCGTAATATTACACCGGAATCGGATGATTTAATTAACGCCGTTTTTCGCTAAAAGCGTTGGCGCGTTTTCAATTAAGTGCGGATAAAATTAATTCGCTGTACACTTACGCGCCTATATTGTTTTAATTAACGCGACTATACTTTATTTTCGCCCTCTCGCGAAAACGCGCGCACACAAACACGTCGTCCGCGCGCGTGTATTATTTATAGTCTGTTCGTTGTGTGTGTGTGTGTGTGTAAATAATGTTTTACGCTAATTTGATTTTCACGCGTTCGTCGGTAATTCTCGCCAATACCTTTTGAGCAGTGAAACGAAAATATCGCTCGCTCACCGTAATATATTATTATTGTGTGGTCTCGCGACGCAATTATATACGTGCGCGAGTTCTACCCCGACGACCACCGAACTTTCGGGCGAGTGTGCGCGGGGGAAAACGGGTGGATAAGCGGCGCGGCGTACGTAACGAACTATACTATTTTGTACGCGAAAAACGAGACGAACAAAATCACCGGTTAAATGCGAACCGATTTCAAAATTACAAGCAAATTATTTCGTTCCTTAAAGTGGTAATATTTTAATGCATAACGATTGCAATAAAGAGATTAGTTTTCTAGCTCCGCGTCGACGACAATCTGTTGTGTATCGTTTTCGGCCGTTGTTATTCCATAAAAACACATATTATTTCGTGTTCTCGAATTCCGACGGTAGTATATTATGCGCGAAAAGTGGTCCATTCGATGTGTGTTTTTTCGCGACTTTTCTGTCGAAAGTAAATCTTTCGAGACTTACTTACCAGTATCGCGCGCAACTTTCCATTAAAAGTTCAGACGGTTTTCGGGACAGTTTGCTTTTTCTCTCGATATACAATATTATTCTTCAACGAGTATAGAGTATAAACACACGATATTAGATCATTGTTTATAACGAACTCGTCGAAGGACAATATTGTTATAATATTAATATTGGTGAAAAACTTCGCCTGACGAAATATTGACCTGGTAAACTTGAAATAATTAACTTATTCCCCCCCCCCCGATTGTTAAATTATTTTAACTCGAGTGTGTTCGATAATGTTTTTATTTACTTAAGACCGAAATTAAATTATCGCCGTGTTTTTTTTTTTTGACGAATCGTTTTTTAAGCGTTTGTCGTTAAAAAATTACATATTTTGAATGTTCGGATACGGTTTTAATCGATTTCAACTATATAATATATCGATCATAACGATTTTCCATGACTTCATATTGCATGACGTGTATAACATTATTGACGTCGACAACGTTCGTCCGTATCGAAACGTTAATTTTCATCTTGATTGTTGAAACTCGAAACCCGTAAAATGTCGATCTTCACAAAATTACTCGATCACGTGTTGGTCTGCAAATGTACGATATGTGTATATCGCGTCGAGTTACGACTAATGTGACCATCGTCACGTCCGCACTGAATCATTTGGATGAAAAACCTGACCGCCGATATCTTTTCGTATCGAAATCGTAATGAAAAAACGTATCAATAATAGCATTTTTTTTTTTATCCCCACTCGTTTTAATATACCTATTAGAATGAGTTTTTAAACCATTGAGCGAATCGATGGTAAAAAGCAATTTTCGTTAGTGCGTTATTGATTAGTATAAAAAAAAAACTCGCTATCGATAACGTGGAATTATTATATTGCACTTTGCACTCGGCAAAACGGTCGGTAGCTAGCGCGCACAGATTGGTAGTTCGATTCGAACGCAAATAGATTTGAAAATTAATAGGTTTTTTTTTTTTTATTCTAATCTAAGACATCGAATCTGAATTTCAACGCCACGGCGCGCCGTGTATCAAATAATTATAACGATAACGCATTGAGATACCGCAGAGAAGGATTCGTTTCCGCTCGGACATCGTCTCGCGTGAATTATTACCGCGCGCGCGCGCGCACAATACGCGTATTATGTAAAACTATTATTATAATCGTTCGAATCGATTACGAAATACGTTTAAGTCGAGTGATTTCAACAGTAGTATCGCGAGAGTAGTAGATACGAACGCGTATTACGACTCGAGCAGCGGCACGTAGTTCCGACTGTAAATATAAATATTATTACGTTATTTTTCATCGCGTCGAAAATTAATTTTTATTTCGGAACCAGTTTGCTATATCTAATTAACGAGCCGCGGCGGGAGTATAAATAAATAATTAAAGAAAACTTATTCTTCTGTCGATATGACAATGCGATTGCAATTCGACGACACTACGTCGAGTTAAATCGAAATGTAATATTCAATACCATTTGTACGTCTGCAGTAGTTGATGCCGTCGTCGTTATGAGCGTGCCAAGAACATTCGAAACGATACGCGTGCACGCTTAACCGACGACGCCGTTTCTCGCTCTTTAAAACAAGGGTGGCGAACAGATGTAGAAATACTAATTTTATTTTTTTTCGTCGTCTGATATACTGTTTGTAATCATCAGTCGTCGGAGCACTCGACATTTCGCGTAGATCCTTCCTTTTCGTTGTCCTTCTCGACGGGACGACCCGTATTTCTCGTATTTGTGCGGCGTATAATACGACGGTCGAACCTTCCAAAGCCCTTTTTCAAAGTACGACGCGCGGATCGTATACAAACCGTGCGACCGTTTCATAATGCACGTCGCGTAAAATATTATTGTGGTCTGGATTATGAGCGCGCGGCATCAAATCCTTTCCAAAATGTCTCCAGGTCGCGTACTAATATATAACGGTTTGGTTTGTTCGCGAAAACCCGTACCACATGTGTATCGTTTGGTATGACTTATTGTTGCGATCATAAGCGTTCCTCTTGTCGTCCGGGGACGGTCGCTTTTAAAAGTTTACTTTAAAAAAGGTTCTCGATCCGCACGATTAGGCACAACGGGAATATCGCGGAGATTAATCGACAACGGTGGTTTACAATGGTTTTACCATAGACCAGAGGTTCTCAAAGTGTGGGGCGCGACTCTCCGGGGGGAAGGGGGCGCAAGACAATTTTAAAAATCAACATTGCATTGGTAGGACAGAAAATTTGGCCTATTAATTAAAATATTTTATAAAAAATATATTTTATTTTAAAATAAATTTGTAATATTAATATTAATATCAATATTTGTTGTTTGTTTTTAACTTTTTTTTTTTACTCTAAACATGACTATTAAAATTATTTTTATGAGGGGGGGGGCTCAGGTCTGGGGTAGACTAAAAGGGGAGGGCATGGCCTGAAAAGTTTGAGAACCTCTGCCATAGACGATTCCTTTTTAGTAATGAAAAAAAAAAAACACTCAAACAAGAGCATATAGTAACAATTATAATATATCGCGTTTCGTTGCTTTTGACTAATCAGACGATTCGTTTGTTTTCCAGCATTCCGGATGGCGGAAACTGAGAAACATTGTTCAGTGGACGCCGTTTTTTCAGACCTACAAAAAACAGAGGTATCCGTGGGTACAGCTAGCTGGACACCAAGGTACGTGTGAAACACATCGACTAAAATTGTCGTATTCATAACATTACGCGTTTACGAAATTCCCGTTCGTATCATTCATTGCACGATGACTATATTATTTTTATTCGCATCACCGTCGTCGGGGCCGGATTTTATACGCGCGCATTGACAACTCGAGATTCGATCGCCACTGTTTATGACTAATAATGACTTGTAACACGAATTGTGCTCGACGGACGACCTACGAGTCTAAAACGCGCGCGCATACACACACGATCGTATACTATAAAACAGGGCTGGGCAACTGGCGGCCCGCGAACCTTTTTTTATCTGGCCCGCGCTACATTTTATTTATATTCAATTTGATTATTTTCAATAACCTTTTTTCGTATTCTCAATGTTAATTCACATTATAAACGACAAAATAAATACTAATTTAAAATGCATATTTTTAATGACTTTTTTTCGCTCTCTATATATATGATCTGGCCCGCTAGATTATAATTTTCTAAACATTAGCCCTCTAGTAACTTTGAGCTGCCCATCCTTGCTATACAATATCGCCCGTTAAAAGTATTCGTTTTTAGAAGTAAAATTGATAAATCTCTAATGAAATTAGCACACGATATACACGCTTCGGGAGAGTGGACGGTTTTTCTTTTCAGTCGGGCGTGTATATTTTTCGTCGAAATTTGTGTATAATTTCCCCCCCCCCCCCGCTCACGTTTATAATTTATTCCTCTTCGATACGTCGAGGATCTGATTGTTTCCATAAATTACGGTAGATATCGTGTTAAATCTCGCACTCTCACACTCGGTCGAGTCGACAAACGGCGTATAGAGAGATATGGTCTAATGCAATTATCAGCGCGGCGCGGCGGAATAAATATTAATTCTATGAGTGGTTAACTGCTCAAAACTCGGCTAATGTCGCGAATACACGACTAAATATATTATTATGAGAGTGGATTAAAAGCCATAGTCGTGTAAGTCATATAAACCTTGATTAGAGAAACAAAACGATTTTATTAAAAAATAAATCCCAAATGAAATTATTACCTAGAGGGTCGTAACCAAGCATCTAGTAGGAATTTGAGTTATGACTTACTTCATTGCCTTTCAAAGATATACCCACCGTGTATATAGTTCATTCTTACAAAGAATACGACTTACACCACTATGTGGCTTTAACCCACTCGAACGAGTCAGTATTGTACGATGGAAATCGTCGTCTCCCCGCGGTCGTTCTAAATTAAAAACTGCGCGCGCCCGCGTCGTCGTTGTGAAATTATAGGCCGTTTCGGCGACGATTCTCGCCCGCGATATTTTTTTACCGCGGCAACCGTGTTCGAGTTCAGTTACCCGCGGTGTGCTTACCGCTCGGTCGTTGGTTTTTATCGCGGGTTTGTTTTCTAAAATTATGACGCAACGCCCGTATAATACGTGAATAATGTATATTATATACCGTACATACGCGCACTGCACTCTCAAACGGTTTACCTATTTATTATAATTACGCGCATTTAAATAATTAAAATGCGTAATTCCGAGAGAAATTGTTTGGACTATTGGCTCTATTATTGTTTGGAACGAAATCGTTCGTTTAAAATTGTTGTACTCCTAATGGGAAACAGCTCGGGGAAATAATTATCTTTTTAAAGTTTACGATATAATAAAATCAATGCTTACGCGGCGCGGCGTTTTGAATTATTTAATGTTACGATTAGTGTGAAAAAAAAAAAAAACAAGTTTTTTGACGATTTAAAAAAACATTTATTAAATTATGATTTTTTTTTATCGAGGCGTACGCTAACGATCGGGGCCGTAACGATAAAATTATATGGTTTTGTTTTCTTCTTTTTCCACGCGTCAATTCTTCCAGTATGGGAATTATATATAATACGACGCGAGAATGTGTCGTAAAATTGAAAAATTTTCATCAGTTTTTCTTCGCCAAGTTTCCGATAAAAATCGCGGAGGTGGCGCGGAATCCTTGCCGAATCGTAACCGATTTCGTTTATAATTAAATTATTCCGTTCGCATATACCGTACGCGCGCGCGGTTATTGTTGTATATAAATATTTATACATATTTAACCAGCTAGAAATAAAACACAATAACAATAAAAAAAAATAAAAAAATATGAAAAGAGAGAAAAAACAAACTCAAGGTCTGCGTGGTGGATTTTATCTGAGGCGTTTGAGTACTATACGGTATACACAACGCGGCAGTTTAATTCGTCGAGTACGTTTCGAAACTCGCGAAAGAAAAAAAAAACCTCTCGTAATATTTTTATATCGTCGCGTTGAATTATTGTCGTTTGAATGTCGGAAAAAAAAAAAAATTCGGGTCCGCGGGTATATTATTGCGTGTGTATTTTTTCACGTCTCGTTGTTATCGCGGCGTTTCTTCGTATCGCGTCCGCGAGTAAAACAAAAAAAAACGTCCACCAATATTATTGTCGGCGTACATAATTCTATCGATAACTCGTACATCGTAATAATTGATATTATTTATTCATAAGATTGTCGCCCGTTCACTAATAGATTACACGGTCGACGTACACATAAATCACATATTATTTATTTTGTTTTTTAACCTTCGATATATTATAATGTCGCGTTAAAAAAAAATATATGTGTTGTTTGATCGTATTTACACTTTTCTTGTCGGACGTCACCGATAACGCGGCGCGTATATTACAACGAACAAATATCACACAATAATGTAATATCGTCTCACTCTGTCGACCGTTGTTTTACACGTCGCTAAAACGTTTACCAATAGGTGTCGGACATACGAGGAGACGTGTGTTTCTTGTTCGCGTGACGACCATAACGCTCTGCAAAATTAGATTTTATTTCTCGGCATATTCCAGACCATTATTTGAACGTTGTTAAATTGAGACCGACTGCGGTTTTCTCGGTTCGACGCGTCGCGCTGAGTATTCGAACTTTGACGAAAATCGCGCGCGTTTCTCTCCGTTTAAACAGCCGATCGAGTCGATCGGTAAAATCGTGATTGTAAATCGTAACAAAACGACGACGATATAAACGTTTTAGATAAGTATGTACGTGTATATACATTTTTTTTATTTGATTTCGAAATAGACGTTATTTCTATTTTAGTAAAATTTATTTGCGCTTTTCCAGTCGCGTTCGGGTCACGTTTTGCGCTCGTGGCTTCTTATGGGGCGACCCCGTATACTCGTTTTCATAACGTATCGGTTATACATATGCATAAAATATATTCTTGTTTATATACACGAGTGTGATTTTTCGACGCCGGGTGGATTTATCGCGAGGAAAAAACCGTCCGGCGGCACCGCTATATAGTGTTACACCGAGTGCAGGCGGCGGTGTCGTATCGTAATCGAACGGGTACCGCCGCCGCCGCCACGTCTGTCGCGCGGTATCTCGATATCTTCGGACGACAGACCGGAGATTGTAAATAAACCGCAGCTTTTTCGAACGCGCGTCACTATATCGAAATCCGCGCCCCGCGTTCCGACGGAAACCTAGGCGTCGCGTGCTATATATTATGTGTGCGAATGCCCGTTGAATTATTATCGGTGCTCGGAGACGAGTTTTCGTTTTATTCGCACACGACGACGACGACGACGTTGTAGATTTACGACTGTACGTACCGCTTTACGATAGGAAATCGGACCGGAATTTCGAACATCGCGCTTCTAAAATCATTCGTACCGCACCCCCGTCTCTCCGTCGAAATTAGAAATTGCAAATTGCGACGCGCGTTCTCGAATCGTATATTGGTCGTTTGCCGCGGCGCAGGAAAAACATCAAGCGGGCACCGGATATAGGCACGTCGAGTTTCGAGGAGCGACTCATTTGTGCAAGAACGCTCAAAAAAACATCAAATGATTATCGTTTATGATTTCCGAAAAGATTTCCCGCAACGAATACGACACGTTTATGGAAAATAACGTTCGAAATGCTCGACAGTACTTGTGCGGCCTATACGCGGAGTCGATTGACGAAAAATCGTGAAAAAAAGAAAAGAAATTCATACCGGAAACCATCGGGAAACGCGTTCGGACGATTCGTATGTTCGCTCGTGTGATCCGAGAGCGGTGATTGATCCATAAGCCCGCGCGAGTGGAAAAAAAACGTAACGGTCCCGTCCGCTCGTCTCTCGTGCACGCTCGAAACGATTCGCGAGGATTATAGCGTCGCCAGATCGACCGGAGAAAAACGATAGAAAAGGTACATCTCGTCCAACAACAACAACAACTGTACACGTTTCCTTAAAATATGTTTGTACGCGACGGTTTTTCAAACCGCGCAATCGTCTTCGTCTCGGATAATAAAGCCGTTTGCAGAAATAAACGTGCGTCGTCGGTATTATAATAATAATATATTATGTGTGTCTGTTGCGGCAAGTCACACGCGCGGTGCGTTTCGCGTATTCCTCCGACTCTTATTAATTAAAAAACAAACGCCAGCCGTATAGAAGTATATAATATACAGTTGTAATACGACGTACAGCGCGGCGAGCATACACCGCAGTAATATATAGTTGCAAACCAGTTTTAAATTACGCTTTGGGTTGTTAATCGGTTTACGCCAGTCGGAACGCCGATCGAACTATATAATATTATTATTAAACTTTTACTATTGGCACGCGGTGTATATACACACGCACACACTCATAATCGTCGTGGCGGAACGTCCGAGTCGGGCGCGATTTTTGACCTTTTTAATGTTTTCATTTCGTTTTTTACTGCATTGATTTCCGTGTACGGTTGATGAATTTTCACCGAACTCGGTCAATATCGGACGTCAAATTTTTAGCCCAAACTCGTGGAATATAATATAGTCAACGAGTCGACCCGACTCCGACGAGTTACTATCGCGTAACGACGACGTGTGAAACGGTTAAATTAATTTTCTCTGTGAGGGACTCTATAGAAATTCGTTGAAAACCGACGTCGACAAATTGATTTTTTGTATCTCCGCGCGAGAGTATCTCGTACGTATCACATATGTCAATCGCCGTATTGTTTCGTTGAAATCTCCGTCGTCGTCGTCGACGGTCGGCCGCTGCGGGTCGTTGTCAACTAGTGCGGAAATTTTTCTCGCGAGCATTGCGCGTATCGCGCGAGCCTATGTGGTAGATCAAGCGCGATGATCTCGTGTTCGATTTTGTTTTCGTGAAAATGCAATTATTCGCGTGACATATCGATCGCCGGCGATCGACTGGCCCGCGGCGACACACAATAGTATCCTGCGCGCTTTCTACATTATTCCGTTTATCCTCGAATCGAGAACCGACGTGAAACATTACACTGCGATTGTAATTCCATTTTGTGTTCGTATTGTACACGTAGGGCGTGTTTAATCCGTCGACCCAGCGCGCGGACGACGGCTGTCGATGGCGATGAATCCGCGGCAAGTCTGAGCGCGTTTTTCCAATGTCGCGTCGCGCGATTCGCAGGACTCGGGGCGTGTAATAAGATTAAAATATACCCGACGTCCTGCCCGCTGTGTCCTTTTCTTTTCTAGTTGTTTCGACCCATCATAATGGATGCGCAAACGTTTCTCGTAAATATTATTTCAGTCCAATTATCGTTTTATTTTCGGTCCACTTCCAGTCGAATATTCAGTATGCGCGCGCGACAATCATTTCGGCCGCGATTGTTGAGTACATCCTATTATTGCTGTTCGCGGTGCAAAGTCATCGTACACAGTCGTAGCCCAGAGAACTCGTTAACCAGACTTGTTAGTCTCGCCGTGCGGTGGTTGTAACGCTCGCACATGATCGTCGTGTCAACGCCGTATACGACTCGAATTGAAAATTATCCGTAACGTATATATTATATTATATATTTCTGCGCGTACGTAAATGTCGCGCGTTAATAGCTCTCGTTTAACGGGCAGACGGCCGGAAGTCGCGTACTCGAAGAACGCGTGTTTCTCTAGGGGAATATACGCGCGTGTATGTGTACAGTTTGCGCGATAAAACACTATGCAATAATTCCTCCTAGCAATGTTACCAGGCAGTTTCACTGAAACATGTAACATCACAAATTGCGTTCCTTATATGTATGAAAAACATCCCCTGCAGGACCGTATTTTTACCGCAATGATGTCTTTCATGAAACGTTCAACTAACATACATTTATTACATCCCTGCAACATTTATAATATTACATCGCACGCACCTACAATAATAACGTATTTGGAACATTCGGCAACATTTCTAAGATGTTGCATAAATGTTTGCATAGTGTTGCATAGATGTTTTATTCGATACATTAATATTTTGTATATTTTACATTAATAATTCGAAACTCGTAACTTTAAATGCTGGCCATCGGCAGTTTGAATGGTTTTAATTCTTCCACAAAGTCAAAATCTAACCAATTAATTGGTACAACACTAAAGTCCTTGGTAGTTGTAAAAATTACAACTACCCATCGCTTTGATGGACCCTATATATTAAGTAAACAATTTATATTTATACTATATTCCATACTATAAACAGAACTTAGATTTAAAATTTTAAACTTACCTACCTATAATATATTATATATATTTTATTAATTTAAAATGTTCCAAACAAAATAAATGAATTGCACGAGGCACACCACGCGACACAAAATCAAATAACAAAATCAAAATTATAGGTTATATTTTATAACAGTAAAAGCATAAATAACGGTCGGCAGATCGTCGCCCGTCGGCAGCGGCCAGACAAGGACGTTAAATTATCACAACAAATGTATTTATAAACTTTTCCCTAGAGCAATCAGTTAGCAACATACCCAAAACTACCAATTAACGTTAAAAAGCGATGTTTCATATAAGTTATGTTTTTAGCGTTGTAGGGATGTTATACATTTTTATAATCAAGTGACAATTCAAAATATTTCAAATTAAACATCTGCGAAATGTCTTATTAACATTGAAATGTGATGTTCCGTATAAAGCCAAAATCATACATCCCAGAAGGCAACATAAAATGTTTAGTGGGAACCGCACGCAACGAGACGTGTATTTCTCGTGTATATACTGTGTGTGTGTGTACGATTTATCGTGAAAAAAGTCTGCTATAGACAAATTACCGGCGGCGCGGACAATGAACATTTATCAAACGACTCGACGTACACGACCGACCGCGAGACTAGAGAGAGAGAGAAGGAGAGGGACGACGAGTGTTCGCGAAAGACTCGAGAGAAAAAAAATTAAAAATTACTTCCCGACATTTGAAAAGTGCATGTAATATATCAAAAACATGACACTCGTAATGGGATTTGCAATCGAGGGGGAAGGAAGTTAGTAGCGGCGCGTCGACGTTATTCTCGCGGTCGTTCGGTATCAAAAACCGTTGGTCACAATTTACATACACCCAGGTGTATGTTATGTATACGTGTATTTAATTATTGGATAATAATATGAACGGTTCTATTGTAAACGGCGCGCGTCCTCGTGTTTTTCGTTTTTCTTTTTTATACTTTTTTTCTCGTATACCGAGCGGTTAAGTGTCGCAAGTACACTAGCGCCACGGAATCGATTTCCAATCCCTTCTCGGAACTCTTCTTTTCTTTTTCTTTTTTATCGCTTTGGTGAACTAAAGGATTGTTTTTTTTTTTTTTTTTGTAAATTTATACACTCCTATAGTCGACGGATTGTAGTTTTCTTATCATTCACGTTTTATATACACATAATATCACATTATCTGACGACGGCGTGGTAACCAAGCAACGCGGGATTGAGAAAACGATCGCCTTTGGTCGTACAGTTCCCGCGATTACTTTAACTTGAATATACCTAATATTACGACGACGAATGCATAACGACGTCGTGAAAACGGTGGGTTTCTTTGTTTTCGGGCGACTCTTCCGGTCGGTTTAAATACAACTGTTGTTACACGACATTTGGCGATCATAAAACGAGCCGCGATTCGGTATAATCAGAAAAGTTTGAAGCCGCACGGGTTTTTGTCCCCGCGGCTCCGAACGTTATTTATAATTAATAGTTATATATTCGTATTCGATAAAAGTTCTCCGTCGCGTACAATTATTACACGTCTACAGCGGGCGAAACAATCGCGTACAATTTTACGTACGTACATGTCGGCGCACACGATCGACATTATTATGTGCGCATTACGCTCGTAGTACCCGGCGTCTCCGTGAATTTATGACGTATTTGTATGCGTCCAATATTGTATGCGCGCACAATCGACAAGTGTCTAATTACTAATCTCTGCAATTAATAACGAATTATGTGTTTGTACAGAGACGTAGATGATTTACACGTCATTATCGCGACGATTTCGATTCTTCCCGAGTTTACTTTTCGTGCACTCCGACGTTTAGTCGATAGGTGTATTTAATATGATATTGTATAATATGTATCTATAAATAGCGTTGGACGCGCAGTTTTTTATGCGGAAATTCTCGAGCACAACTTGACACTTGTCACAATGTGAAATAATCATAGAAAATATTATAATCCACGTGCTTTAATAATAATTATAGTATTGGACGATTATCGGCATTTATTCTAAAACGAAAAAGTCTACGGTCAGACCGACCCGATGTATCGATAATTCATAGGCCTCCTGGTCAAACCCTTCCCCCAATCGCATACGTCCCCATCGACTGCCTATTCGACGAATAATATTGATAATTGCGTTTTATGTCTTTATAACCACTTTTTACTTTCGTTTTTGTCGATCCAGTAATTATTTGTTTTCTCCCGAGATATTTTAAGAACGTACGTTTTTTTTTGCTACGTCTGGCTGTCGTTATGGGCGGGCCTCTCTTTTTGGAGGGGCCCAACAAAAGGCCGTGTTTATGGTATATATCCTATTACGAATAAGTATTACGCGCGATTCGATCGAGATGAGTAATTAAACACCGGTGAAAACGCCCCCGTCTGTCGGCGCATAAATATGGTCCCGTGACGCGCGAACTCATATTACGAATACGTCTCGTGAACCACGACGTGGTGATTTTTCCCTTTTTCGGAAAAAACGCGACTAAACATCATCATAACCTAATAATAATGTCTGTGCGCTCGCTGTTGCAGGTAATTTCAAAGCCGGCCAGGAGCCGGGTACGATTCTCAAGAAACTGTGTCCTAAGGAACAGCTATGCTTCCAAGTGCTGATGAAGGACGTGTTAAGACCGTACGTGCCCGAGTACAAGGGACACGTGACCACCGACGACGGAGACCGTATCCTTTGTAACGAATTATAATAATAATGGAGGCGCATAATGTATTATGATGATGTGGTCCGGTATTGTATTGTAATAATAATAATAATATGCATTAAGCGCGTCCCGCAGCACACGACGTGTCTAGAACGTACAATAAAAGCATTTTAACGTTTTTTTCTTTTAAGTATTGTCGTTAAACGTTTAAAAAAAAAAAAAAAACATGTACATATGTATTCGATGTATAACATTAGTGTGTGACGATGGCCTCAGCTGGAATGACGTCTTTAAAAACACACGCGCGCGTGTAACCGCTCCGCAAGTCCGTGACCTACTCTATTATTAATATAACGCGACGAAAAACGATTTTAAAACAGTAGCGGCGGCGGCGGATTATAATATGTTAATCGCACGTTATTACGCCATTGAAATTCGGTCGTTTCCCGTCCGTCCGTCCTACCACATCCTCTTCCGACACCCGACGGATATAATATCGCGCGTATAATATACAATATTATTATCGACGTCGTCGCGGAGACGATATTAATAATTTTCGTCGGTTTTCGATCGACTTTTCGTAGCCGTCGCGATGATCGGTTTATAAATTTTCACGCCCACGCGTCCGGAGAGCAGCGGACTTTCTTGAAAAGTTTGAAATATTTTCGTTCTCTTCGAATACATTCTCAAACCAGAAAATAATCTTCCTCGAAACGTATGCTAATTATTTAATCACACATTACGCCGTATTAATGGATCCGCGATTATTGTATTATTATTAATAGTTCCACGGATCGTTGGATTTTGTTTTTTTTTTTCACGCTCATGTACGCGCGTTGTAACCATTGTGTATTCGTCCCGTCGTCGTCGTCGTCGTCGCCGGTAAAACGCGTTTGCTCAAATCGAGTACTTCGTAGCGAGTAAAATATTCAGTTGTCTAATAACGCTTTCATCGCAATCTCGACGGAAACTCGGCAAGGAAATAAGAGTAGTCCGCGGTAATCGCGAGCTGTCTGATGTTTTCCTTTTTAACATGAAATATTTTCGTAGACATTCTAAAACACGGGCGTTAATGTTCTGCCAGATATTCCGCAACAACTCGCAAAACGAATATTACATTCCTGCGTGTTTTAAAACCACCCCGCCCGTCCGCAAAGTCGATCTCGGAAAACCTAAAATCGCGTTCTCCGCGCGCGGTTTTAATAACTTATTCGATAATATTTATGCGTACGGATATCCAGTACGTCTATAAAAACGTCGCGTGCATATCCACTTTTAACAACACTCGCGAAAATCGCTGCACTCGACGCACTCTGTTTCATACATAATATTATGTATAATATTATTCTGTCGGTCGTTTACTTTTTCTCTCTCTCTCGACCGGACGCCGCAATTATAATACTGACTATATAAACTGTATATAATAATATATCCTATGCGTATTTAATATATACCGATGTTGTTGGCGCGTACACATAATTAACGCTCTAAAAGTCAAGCAAATGTGCGCCGTTTTAGAGACGACGACGACGACGACGACGCGCGCGCGTGTTGAAACCCAACGTGTACGACTCGTAGCCAAGTCGACTGTATAAAATATATTATATTTTTTATAAAAGTATCGGTTACGACGTTTTACACGTCGCCGACGGGATTTTTCCGCGGTGCTTTTTTTTTTTTTAAACACGTCGCGGGTTCGAGACGTGTTTTCAATTCCACGATTTTCGATTCCGATTCGCATACGACCGCGACGACGGACTCGGCCGCGCCGTTTCGTGTCGATATTATAATTTTAAATGTTTTTCGTGTTTTACACTAAACGTAATAAATCGTTTACGGATATTGTAATTCATTTATTTCATATTTTACCCGTCTGCCGGCGATCTAGAAGATACATTTCGGTCTGCACTATTTTGTGCCCGCTTTTAGTTTTACTTTTAAACGTCGTCGTCGGCTCTTATAATTCCGACCGATCGGAAATTAATGTAAAACACGATCAATGTTTTAGAGCCTCTGAAAATTGGATTTCGAAGAACGCCCGCGTCCTTTTGTCAAAACTCTCGTATACATCGTGTTTACAGACCGTACCGGTATTCCGAGATTTCTTTGTTATTATTTTATAATATTTTCTCTTTGATTACGCGCGACATTCGATGTTTTTTGTTTTTTTTTATTTTATTTTATTTACCGACGAGACGACTGTTTTTCTTCGTAACTCTGTGATTCTCTACGCTTTAGGGGACTATTTATTCGGCGAATCTTTTTTTCCGAGACTGAATTATTTTTTCGGCACTTTGTATATCCACACGAGGAGTATCGATTATTCCGCCGCCGTTTTTTAGTGTATTTTTAATTCGAGGCGAAACCGACGGCGGCGGCCTGGAACAATACTACGCCGCTTGTAAAACCTCATCGCATTGCTCTTCGCGCTCTCATTATAAACTCCAAATCAAATTCCACAGTCAGTCGCCGAATCATAGAATCGAAATATCGTTGTTGAAAAAAAAAAAAATAATAAGAATATCGAATTCATATAAAATCGTCAAACCCACCCATCACATATTTTTATAATTTGAAAAGTTCTCGAAACAAAAGAATTACTGCGCGCACCTATCTTCACTCTTTTTCATTACGTCCGCACAAATAAAACTCCGATCGATTGCTACATTATCGTGTCGTTTATACCTGAAATTATAATATATGCGTTCAGCGCGCGACTTGATCTCACCGCGACCGCGTTTACCTCTGAAACGTCACTCGACGTACATCGAATACGACGCGTAATGATAATCTATTAACGTAAATATATGCTAATTCCAATCTCTTATAGACGACAAGGGACGTTTGTTGTGTTGTTCTCGTCGGCTCAGGCCCGAAGTAACGAGGATCGCCTCGTTAGGTTAGTAACGATGCTGCTGACGATTTTAGCGCGCGGTTCGCGGAAATTCTAATAAAAGTTTTCGGCGAAAAAAATAAAATTCTACCGCACAGTCAGGTCGGCTGCGAGAGTGTGCGTGTTCCATTGTTAAATTTTTTTTTTCTCGCTTTTTCCCGTCGCGATTAGACGCGCGTCTCGGCGACCGCGGTCGTCAAGGTCGATTTTAATTTTGTGGTTTCTTTTATTTATTTTTTTCTATTTCACGACGTGGCGAAAACGCCGTAGCGTCGTCCGTTTATGGCTAGACTTCACCTGTAAAATATATATTTTTATTTATTTTTTTCCGTGTCGCAAACTCGAAAGCTGTATTTGAGTATATAATATTTTAACGCCGCGCTCACGTCGATTCTTCTGCGACTAAAATATATATTATTACGACGTTGCGCGCGTAACGAGCGTTTTCCGCGTGCTTTTTGTCGGTCGACATGCGTCAGAGGTTTCCAAACTACGGCTCGCGGACCACGTCGTTCTCCTAAGAAAAAAAATATAAGAAATCAAATCATCCATCTAGTCGTGTTCTATTGGAATTGTATATTTTAGATTTGGTATGGTTACAATAACCGTATACCTATTTTTCTTCTGTGATTGACTCTTACGTTTTTTTTTTCCTGGGACTAATTTTATCTATTATTAATCCGCTGAGTGTATTATATATAATTCAGCTTGTTTAGACCGACTTATTAACATATCGTTCGAATCGAAAATGTGTTGAATTTATAGTTTGTGGAGTTCGTCAGAGTTCTCTCTAGCGCTCCTCTCCTTGTTGCGCTTAGGCATAAGGCCCGAGCGTTGGAAAATAATACAATACAGTCTTCGGCGGCCATGGGCGAGTCCGTAAATCGTTTCTGAATTCCGAGTGAGGTTTTTTAAATACGTACACGCGGCCAATTACTCGTGTATTGTGTCGTGGATAGGTGATCGGCGGGGACGCGGTTAGAAAATAATCTCGATCGATCGATCGTGGTATTAAATAATATACATTTGCGCGCTAACAATCGAACGATTTGAATACGATTTTAAACGTTTCCCCACGCGTGTTTCGCGTCGTCCACGCGCATTGTAGTACAATAATATCCGACCGTATACTGTACAGGGTGTCTGCTGACAATAATGCGACGACTTGAAAATGTAGTTTTGTTTTCAATTCCACCCGATTTACAATCTCGATGTTAAAAGCATGTACTCAATCGTATTCTGTTTTTTTTTTGTTTTAATTAAAACAGCCGTTTTGTATAAACTCATCCTGTAGAAAAACATGTCGATTGTGGGTCACATCGATAATAATTCTCCGACGCAATTCTCGAAGTCTGTTGAAATTTAAATATATTTCTCGCCAATTCTTAGTGCTATCTGCAATAGACCGCCTCGCGATAACTTTTGGAATTTTCACATGGACTTGAATGTTTTAGGAAATTAATGTAATCTTTGATAAACGTTTCTGATATGGCCGTTTTTTCAAAAATAAATTACCGTTGTTATGCTTTCGATCGTGAAATCGATTTCAAAACGCGTTTTTAATTTTAAATTTCAAAAAAAAAAAATTAATCTCTAGTATCCACTCGATAATATATCAAAATAACCGCGACGTACATTTCGAGCGCCCGTAATCGTTGAAAACCAAACAGTTAAACTTGAAAATATCGAACAGAAAAAGTTGTCTCACGTCGGTTGTCCGGATCTCCGTGAGACGCGACACCGCGTTATGACTGAATACAAGTCGTGCGATTTTTAACCGTCCCGAGATTTCTAATTGAAAGCGATTTCAATAGTGAACGATAAATACGTTTTATAGTCAACGCCGGCGTTATTATTATTATACACAGTCGAACACACAGCCAAGTATTATAATTTATAATATTATAATATATTACTGTAATTCTCGAGATTATATTATGCGCTATTCAAACGTTTGGCTGCGTTGACATCATAATGGTGTCGCCGTTTATAAATTCTAATTAAAATACCATTACCTGCTGATCGCCGCGCTCCCCGACCCCGCGCCGTTTCCAAAGCATTTACAGATTCAACTCTCACGGATTATTTTCTATTTTTTTTTTTTTCCCCCCCCATAAAACGATCGTTTAATAACAGTATAATGATGGTAAATCTGATTCCCGGACAAATGCAGTTTTCATATCCTACGTTTATAGGAGTTATATACTATATATTTTATGATTTTCCTGTTGCTCCGGAGAAAAACGTCGCTAGAAACTCATATCAGTCGATCGCGGTTCCGGATCGAGGGATTAGAGTCCGGGCGGGACAAACGTCTTGTGCGAGTTGATCGTGCGCCCGCCCTTAACGGCGTGACAGTGCGATTTCAATTATATTATGTTTAGTATTAGAAAATACAGTTTGAGTTTCCTTGACTCGATAATTCGCGCACAGTATACCTTCAGCTGGAAGACTTGTTGGGCGACTTTACTTCGCCGTGCGTGATGGACTGCAAGATCGGCGTCCGGACGTATCTGGAAGAAGAGCTGGCCAAAGCCAAGGAGAAACCCAAGCTGAGAAAGGTCAGTGACTCGAACGAATACGTCCGACGACACGACGACGTTGTCTCTTAGTTTTTGTCGTACTGTTTGCACGATCTTACAACCGTCGCGCGTTTCTTTCAGGACATGTACGAGAAAATGATTCAGATCGACCCGAACGCGCCGTCGGAAGAAGAACACCGGCTCAAGGGTGTGACGAAACCCAGGTGAGAGATTATATTATGATATCAATTATATTAGCTCTCTGCGCAGACCGTTTTCTCGGACGGTCATAATAATTGATAGGTGCTCGCGTCGAACGTTATCGGTTCGTTTATTTTTTCGAGTGTGGAGTAATGCGAGCGCGACATATATACCCGTTCGCGCGAATAACAGAGGTTCGTAACGGGGCGATAATTATTATAATGTAATAATTTATGGCGGCCGAACGAGTTTGCGCGCACTATATAACGATTATGTATATTATTATTATTATTGCGATTATTGTTATTATATTATATACGTACGAGAAGAATGATTTCTAACGCCTTTCTTCGATCGAGAAAAACGCATTTCGCGTACGTCTCTAATGGGTGTCCGCAGCACACGTATTTTATTATTACGCTCGCGATTCAATTATTGTTGCTCGTAATACAATATTTATGCGCGCGCGCGCTCTCTTGAGTTATTACGGCGATAAAATTAAGCGCATAATATGTGTAAGACGTGCGCGGTCAAGTTTCGTTCCTTCCCCCCGAAAAGTACTCGGGGGCGGAAAACCGACGACGGCTTTCGATTTCTAACGCGCCGGAAAAGGACCATTTTTTTTTTCGTTAAAAAGCGAAACGTGTAATGATAAAGCCGGTTTTTGTTCTTTTCCGTTCGCCGTACCTATCTGTTACGCGTTTATCGCGCGAAACTCCTCGATGTACGTATTGTGTGATTAATCGCCGTATACCATTTGCATACTTTCGTATAGAAACAACGCGAACGGAATACAAATTCGCCTCGTTATAATATGTACGCGATTCGTATTTCGCATTTCGTTTTGCATATTTTACCGTTTGGGATTTGAAATCGGCGATTTCAACTATTTCAATTTGAATATCTTTAGCCGAAAGTGACGCGAATTTCGCGTTTTAAATTTCTAACGAAGCCGACTTTTATAATGACGCGTATTATACTTTTCGACCTTTGACGTGCGCGCATCAGTCGGCAGCAACGATTGTCCGTTTTTCGTGACGAACGGAAAATAGTTTTTCCATCTTGACCAATGATTATCAACATACGTTTCTGACGATAACGTCTTTGGAAACATTATACTCGTTCGTCTGCCCGTAACCGTTTTCCGGATAGGTTTCAAATTTAACAGAACAACTCACCCGGTCATCGCCCCCGTTTTCATGCTTTTTCATCGTTTAACGATTGAACAACTATTGTCAATCGTTCGTAAAAAAATGTATACAGACGAAATTCCGAAATGTCGATCGAACGGCTTACGATTTATTTCAAAAAACCAAACTACAACTCCTGAACTCAAAATAATAGTGTAGGTGACTTAAAACGTTGGCAAACATTTTTATGTGACTTTTTTTTTTCCACAAAGATTAAAAATTAAAACATAAATGTTTAGTAAAAACTTTTTTTCGTTTTAAATTTAACAGCTCACATTATTATAGTGTAAATCTTAAGATTTTTCTAATCATAATATTCGAGTATTTTTACCCCAAATTGAAAAAATGTATCGCTCGCGTTACGATCGATCTCAATGATAAACGACAATAATAATATCGTAATTATTTTCTCTAGATCTTGACGGCGCGGCGGCGGCGGTATATCGACGATCGCGCGCGTACGTGTGTGCTTAATATTTATCACTTGATAAATACGTCGTTATATCTACTATTGTATACGAGTATAACGCGTCAATGAAATAACGTTCTGTTGTTTGCTCGTACGTGTATTATTATTGATATTTTATCTCTCTCCTTATTCGTACGGGCAGCATAATTAATTAACCGTACGGATCATTCCGTTGCGGGACGACGACAATAATTTATAGAAAAAAAAATAAAAACCGCGTGTAGGTATCACCGTGGTATAATAATTATAATACGTCTTGAAACGCTCGCCGCGCGTACGATATTGTGTTCTATTATTATTGATGATACGTGTACGCCGCGTATAATTATCGCGATAAAATAACAATGAACCTTGTTATTGTTGATGTTGTTATTATTACTATTATACACCGTTGTGTGCGCGGAGACGATACGTGTCGATAATTAGATATTAGACTTGCTGATTTATGCACAATAACGACGACGACGACGACGGCCGACGCGCTCAAAGTTTAAGGTGACTCGTTATTATTAATAAGCGTCGGCGCCCGAGAAAATTTCGACTTTGAATATTTATCGTTTCCGGGGTCTACCTACCTTTTCTCTCTCCGTCTGTTTCGGCAACGGGCGGCGGAAACGGACTTTTACGACGAGACCGTCGCCGCCCGGTGTGTTGTTTCGTCCTGACGTTATCAACACGTTCCAACCGCGTCTTTCCGACTCATGAAAATCTCACAGTCTCCCCGTCTCCCACCACCACCGATTTTCTCTCGAATACGAATGATTTTTCTTTATTATGTAACACCGGGCGTGTAGATAAATAATGCATGTAGTTTGACGGTTTTATTTGAAATGTAAATATCTATTAAAAAAAATATGAATTACTCGATGTAAATGTAATGTAGGAAAAAAAAAACAAAAAACACTTTGACGTTTGTCGAACGACTCTTGAATTATTTATTACCATACGCGCGACGATACAATCCGTTGCGATAAACCATAAAATTGACGGGAATACAGTTAAAATTAAAAACGCCCGCGAGGGAGTGACGTGAATGCCCGCGTTGGGAAAACGCAGAGTTATAATATATTTCCGAATGGATTTCGATGATATTCACAAACGCGTTTGATGCGGCGCCGTTTCATTCAATATACGTACATATAGCGTAAGATTCCAGCGGGAAATAAATCGCATTTTAAATATTATATTGATCTTGTTCAATGATCGTGTTACGTGTCTGCGCGAGAGACGATCGAAAGACGAGCCGACATGACGAAAAAGTACATTGCAATAATTATTGTCATTCGCGAATGTTATCGTTAGTTACTCGCCCTATAATATTGTAACCGTTTTTTTTTTTTTTGCGCTCCCCACAGGTACATGGTCTGGAGAGAAACGATTTCGTCGACGGCCACGTTGGGCTTTCGGATCGAGGGGATCAAGAAGAGCGACGGTAAATCGAGTAAGGATTTCAAGACGACCAAGAGCAGGGAACAAGTGATCGAGGCGTTTCGAGATTTTGTCGCCGGTTTCCCACACGTTATTGTGAGTCATGCGTATTATTACTATTTCTGTAAGATGTCTATTAGTAGTGGACACGCCTCTTGAAAGTGGATACAATCCTCCAAAAGTGGACACTTGAAAATCATCCGGCCGCGCACTACATATAGAGGTGTACGAATGGGAATTTTTCAAATAGGGTCCTACGTCGCGTTGACGATATTTTTCCAAGTTCTAATGAAAAATATTTCTCTTTGTTTATTGTTTTTTTTTTTTTTTTCATACAATATAATTTAATCGAAACGTACTAAGAGCAAAGAGACTTTTCGTTTCTCTTGTAAAAATCGTTAAAACGCATTCTTTTTAACGAATTCCCATTCGTATAATATTTATCATACAATACGTGTACGGCCGTGTTTCACGCGTTTCAATAACGTGGCGTTTTACGTTTTTCTTCTTTTTTTTTTCAGCCTAAATACATCAACAGATTGAGATCGATCAGAGATATGTTGGTCAAGTCCAAATTTTTCACCACACACGAGGTTTGTGGCAAATTATATCGTATGCGTAATCGTTAGTGAAATATCGTCTATTTGTAAACGGAAAAAAAAAACCGTATCGTTCTAAATAGCACGTGTGTGTAATGTCCCGCGACGTTAGACGAATGACTTTTCCGCGCGGAATAACTATAAACAGCGGTGTGTCTGCTCGGCACGAACGAAAATCTCGTGCCCGCGAATGGATTTGTCGACAGATTTCCATTTTACACTAATCACGACGTGTATATACAATTTACGACCTAATCCGAAAACAGATCGACTTAAACTTTTTGAAATCCTCCGCGCCCGACACAATGACCGCGCGCGATAGTGTACGAAAAAAAAAAACACGAGACTCTCGTGTCTCGTTAATCCGGAAACGGGTTTTTTTTTTCTCCCCCGATCCGTTTCCCACGACCGCGTGCGTTTTTTCGAATTAATCTTTGTGTATCCGTTACGAAATCTATCGAGTATAGAAAACGCGTTGCTGTTTTTTTTTTTTATCATGCGCGCGTTTTGTACGCGGTGTATATTCCGTGCGAGATCGACAATAATAATTATTACTACTACTATCTCGGCGACCTTAAAAGATGAATTATCAGATGATAAAAAATTCATTAGCGACGTCAGCCGCGCCCGCCTCCGACCGTGGTTTATCGCTTTTCTCCTCGGACAATCGCCGCCGAAATTCGATTCGTAATAATGACGACGACGGCGACGACGTGGTGAACAGAAAAATAACAACTGCGGAGTAAAGGAGACGTTCGAAATATATAAATATCGATAAATTTATTGTTCGAAAGCAAAAAAATAAAATAAACGGTCGTCGTGCGAAACGAAACAATCAAATCGTCTCGGGCGAGTCGGTCGATGACGCGGCGATTTCTTTTACGACCGAGTAAAAATAATACAGTGTCATATTGTATACGTTTATATTATTTAATGTCGTGGACCGCCGCATAAACGAATCGAATAATTCTTTTCTTTTTTTTTCGAGATAACGAAATTGTCAATAATGTTTATGTAATATTACGGGCGCCGAGTAAATAAACGCCATGTCTATGCATGTGCTGACAAAACAAAACAAAAAAAAAAAAAAAAAAAAACCGTCCGTGCGAGATTATACTCGTTTCAATAATATATGTGCATAATAATAATAAAAGAGGAGGAAAATAATTCGTAATCCTCTTCGTTTAGGACGAAATAAAAAATATACATAATATTATTATTATATCGTTTCGCAATATTATCGTTTAAATGTTATGACGTGTCGTCGCTTCGACGACGTCAATTACGCGAGTTTGTCATTATATCGTATGCGTTCGATAAAACGTGCAAATTAAAAAGCGTCGACGACGGCGACGGCGCGATTGGAAAAAACATGACCTTTTTCGAAACAACGTTTTTACCTACCGCCACCGCGCGCGCGTTCTAACACGACGCCGAGCTATTATTATTATTATTATTAATGCGAGTACGTTCTGTGTTGGTGGCCGCCGATTGCAAACACCGCGCGCTGCTCAAACGATTACGATGTGTATGGGTGAAAGTATGTTTGGTGAAAAAACGAAATAAAAAATACGAATGTAATAATACTTTATATATCGTCGTCGTCGTCGTCGTTACTACTGCGATATCGTGATTCGAATAAATCAGAGTTATTATTTTTCGATCCTTTTCCCCCGGAATTTCTTTGAGAATTTGGAAAATGTATCTACCCGTCTCGTCGTCGTCGTCGCCGAACACGACTTATTCCATAAAATAACCGTAGCGGAGGCTATTTTGTGGGTCCCAATAAATAACGACGAACGGTAGAAAAATCTCACGCGAGCGCGTCGCGATGATGTCGCCGCGTAAGATTGGTTGCGTGTCGAACGATCGGTAAGGCGACTACAACAAAATAAATAAAAACAAAGCGTATTTTAATATATTATAAAATAATTTAAACTATTAAATATATCTAATATGGATAAAAAAAAAAGGGCGAGTTACGAGATTAGGACGACCATACGGGTGACGGGTGATCGGTCTTTTAGATTATTTGAGATCATTGTCTACCGTCGATGTCGGGGGAAAAAAAAACGATTCAGAGTGAAAGAACGGGTCTGAAAAAAGTTTTTCGTATATTTTCATAAAATTTCAACGAAATTTGATTGTTCAAATGTTTATTGTAAAAAAAATTGAGCCCGTGCATTTCCAAAACGTTTTTGTTGAACAGAGATCAAATTTCGAAAGGAACTTTTCGTATAATAATTCTCGAGAGGTTTTGACGAGCCAAAATCTACTCCGTTGACGTTTTACGAAAACTCAAAAACTTTAAATCTTCTAAAATAGAGCACCAAAAAGTCAAAACCGTTCGACATCAATATCAACTCTAGAGAATAGTCGTATAAATATTCGGTGAAAAGTTCAAGTCCAACACTGCGATCGATGCTTTATGAGTTACGACGACGAAAACAAAGAATTTGTCGAAATCGGTTTACCGTAAACTTTGTCGTTTTTCGTCAGTTTGTCGCGTATGACTTTTGAACTTTCGGGAAGTAGCAACAAAACCCGACTTTCGACCAGAAAGCTCCCGGAAAATCATCGGTCAGAGCAAGTCTTCTGGTCGAAATCGCGTTTCGCTCAGAATCTGAAATAGGTCTTGCCCGATGATGATTTTCATTCGAAAATTGTAGTAATCAATACTTGCGCTTATTCGTTACAATTCTCCAGGCGAATTCATTTATCGGAAATGTCCAAAATGTTTTCTTAATAAACTTGTTTCATCACACTTTGTTATTGTTAATAATTCTCCTCGCGTAACGTTTTTTTTTTGTTTCTCTCCTACGCGCGTAAACATGACAAAAAACAACCGACGCCGCCGCCTTTTGTGTAATTATTATTATTATTCTACTCGGACGTAGGCTCGAACCGGAGACCATTCGTGTTGCGGTCCGGAAAGACTAGTAGTACACGTCGTGACGTCACGGCCTCGCGTACTTGAAAACAGCCGACTTTTGCGCAATCGAAACTTCTCTTTTTTTTTTAACGACAGCCGCGCCGTGTCGTGCGCGGACGAGAGACCACTACGACGCGACTATAGTATTTGTATCCCCCTCGCCCTGCCCCCCTCCCCATCGATCTGATTAATTATTCTAATTGACTCCGAAGACGCGCGTCGCGACGACGACGTCATTTAATCGCGTTCGTTTTGCGCGCTAGAAAAATAATCTTTTCGTCCTTCGCGAGACACAATATCGGGCGGTCCAATACTACGTTCGCGTACTCGTATTTACTACAATTATAGTTTTCGCGTCCCTAGAGTGCCGTCGCTCGTTTTTCAGAATTCTCATTTCGTCGGCATTCGTTCGACTATACCGTTTTCTTCGACGTCTAACTCACGTCCCATCGTCCGACGCGATAATTATTATTATTCGTCTCGCTCCGACAGAATTGAACTGCCCCGAACTGTCGTCGCTTGAAAATCACGTTACCGAAACCGTCGTAATACGAAGAAGAAAAAAATTGAAATAACAGCACACAATCCGATCGAAAATCAATGATTTGTTTTTAAACCGGACTATTCACCGAACGCGTGGCGAATATACGTATTATTCAAACTGCGAACGTATCATTACGGTTTCTCTTCGGTCGCTAATCGCTACGTAATATAGTATAACGATCGAAATGTTCGATTTCGGACCCGTTCGATTTAACTTAAACGATCGCATAATAAATTGGCGTTTTTTTAAATTGTTTTATCTCTCCTCTACTCTCCGAGCGTATTAATTCGAACATCGATCGCGCGATCGATATAACAAACGGTACGTGATTTCTAAAAAAAAAAACACTACTGCGTTTGTTATTTATCGATTTCCGTCGCGTTAGCGATATCTTTATATGATGTACGTGCGTGCGTGCGCGCGCGGTTCGTGGTAATACGAGATGAAAATACGCGTTTCCGAAACGATCCTTTTGACTTGGAAAAACGCGAGAGCGCACAGTGAGACCGATATTACGTCGGGTAATACGAGGGGTCGCCCTTTGTGGAAGAAAATCGCATTTGATCTCGTTACAAAAATCGAAACCCTTTTCATAAAAGAGAATATATTATTACTGTTATCTTTCATCAAACGCGTAATGCGCGTAGACTCGGAGCCGCGTAACGACGTTTTCGAAAACGACGAAATCCTTTGACCTATATAATTATAATGCGACGTGTAACCGGCTCGGAAGTAAAACGAATAGCGCTCCCGACGTTTTCCCAAAACGTTCAATTATTACAATAATAATACGGCGGAGACGGATAAAACGCCGCCGGTCTCGTCTTGGAAAACATTTCCTTGCGTCGTCGTTAGTAGAAAACCACACTCGACTCTCGTCGGCACGTTTCATCCCGTACCGATCTAGTGCACTCGTTCGTGGGTTCGTTACTGTCGACACACACACTCGGTTCGCGCGATTAAAAACCTCAAACAATATCTCACGACAATATTTACTCGAAAATTTCACACAAAACCACCGCCGGAAAGCTTCGATATCGTTTTTCAAACGCGAGTTAAAAACTCGGATTATTTTTATTTTTTTTTCCATTCCATTTCAAATACGTTTCTCGTTTGGTTTGATGTGTCGACGCGTAGTCGCCTTTGGAAAAAAATTTAATATTTCCAGTAGAGTTTTAACGGTCGTCGAGTATTTATTTCCGCGTGTGTCAATATGAATTTAGCGAAAACCTGACCGGTTTTTTACGAGAGAAAAATATTTATATGTTTTTTGTTGTTTTGGACTAAAAGTCGTTCGTGGTAATTTTTACAATCGATTTCGTGAAGGGTGGGAGGAAAATGGTTGCCCGTCGCCATTCGAAATAATTAACAATTATATTTTATCTATATAAACCGACCAACGCCGACGACAATAAACAGTAACTGTAATAATATTATGTAGGGGGGGAAAAAACGTGGGCTTGATAATTCGTTCCTCTCGATTATGATGACTGTTGTTTTCCCCTGCTTCTCTTCCTTTTCGTTTTCGTATTTCATTTCTCGTGGTCTGAGGGGAGTGCCCGCATTACGATATCATACGCAATAGAACGACAATATAATATACGAGTATATGATCATAACGTTTTTCGTATTTTGAATGCGCAGGTGATCGGGAGCTCGCTGCTGTTCGTGCACGACAGCAAGAACGCCAACATATGGCTGATCGACTTCGCCAAGACGTTGGTCCTGCCGGCCGACACCAGGATCAACCACACGTCCGAGTGGGTGGTGGGCAACCACGAGGACGGTTACCTGATCGGCATCAACAACCTGTTGGACATATTCGCCGAGATGAACGCCGCGGCCAACACGTTCCCGGTCACGCTCATCGAAGTCACGGCCCCGTCCGAAGTCCCGGCCCCGTCGTCCGAAGTCACCTGAACCGGGGGGCCCCCCGACTCCGCAACCCCGTTCCCCCTAGCCCGCCACCGTGTATCGTCCGTCGGTCCCGCGACCCGTTTTCGGTCATGATTGAGAGAGGAAAAAAAAGGAAAAAGGAAAATTGATTATTTAAAAAAAAAAAAAAAAAAACGACGTCCTGGGAAATGCAACGTATGATATTGTGTCGTACAGGCGTATATCACGCGCGCCCGAGTCGGATCGATAACGACTATTATTAATTATATAATCGTGTTTCCCTCCCGTCTCTCGATTTCGACGAGTTTTTCTCTGGAAGCGTTTTTTTTTTTTATATATATATGTACTAGATAATTTGCCATCAGTATTAAAACAATGATCTAGCAGATAAATCAATACATATATTATTATGTTTTTGTTTATACGTAGACGTGTGATATATGTATATTGTTATTATTGTTATTGTCACGCCGGCGACGCGTCGATGATTCGCGCCCAGCGTTTTTGGACGACGACGACAGACGACCTCTGTTTTATAGCCACGCGACCACCCCGTACGATTCTCAAAATAATATATATTTCGACGATACATATATTTTATTTATACGTATAATTTTAATTCGACGTTATTATAATATTATATACTATATAATATTTTATATTGTAATATATTATATTTCTATGACATGTAAATGTATATAGTTTAAGCGAATAATTTTTTTTTTGTTTTTTTTTTCCCCTCGTGTTGTGCGGTTTTATTTCGTTGTTTTACTACTATTATTATTATTATATTACTATTATTTATTTATTATCGCTTAATTTTACGGTTTTTTTTTTTCGCTCTGTATTTTTTCATTTTTTTTCGTTTTTTCTCTGTTCCGCGTTCGGAAATTTTATTTAACGAATCTGTCCGTCGTCGTTGTACGAGGAGTAAAATATCATGTAATACACGATAATAGTAATAATAGTACGTTTTTATAATATTTAGTAA
The DNA here is from genome assembly GCA_948098885.1 of Drepanosiphum platanoidis. Lineage (NCBI taxonomy): Eukaryota > Metazoa > Arthropoda > Insecta > Hemiptera > Aphididae > Drepanosiphum > Drepanosiphum platanoidis. The sequence goes on along the minus strand of OX402534.1, from coordinate 12,360,328 downwards.
ACCTCTACTCTCGATAATAATAATAATAATAATTCATTTCGCGCGCGCGCGCGCGCGCGAATAAGACGCGCGTGTTTGTGTATTTTTTTTCTTTTCTTCTTTCGATTTAGAGTGTGTGAAATTTTCGATTTTATTTTAATTGTAATCGTTTTTTTTTTTTTTTTTTTTTTCGCTCCCCCTCGTGTACAGAATATTTAAATAAGACTTGTGAAAGAAAACCTTGTTATATTATTTTATTTTTTATTTCACTTCGCACATGTGTACATAATAAAATCGTTATCGCCTAATTGTTCGACTGGTTTTTTTATCGCGTGGATTTTTTCGTTTTTCCCCTCTCCGTTTTGTTTCGCTTTCTTTTCCGACGTTTGTCGCTCACGTGCTCTGTGCTCTGTAACTATGCTAATATTATATTGCCACGCCGCCGCGCCGTCTTGTGACGCCGTAACGTTTCGAACGGGCCGCGTCTCACACAGTGTGACGATCGCAAAATCCTTGACGTTTTTTCTGTGACGAAAACGCGCGGGTACGGCTCTGGAAAATCACACCGCTTAGGAAAAGAAACGCGGCAAATGGTAACGTCATTATAATGTGCTTTATTTATTGATAATAACAAATCTCTTAAAAATATAATAATATTCATATATATATATACATGTGTGTGTGTGTGTGTGTGTGTGTGTATACATATATACGTATATATGTGTTTGTGTGTATATACACACGTGAGTACGGTGTACGGGGTGTGAGGTCGTGGACGTGCGGAGTGAAATGAAAGAAAGAAACCGCCACCCCGCGACCTCACAACTCGTACCCGACGCGATCGGCGTATACGTCGTGAATAAATAAAATTTTAACGTTTATAAAATCGTATATCGCGCGTTGATTGAAAACGTTGGATTTTTTTTGTTCTTTTCGCGAGAGAAAACAAAAAAAGAAGAAAAAAAATCAAACTCCCCCGATCGCCGCGCGGTTCGGGTGGTCAGTCTTCGATGTTCAGGCGGACGTCGTCTCTCTTGCAATCGTCCGTCCGACCGCAACAGTTGGCCGCGACGGGCTGCTGCTGCTGCTGCTGCTGCGGCGTCTCCACCGACGCGGTCGGCCTTATCGAGAACCGTCGCACGCGCTTTTTCTTCGGTCTCCTAGCCGTCGGTTCGGGCGTCGCTTCGCTGCACGAAGCTTCCACCGCCGACAACGCCGCAGCCGGCGGCTCCTGCAGGACCACCTGCGCAAAACGATATGGTTATTTTTTTCCGAACGATTTATACAATTGTTTACGGTGGACAATAAAGGCTCAGTCAAACAGAACGCGGGCACTGTATTGTATCTTTGATTGCGTCAACGTGGTTAAATGTAACGCGGGCAAAAAGCTGTTTACAATGTTATCATAATTCATATTGTATCAATATTGTTGTTTTCGAGATAGAATAGTATAATATACTATATTTTAGGAAGGTACCATGAGGCTAAACATTGTAGCTAACATAAAATATTATTTATTATTAGGGCCCGGATTTCAATGCAAAGTGCATATTTTTTTGGTTGATCATACACAATGCTTTCTAAGTACATAATTCGTTTCATGTAACGAGGGTTTGAAAACTACAAATTTTATTTTGCATTTTTTTGCATATTTCGACGTTTTTACATTTTTAGGGCATTTTTAGCATTATTGGGTCATTTTGTTGGTTTTTAATGCATATTTGTTCAATGTAGATATAAAACTTGGACTATTTAAAAAAATTATCTTAAGATAAATTATTTTCTTGATATTTAAAGAAGGTTTATCGGGTTTTTCCATACACATTGTCAATTTTTTTTTCGATTTAGTTTTTATCTTATCTTAATTTATTATTGACTGTAGATCGTCATGTAAAAATAATTATTATGTCTCATTTATAAATTATAATTTGTATAAAAAAAAATATATGGCATTTTTAAGGTCATATATGTGGTAAATTGTATTTTTTAAGGGCATTTTTAAGGTCATTTTTGTGGTAAAATGCATTTTTTAAAGGCATTTTTGGCTATTTTCTAGAGCATATCTGTATGGTTTTAAGTGCATTTAAATCCGGGCCCTATTTATTATCACTTTTATAGCAGCGGGGTGTTCTGAACACCCGTGGATACGTAATATTTCAAACTTAAAATATAAAAAAATTTATATTAGAATTATATATATTAGATTATATTAGAATGAAAAAAAAAACGGTGTAACACAAATGGAAACACGTGGTGTTGTGCCGTGTTCCCATTAAAAGCGCAGTACTGACAGACCGCGCAAAATTGCCAGCGCTTTGTTTGACTGAGCCTTAAGCTGGGCGAGATGCAATAGACGAGGGCGCGATCGACGTCGGCGGATTTTTCAAGTCCGAGAAAATATGCTCTCTCGAGAAGAAAGAAAAAACGATTCCCGAGCGTAATAGGAGACGGGTCGAATAGTTTCCGGGTTTTCGTATTTCTATGAGATTTCAGCTAGTGTTCGCGAGAATTAGCGCGACGAAATATACGATCGATACCGATGAAATGGTCTTTCGAATTTGAAACCTGCACCGTCGTGTCAAGCTCGTGTATGAGGTCGATTGATTTTCTCGAAGAGTTCCGTAAAAATTTCACGATTAAAACACCCCTCGCGAAAACTCGCGCACGTTTTTTTTCGTGTACATTAAAGTGAGATCGACTCATGAAAAACTTTTGATTGCATTTTGCGAGATTTCTCGACGAACGGAAATTGTTTTATCGACGTTTTACGCGAAAAGAAACCCAAGAGATGATTCGAACGTTTCGACTGCCGATAAACGGCGCGAATTTCATTTAAAACGTTTGGAAAACAATACGACGCCGGTTAGGTTGCCCCGTAAGCTTTTCAAATCGCTAGGGTCGAATGAAACGCAACGACAAATAAATTAATATCGAGATTCGTCGAATAAAACCGATCTCATAAAAAAATATAATTTTCTAACGTTTGTAAGACTTTTAATTGATTTCCGGTGAATTTCCCTTCTCTTTTGTTTTTGTTCACAAGAAAAACAACTTTTCTAAAATCTTGGTATTACGTTTTCAAACCATAAAAATTCATAAACTTTTCGATATTATTGCTTTGACGAAAAAAAAAAGAAAATATTGCAGATTTTTCTCGGGTCCCGTCAAAGTTTCAAACGCTTACGAAAAAAATACGTCGAAACCGCGTGAAAACATATTTCAACGTTCGACGATTGCAAAAAACGCGTTTGAGAAAAAGTTTAACGTTTATCGTAATGCACATAAATCTCGACGTTAGAATATTTTATCATTCGAACGGTTTTCATTTTCGTAAAGTTTACGGAAAAGCAGAAGTGGGCTCTTATCATTGCAATATCGTTTGGGAATTCGTAAAAGAAATCCGTAATGTTCAATAAAAAACGACATCATCAATTTAAGTTTTCACCAATGGATTCGCCAAGTCTCGGGGAAGGTTTTGAGCTATAGTACGTCTCGAAAATCCAACCCTAAGTGGGTTAAAAGCGGAAAAATGTAAATCGTCGCGAAAAAAACCACGTCACCTCCTGAACTCCTGGTACCAAATTTTCGATTTTTCGATTTTTTTCCGTTTTGCAGTCAAAATAATAGTAATAATAAATAATAGTCATAAAAAAGCCCTTTTTTTCCGTTTGTGAGCGCATATCTCGATAAGTACTCGGTGGATTTAAGTTAAGTTTTCACCAATGGATTCGCCAAGTCTCGGGGAAGGTTTTGAGCTATAGTACGTCTCGAAAATCCAACCCTAAGTGGGTTAAAAATGGAAAAATGTAAATCGTCGCGAAAAAAACCACGTCACCTCCTGAACTCCTGGTACCAAATTTTCGATTTTTCGACTATTTTCCGTTTTGCAGTCAAAATAATAGTAATAATAAATAATAGTCATAAAAAGGCCCTTTTTTTCCGTTTGTGAGCGCATATCTCGATAAGTACTCGGTGGATTTAAGTTTAGTTTTCACCAATGGATTCGCCAAGTCTCGGGGAAGGTTTTGAGCTATAGTACGTCTCGAAAATCCAACCCTAAGTGGGTTAAAAATGGAAAAATGTAAATCGTCGCGAAAAAAACCACGTCACCTCCTGAACTCCTGGTACCAAATTTTCGATTTTTCGACTATTTTCCGTTTTGCAGTCAAAATAATAGTAATAATAAATAATAGTCATAAAAAAGCCCTTTTTTTCCGTTTGTGAGCGCATATCTCGATAAGTACTCGGTGGATTTAAGTTTAGTTTTCACCAATGGATTCGCCAAGTCTCGGGGAAGGTTTTGAGCTATAGTACGTCTCGAAAATCCAACCCTAAGTGGGTTAAAAATGGAAAAATGTAAATCGTCGCGAAAAAAACCACGTCACCTCCTGAACTCCTGGTACCAAATTTTCGATTTTTCGACTATTTTCCGTTTTGCAGTCAAAATAATAGTAATAATAAATAATAGTCATAAAAAAGCCCTTTTTTTCCGTTTGTGAGCGCATATCTCGATAAGTACTCGGTGGATTTAAGTTAAGTTTTCACCAATGGATTCGCCAAGTCTCGGGGAAGGTTTTGAGCTATAGTACGTCTCGAAAATCCAACCCTAAGTGGGTTAAAAATGGAAAAATGTAAATCGTCGCGAAAAAAACCACGTCACCTCCTGAACTCCTGGTACCAAATTTTCGATTTTTCGACTATTTTCCGTTTTGCAGTCAAAATAATAGTAATAATAAATAATAGTCATAAAAAAGCCCTTTTTTTCCGTTTGTGAGCGCATATCTCGATAAGTACTCGGTGGATTTAAGTTTAGTTTTCACCAATGGATTCGCCAAGTCTCGGGGAAGGTTTTGAGCTATAGTACGTCTCGAAAATCCAACCCTAAGTGGGTTAAAAATGGAAAAATGTAAATCGTCGCGAAAAAAACCACGTCACCTCCTGAACTCCTGGTACCAAATTTTCGATTTTTCGACTATTTTCCGTTTTGCAGTCAAAATAATAGTAATAATAAATAATAGTCATAAAAAAGCCCTTTTTTTCCGTTTGTGAGCGCATATCTCGATAAGTACTCGGTGGATTTAAGTTTAGTTTTCACCAATGGATTCGCCAAGTCTCGGGGAAGGTTTTGAGCTATAGTACGTCTCGAAAATCCAACCCTAAGTGGGTTAAAAATGGAAAAATGTAAATCGTCGCGAAAAAAACCACGTCACCTCCTGAACTCCTGGTACCAAATTTTCGATTTTTCGACTATTTTCCGTTTTGCAGTCAAAATAATAGTAATAATAAATAATAGTCATAAAAAAGCCCTTTTTTTCCGTTTGTGAGCGCATATCTCGATAAGTACTCGGTGGATTTAAGTTTAGTTTTCACCAATGGATTCGCCAAGTCTCGGGGAAGGTTTTGAGCTATAGTACGTCTCGAAAATCCAACCCTAAGTGGGTTAAAAATGGAAAAATGTAAATCGTCGCGAAAAAAACCACGTCACCTCCTGAACTCCTGGTACCAAATTTTCGATTTTTCGACTATTTTCCGTTTTGCAGTCAAAATAATAGTAATAATAAATAATAGTCATAAAAAAGCCCTTTTTTTCCGTTTGTGAGCGCATATCTCGATAAGTACTCGGTGGATTTAAGTTAAGTTTTCACCAATGGATTCGCCAAGTCTCGGGGAAGGTTTTGAGCTATAGTACGTCTCGAAAATCCAACCCTAAGTGGGTTAAAAATGGAAAAATGTAAATCGTCGCGAAAAAAACCACGTCACCTCCTGAACTCCTGGTACCAAATTTTCGATTTTTCGACTATTTTCCGTTTTGCAGTCAAAATAATAGTAATAATAAATAATAGTCATAAAAAGGCCCTTTTTTTCCGTTTGTGAGCGCATATCTCGATAAGTACTCGGTGGATTTAAGTTTAGTTTTCACCAATGGATTCGCCAAGTCTCGGGGAAGGTTTTGAGCTATAGTACGTCTCGAAAATCCAACCCTAAGTGGGTTAAAAATGGAAAAATGTAAATCGTCGCGAAAAAAACCACGTCACCTCCTGAACTCCTGGTACCAAATTTTCGATTTTTCGACTATTTTCCGTTTTGCAGTCAAAATAATAGTAATAATAAATAATAGTCATAAAAAAGCCCTTTTTTTCCGTTTGTGAGCGCATATCTCGATAAGTACTCGGTGGATTTAAGTTAAGTTTTCACCAATGGATTCGCCAAGTCTCGGGGAAGGTTTTGAGCTATAGTACGTCTCGAAAATCCAACCCTAAGTGGGTTAAAAATGGAAAAATGTAAATCGTCGCGAAAAAAACCACGTCACCTCCTGAACTCCTGGTACCAAATTTTCGATTTTTCGACTATTTTCCGTTTTGCAGTCAAAATAATAGTAATAATAAATAATAGTCATAAAAAAGCCCTTTTTTTCCGTTTGTGAGCGCATATCTCGATAAGTACTCGGTGGATTTAAGTTTAGTTTTCACCAATGGATTCGCCAAGTCTCGGGGAAGGTTTTGAGCTATAGTACGTCTCGAAAATCCAACCCTAAGTGGGTTAAAAATGGAAAAATGTAAATCGTCGCGAAAAAAACCACGTCACCTCCTGAACTCCTGGTACCAAATTTTCGATTTTTCGACTATTTTCCGTTTTGCAGTCAAAATAATAGTAATAATAAATAATAGTCATAAAAAAGCCCTTTTTTTCCGTTTGTGAGCGCATATCTCGATAAGTACTCGGTGGATTTAAGTTTAGTTTTCACCAATGGATTCGCCAAGTCTCGGGGAAGGTTTTGAGCTATAGTACGTCTCGAAAATCCAACCCTAAGTGGGTTAAAAATGGAAAAATGTAAATCGTCGCGAAAAAAACCACGTCACCTCCTGAACTCCTGGTACCAAATTTTCGATTTTTCGACTATTTTCCGTTTTGCAGTCAAAATAATAGTAATAATAAATAATAGTCATAAAAAAGCCCTTTTTTTCCGTTTGTGAGCGCATATCTCGATAAGTACTCGGTGGATTTAAGTTTAGTTTTCACCAATGGATTCGCCAAGTCTCGGGGAAGGTTTTGAGCTATAGTACGTCTCGAAAATCCAACCCTAAGTGGGTTAAAAATGGAAAAATGTAAATCGTCGCGAAAAAAACCACGTCACCTCCTGAACTCCTGGTACCAAATTTTCGATTTTTCGACTATTTTCCGTTTTGCAGTCAAAATAATAGTAATAATAAATAATAGTCATAAAAAAGCCCTTTTTTTCCGTTTGTGAGCGCATATCTCGATAAGTACTCGGTGGATTTAAGTTTAGTTTTCACCAATGGATTCGCCAAGTCTCGGGGAAGGTTTTGAGCTATAGTACGTCTCGAAAATCCAACCCTAAGTGGGTTAAAAATGGAAAAATGTAAATCGTCGCGAAAAAAACCACGTCACCTCCTGAACTCCTGGTACCAAATTTTCGATTTTTCGACTATTTTCCGTTTTGCAGTCAAAATAATAGTAATAATAAATAATAGTCATAAAAAAGCCCTTTTTTTCCGTTTGTGAGCGCATATCTCGATAAGTACTCGGTGGATTTAAGTTTAGTTTTCACCAATGGATTCGCCAAGTCTCGGGGAAGGTTTTGAGCTATAGTACGTCTCGAAAATCCAACCCTAAGTGGGTTAAAAATGGAAAAATGTAAATCGTCGCGAAAAAAACCACGTCACCTCCTGAACTCCTGGTACCAAATTTTCGATTTTTCGATTTTTTTCCGTTTTGCAGTCAAAATAATAGTAATAATAAATAATAGTCATAAAAAAGCCCTTTTTTTCCGTTTGTGAGCGCATATCTCGATAAGTACTCGGTGGATTTAAGTTTAGTTTTCACCAATGGATTCGCCAAGTCTCGGGGAAGGTTTTGAGCTATAGTACGTCTCGAAAATCCAACCCTAAGTGGGTTAAAAATGGAAAAATGTAAATCGTCGCGAAAAAAACCACGTCACCTCCTGAACTCCTGGTACCAAATTTTCGATTTTTCGACTATTTTCCGTTTTGCAGTCAAAATAATAGTAATAATAAATAATAGTCATAAAAAAGCCCTTTTTTTCCGTTTGTGAGCGCATATCTCGATAAGTACTCGGTGGATTTAAGTTTAGTTTTCACCAATGGATTCGCCAAGTCTCGGGAAGGTTTTGAGCTATAGTACGTCTCGAAAATCCAACCCTAAGTGGGTTAAAAATGGAAAAATGTAAATCGTCGCGAAAAAAACCACGTCACCTCCTGAACTCCTGGTACCAAATTTTCGATTTTTCGACTATTTTCCGTTTTGCAGTCAAAATAATAGTAATAATAAATAATAGTCATAAAAAAGCCCTTTTTTTCCGTTTGTGAGCGCATATCTCGATAAGTACTCGGTGGATTTAAGTTAAGTTTTCACCAATGGATTCGCCAAGTCTCGGGGAAGGTTTTGAGCTATAGTACGTCTCGAAAATCCAACCCTAAGTGGGTTAAAAATGGAAAAATGTAAATCGTCGCGAAAAAAACCACGTCACCTCCTGAACTCCTGGTACCAAATTTTCGATTTTTCGACTATTTTCCGTTTTGCAGTCAAAATAATAGTAATAATAAATAATAGTCATAAAAAAGCCCTTTTTTTCCGTTTGTGAGCGCATATCTCGATAAGTACTCGGTGGATTTAAGTTTAGTTTTCACCAATGGATTCGCCAAGTCTCGGGGAAGGTTTTGAGCTATAGTACGTCTCGAAAATCCAACCCTAAGTGGGTTAAAAATGGAAAAATGTAAATCGTCGCGAAAAAAACCACGTCACCTCCTGAACTCCTGGTACCAAATTTTCGATTTTTCGACTATTTTCCGTTTTGCAGTCAAAATAATAGTAATAATAAATAATAGTCATAAAAAAAGCCCTTTTTTTCCGTTTGTGAGCGCATATCTCGATAAGTACTCGGTGGATTTAAGTTTAGTTTTCACCAATGGATTCGCCAAGTCTCGGGGAAGGTTTTGAGCTATAGTACGTCTCGAAAATCCAACCCTAAGTGGGTTAAAAATGGAAAAATGTAAATCGTCGCGAAAAAAACCACGTCACCTCCTGAACTCCTGGTACCAACTCTTTCGATTTTTCGACTATTTTCCGTTTTGCAGTCAAAATAATAGTAATAATAAATAATAGTCATAAAAAAGCCCTTTTTTTCCGTTTGTGAGCGCATATCTCGATAAGTACTCGGTGGATTTAAGTTTAGTTTTCACCAATGGATTCGCCAAGTCTCGGGGAAGGTTTTGAGCTATAGTACGTCTCGAAAATCCAACCCTAAGTGGGTTAAAAATGGAAAAATGTAAATCGTCGCGAAAAAAACCACGTCACCTCCTGACTCCTGGTACCAAATTTTCGATTTTTCGATTTTTTTCCGTTTTACAGTCAAAATAATAGTAATAATAAATAATAGTCATAAAAAAGCCCTTTTTTTCCGTTTGTGAGCGCATATCTCGATAAGTACTCGGTGGATTTAAGTTATGTTTTCACCAATGGATTCGCCAAGTCTCGGGGAAGGTTTTGAGCTATAGTACGTCTCGAAAATCCAACCCTAAGTGGGTTAAAAATGGAAAAATGTAAATCGTCGCGAAAAAAACCACGTCACCTCCTGAACTCCTGGTACCAAATTTTCGATTTTTCGATTTTTTTCCGTTTTGCAGTCAAAATAATAGTAATAATAAATAATAGTAATAAAAAAGCCCTTTTTTTCCGTTTGTGAGCGCATATCTCGATAAGTACTCGGTGGATTTAAGTTTAGTTTTCACCAATGGATTCGCCAAGTCTCGGGGAAGGTTTTGGGCTATAGTACGTCTCGAAAATCCAACCCTAAGTGGGTTAAAAATGGAAAAATGTAAATCGTCGCGAAAAAAACCACGTCACCTCCTGAACTCCTGGTACCAAATTTTCGATTTTTCGATTTTTTTCCGTTTTGCAGTCAAAATAATAGTAATAATAAATAATAGTCATAAAAAAGCCCTTTTTTTCCGTTTGTGAGCGCATATCTCGATAAGTACTCGGTGGATTTAAGTTTAGTTTTCACCAATGGATTCGCCAAGTCTCGGGGAAGGTTTTGAGCTATAGTACGTCTCGAAAATCCGACCCTAAGTGGGTTAAAAATGGAAAAATGTAAATCGTCGCGAAAAAAACCACGTCACCTCCTGAACTCCTGGTACCAAATTTTCGATTTTTCGATTTTTTTCCGTTTTGCAGTCAAAATAATAGTAATAATAAATAATAGTAATAAAAAAGCCCTTTTTTTCCGTTTGTGAGCGCATATCTCGATAAGTACTCGGTGGATTTAAGTTAAGCGACGTTTTTCTAATTGTTTACAGCGACAAATCGTTTTGTTTGTTTTTGTAAACAATTTATGTAAAATTTATTCGAGAAGATCAGTAATTATATTATTATCGAAAGACAAAAGCGATCGTGAATAATAATTATTATCGATTGCAGTGTTGGTGTCGTCTCAAAATCTCATTCGTTCTCTAGAAAACGCTATTTTATCGACGCGTACGCCCGATTGCCGATCGCGAGTGAAGATTACACGGTTCGTGTCGTTTCGGTTGTCTACGGCGAACGCCGCTGCGAGTACAGTAAGAACGGTTTTCGGAAACATTATAATAACACTCTCGCGATCGAATTTGTATTTTTATTCGATATTATTACGTGGTGTTCAAAATATTTTCAAAAACATATTTCCGCGGCGCGCAAATCCGTCGTCTAATAATTGTTTTATATTTATCATAATGTTAGGGCTCGGACGTCAACTCGCTAATTGCTAACCAATCCGATTTCACGCTGACCCGATTGATTCGCGTTCTACTCGATCGAATTGTACCGTTTTTACTTTACATATTATTGCGCATTTCGCATGATTTTGAATTTTAATATACCACGTGAACGCATATTTTCAAACTCTTGTAAAAACAATTTAAATCGACCGAACATATTGAAGTAGCTATAAAATCACAATATGAACGGAAAAATTTGACCGTCGTTTTTTCTATCGATTGAAAAACGTAATAGATTCGTTTTTGTCCCGTTTCGTAATTACATACCAAAAGGTGATGAAAAATGAATTATTTTAGGGTGTACACGCGAACAAAAACGTCCGAGCCCCGTCGCGGCGCAAATGTATCGCGTCGTCGTGAAATTACCGTGTTCGCGGCGGCCGCGGCCGCGGTGGTGGTGGACGACGACGCGGTGGACGCGATGGACGAGTACTGCCACGACTCGGCGGACGACGAGGCCCGCCTGTCCTGGAACAGCGTGAACAGCGGCGACCGGCGCTCGCGGCGGCCGGGCGAGTAGTGCGCGGACGCGGCCGGCGCGGACGACGACGGCTGCACCGTCGCGTACGTCCTGTCCAGCGACCGTTGCAACGTCATCAGGAAGTCGGCCACGGCGATGGTGTTGGCGCAGTGCGCCAGCACCGGGTCCGGGCTGGACAGGCGGCGGTGTCGCGGCTGTTCCGGCCGCTGCGCGGCACCCGCGTACTGGTGCACGGTGTACGAGCCGCGGTGCTGCTGCTGGTGCTGTTGCTGCTGGTACCCGTGACGGTGGTCGACGATCGGCGGCCGGTTGTACTTGTAGTGCAGTTGGTGCGGGTTGACCGCGCCGCCGCCGCCGTGGTGCGTGGACCCGTAACCGTGACCGTGGCTGTCGTCGTTCAGGGACAGCCTGTGCCGCGGATCGTCGGTCCACTCGCCGCCGCCGCCGCCGCCGTCGGCCAACTTGTCGGTCAGCCACTTGGGCGCGATGTTGTTGGACAGGAAGTTGAACGCTGCCGCGGACATGCGACGCAGCTTCGGCACGCGCGGCTTCTGCTGCTGATGGTGAACGCCGCCGTTTTTCGCGTACTCGTTCATCGACCTGCGACCGAAAACAATAACGACGGACGAATTAGCGTTTTGTGTGTTTTGCTTTTTCTCTCTCTCCGTCTCCGACCCTTTTCGTAGAAAATAATTAAAAAATTACAATATTGTAGATTTTTTTTAAAACCCTTTCAGGACGTGTTTGAGTCCCGGCTCTAATAATTCTTATATTAAACAAAAAGTAAAGCCAGATCGATTCATTCGCACTGACATCTGAGTTCCGATCAAAAAAAAGGGTGAGGAAGTGGTTAAAAATTTTCGAAAAAACTACAACTAATATTTCATGCTTATTAGTCTCAGGAATGAAAGGGTTAAATAAAAATTCTCAACAAATTAATCATTACGAGTTCTTATTCGATTTCGTAATTCTTAATATTATATATATATAAAATAAAGGCCCTTTTATTGGTATGCACTCGAAAAGTACTCGGTGGGATTCTAGTACGGTTTTCACTAATGGATCGGCCAAGTCTCGGGGAAGGTTTAAAGCTATAGAACGTCTGGAAAATTAAATTTGAATTCGGGGCAACTTTTTTTAATTTGATTTCAGAAACACGTTCTTTATACATAAATAGACTATCGCAACACGATAACACAATATCGTTCCCGTCGCGTTTATTCGTTCATTAGCGGCGACGGTCTACGCGTAACGTTTAAACGATATTGTATATTCATAACAGCCAACGGTCGTGTTATTAAAATTCTAATATTCATTATAATACCGCTCGGAAACCACCGTTCGAGGCGTACCGCCGCCGCCGCCTTTCGATTTCGAAGGTAACATCGTCGCCGCTGCCGACGGCAACGCGATAAAAAAAAAAAAACATTTCAATAATAATAAATTAATAACATTAACGGCGCGCGACGCATAGCGGAAGGAACGTAATATCGCACGCGTATTATTTTTTTTTTACCGGTCGACGTGGTCGGGGGAAAAAATTACAATTAAACGTTCGAAAGGAGGAGATGCGTTTTCGGTATCGCGTGCACACATCGTATTTGTGATTAGTCGCGTGTGTGTGCCTCTATGCCGTCGCGCTACGTCGATTTCGGCCGCCAGTGAGAACGGCGCGTGTCTCGTCCGACACTTTATTACACGGGAAATACACAAAGTGCAATAATTATCATCGCGTTTAACGACTCGGACGGAACGGAACGTCGTCGACCTCACCGCGGCCGTCGCGTGTTAAGGCTTCTTCGAACACGACCGTAACGATTAAACGATATTACGTATTATTATTATTGCTATTAATTAAAAAACCACTGATGGCCGACGCCGCCGTTGTCGTTGGCTAAGGTCGGCAAAGCGGTGCCGGGGGTCATTCGGAAAGCGTGTTCGGGAGGGGGTTCGAAAGACAAAAAAAAAATTACATTTATTGTTGCTCGTCGGCCCTTTAATTCGGTGTCGATCGCGTTTTTTCCACGGGCGGAGACAAATTTTACGAGAAGACTACGATTTTTTCAACTAAAACTCGCGTACAAAAAAAAACACTAATTCGCAAAACCACGTGTATTCTAAATTGTAAAAACAGAAATCCTACTCGTAAATAATTTCAAAACAATATTATAAATCGAATCAACATCGCACGTTCGATATTAGCGATCATTAATTTTAATTTAAAATCGACGATATCGTATTACGCACTAGTTCGATTGGTCAAATGTGGAAGTGTACATTTTTTTGGAGAGCTCGAGAACACTGAGGCCTAGCCATCCTTTAAAAGATCCTTCCTCGGATCTACGTCTACAAATTTATTTCATTTTAATTTATACATATTATTATAACTAATTAAACCTACGAATTAAAAAAAAAATTTAATAAGAATAGGTACGCGATCTATTTTTATTATTCAACGAGTACCTGTTTATTTATTAAATGTCGTGTAAATTGCTGATTGGAGTTTATCAGTTAATAGTGTGCTTGTAGAAAATCCAATAGCCAATAAACAATTATTAGTGTAATAAGATTATTACCACTAACGAGTGGCGTAGAAAACAAATCGAGTCACACGCTCTACCGGAAAAATGACATTATAGCTGATATACTTAATAATGTTACGATAACGTCACTGTAACGAGTTGTAATACTGACTTTTTGAAATTCCGGTCGTCGGCTCCGCCCCAAGTGTCGTATTCGAAATACGATTGCCTTTGTTTGGCCCCGAACGGATTTTCCCTGTTCAACATGTCACCGCCGACGGTCCACTCGTTCTTTTCCCTGGCATATATGTGATCGGACGAGATTCCCTGCGTGTCCTCCGAGAACGATAATTCTTTTTTCGGATTCTGAAAAAACGAAAACCCGATTCACGATCTGAACTCGTACGATATGTTATTTCGATTTACATCGTTTGTTTTAAAAAACCGTAACTCTCGGAAAGAAATTAAAAAAAAAAAATCTCGTAAAAAACGGTAATTGCAGGTATACTCGTTCGAAGTGGTAAACTTTTGAATACAAAGTTCCGCACGAGTTGATCTTACTTCGACGAAAAAAAACGCATTGGTACGATTTCATTTTTCGAGACAAATAGTAGTACATCGGCCGAATACCGGCTTGGTCCGCGAACAGTTTTGGCCGATGTGAAAAAAAGGTTAAGGCGTGAAATGTAATGAAATGGAAAAAAACCGGTGAAATTAGTAAAATTGACTTACTGAACAAAGGATTCCTCAGAGGTAATCAAAAAGTGAAAAAAACATACACTACGCGTGAACAATTTTACAAAGTAGTCGAGGCGTGAAATGTGATAATGTGTGAAATCGATGTGAATCGCGCGTGTGTGAGTGTAGTTATGTGTGTGTTACGGGGAAAAAATTGAGATTTTTCTCAGAATCCGTCGACATCGGTATTACCACGCTGGTACTACTCACCGTGTTTGCCGAGTCCTGCTGCAACTGGTGGAGGTGATGCAGGTGATGATGGTGGTGGACGGGCTGCATCTGCGGCGGCACGGGCGGCGGCTGATTGGGCACGGCCGTCTCCAGGGCGTCGACGACGCGCGACAGGATCTCGTAGGACGCGATGTCCGCGCCGAACGTGGCCTCCTTGTCGATGTGCGCCAGGTCGATTTCGGACGTGGCCTTGGTGCGCCGCAGGAGCGAGCGCATCTTGTTCTGGGACAGGGCCCGCCGGCGCTTCATCCTGTGCTTCTCGAACCGCTGGCGCACCTCGTCCTCGTCCTCGTTGTCGTCCTCGTCGACCGCGGGCGCGCTGCCGCCGACGCCGCCGCCGCCGCAGCCGCGCACCGTTTTGCGCAGCACCGGCCACTCGGTCAGGTCCGGCGCGCTCCTGCTGCGCTTCAGCGGCTGCCCGCCGAGCAGCGTTTCCTTCTTGTACACCGGCTGAAACACGAGCGAG
This sequence comes from Drepanosiphum platanoidis, assembly GCA_948098885.1. Lineage (NCBI taxonomy): Eukaryota > Metazoa > Arthropoda > Insecta > Hemiptera > Aphididae > Drepanosiphum > Drepanosiphum platanoidis. The sequence continues at coordinate 12,345,115 of OX402534.1, read as the reverse complement.
CGCAACACTCGTCGTTAGCGCCACGTCGTCGTTTTCTCTATTCTAACCGCGCGGAGACTAAATACAATATTATGTTTAGTCTCGCGTGGGAGGGTCGAGAATGAAAACCGAAAACCACCGGTTAATCGGACAGGGTTGTGAATTGAACGCGTTAAAAAAAAAACAAAAATGCACTAAAAACTGACGAGATACACAAATGCGTTGATATAGTGGCGCGACGGGCATGCAATAATATTTGATAAACATGCGAGAAAAGCACTTTCGATTTTAAGTCGTCTATCGTAACAATATGACGTGCGAACGGATGATATCTTCGAGTTTTCGCGATTTTCGCGGATAACAACCGGGCCAAGTACTTGGCTGGTTATCTTCGCACAGAAATATGAAATTAAACTCGAAATTTAAGGTTCGTGTTCATAATTATATAAACTCACAATAGATAAAACATATTTTCAAATGAAATTTGAGTAGGTACAGACATAATTACTGAATACGTCTGGGGTTTTTGTTGGCATAGATATACGTATATCAACTACTCCTTCGGGGTTTTTTTTTTTAATTACACATTATAACACTGTCGTACGGGATGGGGAAACGAACCTTAAACTTTATCAAATACGACTCGTTGAGTATCCGTCTAATGTAGACGACGTCTTTGGTGAACTGGTGCCAAATCTTCGAGTGCGTATGCTTGAGCCGTTCCAGGAACAGGTGCTCGAGCGTTTTCGACCGCATCGCGCGCGATATGAAGCTGAGTATCATAAACAGGTATCCCAGACCGAACATGATCCAGAACACGAGGAACACTTTGTACGCGTTATACCATATGTTCGTGTTGACGGTCTGTCCTGAAACACGGTTACGGTTGCCGAATTAGGTTTGGTCGGGTAACACACTTAGACGGTAAGAAAACATCGTTTTCCGTTTGAACGAATAGAATAATTATTATTGTAATTACTGTTTTTATTACACTTGTACTTACATCTAAAACCAATCATTATTCTTTATAATTTTCCAGCGTTTTGTTATCGAGTTCACCGCGGTTATTAAATTTCATATTGGACATTATTATTTAGAATCGTTTTCCTCGAATTTATCTATCCGGGTATGTTATAATTTTTTAAACTTTCAATTATTTTATTAAAACTATAATTATTATAGGTACATCGTTAAACAACCAAAAACAATATTTAGTCCTGACTTTTTTCCACTCTGTGTGTTATATTATATAAGCTCGCGACTGGTAATTTTTATTTGTATTTTAGTTAAACTTAGAATCGAATTTATTATATATTTGTGTGTTGTAATTTTTTTTTTTTTTTAATTACATAATATTATGTCGTCACAATTAAGTAAATAAATGAAGAAAAAAATGTTAGAATTTTATTAAACTACGAGTATATGCTATGCAAAACAAACTTTTGTCGCAGACAGAAAATTTGACACGCGGTGAAAATACTTTAGTACATACAATTTCACAAGAGTTTATTCTTCCGAAATCGAAGTGTAAAACGTTTATTTGGAATTTCGATTTTTTTTTAAACGGTATAAATTGCGCACGGTTTTCGGTATTAAGTTCGTTTTTTCAAAAGTTCGTTAGGAACAAGTGGAGTGGAGACGGAAATGCGCGTTTAAAATACTAAAAAAATGTATATGATATATTGTGTAATGTTTATATACCAGCGACGTAATCTCCGTAGCCGATGGTGGTCAACGTGACAAAGGCAAAGTAAACGCTCTCGTCGAACGTCCATTGTTCGAAGTAGGATATGATACCGGACGGAATGAATATGAACACGATTATACCGGGTATCAGGTATGTTATTATGTCCACGATGAGGCTCAGCTGAGGTCCCATCATCCGTTGCGTTTTGTAGCTGTAATGAGCTCGTAGAATCTAAACAGAAACACGACATCGTGATGGTATAATAATATTTTATACTACGTTATTTTAAAATGAAAAACACATCGTTAAATATCATTATTATTTATCACGTCGAGAGTTATGTCATGTCATAGCGTAATTTCGTATTCGCACGCGTTTTCCTCGCCCGCCAACTCGAAGACGCATCACGGATAACCGCGGCGACTGATGAGTTTCAATGACACCGCATTATGATACGCCGCGGCATACACTCGTATAATTCGTAACGGCCTTTACGGAATACTTTTTTTCCAACAGTCCCGTCGCGTTTCTATCATACGACATCGCTAGATATATCGCATATACGTACGTCGATCCTGCAAGGCTCCGACTCTTCGGATTCTGCAGAGACGACCGACGCGAAACGCCAAATTTACATGACGTAACCTAACCGATTTACACGACGACTGATAGGACCCCTCTATTGCATCCCCGCTCGCAACAGGTAGTTTTACCGTTTCGATTCGTCCGAAAATCCTAGAAATCGTCTCCAAACGATGTGTAATTCGCAACCCTCACATCGTTGAATTCTGTGTATTTTTCGTGAGCGTTAACCACAAAAAAATGTGAGTTTTTCTTCCTTTTTTCGCATAGGACATTTCTTTGTTTCATTTTATTTTTATTTTTATTTTTTTTTCCCGACCAAGTCCCAGTGCAAGTAAACCCTCCACGCGGTAACGTTAGTTCACGTCGTATTACTTACGCGTGATCGCGATGGTTTTTTTTTTTCCAATATTATTATTTGTTCTACACGTTTAGCTGACTGTGTACGCACAAACCACATTAAACGCGTGTCCAACGGAATAACGTTATTTGGTAATCATTTAATCTCGCGGACGTCATACTCGATCGGATGGTATCGGTTGAATCACGAAGCGTTTATTTTTTTGTTGATATTTTCTGTGAAATATATGATTCATTACTTACTATAATAATTACGCGTGGAAATCGTATCGAACGAAAAAGAATAAGAACGGTCGATTTTAAAACAATGTGCCTACAACTATTTACTCGCATGTTAGTCGATAACGTTCGTTTGGATATTTACTGACGCGCCGCCGCCGATGTAATATTTATAATATTTTGTTGTCGTTTTAATAATGTCAACGTGTTATTATTTTTGTACCGTTGCATGAAAATGTATTTCACGTCGGTTTACAATCGAACGACGACGAGCGTGTACTTTGAACGATTCGTAGAATTTGCCACTTTTTATCATTTTTTTTTTTTTTCCTCTACTGCTATATATTTATATTTCAAACGGTATTTAATTTTTTATCAGCCGCTTTGTACACGGCACGAATGTGTACTATATATTCCAACCGTTCACAAATTAATTATTCAAATAGTCGCGTCTTCTTTGCGACGAAATTGAAAATATAACGCGCGTGTGCGTGTTAAAAAATATAATCGTCCGTTTCGAAAAACTCGCGTGTACGTAAAAAGAGCTGTCGCCGTCCGTTCGAGTTTGTTTTCGAAAAAACTATACGCGTCGCACGCGCACGGCATGTTTTCGCAGAGCCTATAATATTATATTATTATCGTAACGACAGCCATACGAATCGCTCTTAGAAATAATCATAGAGCTCTTAGTGTTTTTATTGTTATAAACGTACTATAGTTATATGCTTGTATGTTTTAAGTGTATTTAATATTTACGCGTTGTGTCGTATCAGTCAATGGGTTTCGAAACGCTATACGCTATATATATTACACAGTGTCGCGTGTCGGTAATATTTATTATTGCGGCCGGGCGACTCGAACGGTTTTTCTTTTGTTAAAATAAACGATACAAAAAAAAAAATAATAATAATACGCGTATTATTATATTGATACTGTACTCAGCAATAACTGTCACAAATTAAAATCTCCCAAAGTGAAAATAAAAGAGTTGTTATTTCGTTTTCGAAGACGACACATTATTGTTGAGCGTTAGAAAATCGTTGTGCGTTTAAAATCCGATTTCATCGCTGGCCGAACCTTTTTATCCTCGATCCTTCCGCGCGTATAATTATTATTCGTGTATGACGTAATATAATATTCAAACAATCGGGTACGACAAACGGCCGCGCGAATCACAATATGAATAATATGGAATTCGCGCGCGCTCGTAATGGGATTATATTTTATATAAAAACCGACGACGCCCAACCGTTTAATACGACCGGCCGAGCGCGGTTAGGTCGATGCCGTCGTAATGATGACACGCTGTTATTATTACGTATTTGTATATTAGCGCAGTGGCGTTTGCCGATTTCGACGCTAAAAACGGAGGTAATTTGTCGCGTTCGTTTTCGCGCGCGCCCGCAAATTGGTACCTACGCCGCTCGCCATATCATTATTACGCGTATTATATATTATGATTGCGCTTTTTTTTTTGCGGAAAACGACCTGCCGATCGAGTGGCCGTCGAAAATCGTTTAAAATCTCGACGGTCGGATGCGATTTCGCACGGTCCCGTCGGCACAAATAATGCCCGCCCGGCCGACCATAGATAGTTAGTGCTCGTGTGTAAACGGGCGAAAATAGTAAAAATAATCAACCGTCCTAATGACCAACATAATAGCATAACGATGACGACTCGGATGAAAATACTAACGATTCCGCGCGATTTTATCAAACGCAACGTCGACGACTATCGCGTTGGAAAATATAACAGCTAGCGCCCACCCGACACACTATAATATACGTATACTTATCGAGATTGCAGTGTTAAATACAATAAAAATAATAACTCGCGAATAATTCACGGAAAATATAAAATTATAAAAAATTATTTACATTATTCGCCTCGATCGTGTTTATGACTAATCGGTTTTTGAACAACGTATAAAAATTTAACTTTTACATTTCGAAAGATTTCGACGCCTCGTTTACATAATCAATGTGTCTTCGTTGTCTTCTTTACTCGTGGTGACAAAAAAACGTCGATCGTCTTTATTTTCCGTCTCAGAGACTGCGTTTCTTTCAAAATGTTCCGATGGGTATTATATTATTTTATACGATCTTATAATAAACATATTTTTACGAGTAATAACAGTGAAATAATTCGTCTTCTATTTTTTTTTTATCCAGTCTCCAAGTGTGGATATTAATCTTTTGTCTTCCTCTTGATATTCTAATATTTATCTTTTAAATACGACGCGGGTCGCGCTCGTCATCCATTTTGTCCGCATAAACGATTTCTTCCGTGCGCACATAAAATATGATCAAACGTACGTGTGCGTTTCCCAATGGCCGTACACGCGAGTACATAATATTTTATTACGTGATAATGCGCGCGTAATTCGACAATCGTATCGACACGAGCGGATGCTTACAACTCGTGCGCCGAGATTGATCTCGACGGCTCGCGTACCTATTGTATTTATTGTACTGTATACTAATAATAATATGAGTTATATTATTAAAGTCTGTCGCGTGTCGCGCGAGCGCGCTCGTGTGTGCATTTGATCGCGGCGACGACGACGTATAAATTATAAATAATTTTATTCGTACCTCGTCGAGGCGATCGAAATCGTCGAACTGTTACTAATATCCTGTTTGTTTTTTCCGTGGCGATTTATAACGCGTGTGATCGACGTGTTTTAGAGACGGGAGAACACGCGGTGAATAAAACCGTCGGTAAATACCCGATGTTTGACTCAGCCAATATGCCGGGTAAATTTTTATGTTTTTGAATTTTTATACTACCGGGGAATTTATAATAAAATTTAATTTTTTACCGTACCGTATAATTAGTATGAAAAATAATATAGCCTTTCACCGTTCAACGTCTGTTTGGTATTTTGAATTTATATAGTTTTTTAGTACGCTTAAACATCATTCGCGTATTTACGACATTTAAAAAGGATCACGATCAATTGTATAATATTATAATATACAGACGAATGAAAGAATAACATATTTTCTTGAAAATAAAAAATGTTTCGTCATGCTGTACCTCCTACATATTATTATTATGAGATTTCATTGACCTGTCTCAAAAAAAAAAACCATCTACTCGAATTCAGGACGGGTAAATAAACTCGTACCAATCGAATATTTGACCGTGGCATATCACTCAGATCGATGACAACCTCAAACGTATTATTATAACTTGTTAGATTAGACGACAAACTTTTTGATTATTCGGATATTTAAATTATGGTATTTTTCGATATTCGTCGTCTTGAATGTAGACATTTTTAATTTTACGCGACCCGTACGCGCACATTTTTAGTCGTCGAACGATTTTGTCGTTGTCAATTGAGACGACTTGCCGTTTTAATTATTATTATCATCGTTCACTCGTCTATCGTCCGATCGATTCCGTCTGATTTATTACCTCCGACTCGGGAATAAATAAAAACTGTTATTTCGGTGTACAAATGATACTCACTCTGGACTCGAAAAAGCTTCCGAGTTGCGTCAACACGATACCGTTGAGGGGGATGCCGATCAGCGAGTACACCAGCACCAATATGCGTCCGGTGCACGACGTCGGGTGTAGATTTCCATAACCTGCGACAAAAACCGATATCAGTTTATGATGACGTAGGCGCGGCCTAGGGAACCGTCCGTCGGTCTTAATTTGTATTCAAATAAACCGATAGAAAAACGCCCAAGACGTATTCACAAGGTTTACTACAAAAAAAATAAACACTAATCGCGCCTGTTATAAGAGACGTGTTTGACGTTTTGCACGACGCGTTAATGAATTTTATACCGGAAGGACGCGCGTTTTGTTCGATTATAGTATAATATATACGGTCCTGGTCGATCGCCGGGGATTTACGAATCGCGCGATTTATTTATCCTTCCCCGAATCCCATTATTCATAATATCACGATGACACGTCGCCGTTATAATATTATTGTTTTTGTAGTGTGTCGTCCCATTAGAGTTCTTCCGGCGGCCGGCGGATCCGCAATCTCGAATAAATGATAAATAGTCCGGCCACGTCCGTAAAACGGCGAATTACGCGCTCGTGTGCCTACGCGAATTCGAGTGTTCGTGACACAAACAAAATATACGATGACGGATCGTTTTACACTAGCGCGCAAGTTTTTCTCATTAATCCCATTTTACTCGGCTGCAAAAGAATTATTTCATTTTCTGAGGGGAAAAAAAAACAGACGACGTGTGTTGTTTCGGAGGAGAGTACTCCCCTCGACGACTTTAACGACCCCGGTTAGAACACAGAACTATTATCGTTATATTATAACCGTCGTGTCACGCGTACGTACCGATCGTGCTCAGCGTCGTTAGTGCGAAGAAAAAAGCGTTGTAATAGGTCCATTGGTACTGGTGCACTTCTTCGTCCGGTCCTTCGTCCAAAATCGTCCTGTTACAGTACGCGTTCAACTGTTGGATGAACTGTTTCCGTACGTGAGCGTTGACCTGCGTGTAGTGTTTGGCGAGCAGTTCTAAACAAAAGGCGAAAAAAAATAATACGTCAATATTAGTTAGGTATTCAAATCGAAAAAAAATGAAAAACAAAATGTTTTTCCTCGTAAGCGCGCCCGACGCCCATTGGACAGTGCGCGACGAACGCTTTCGAAGTCATTTGAACCGTTTTCGATAAGAATATTTTCGTGAGCTATTGTATAATTTCGAAACAAGTCCTGGATCCATAACTCGTACAGCTTTACGGCGCGCGCGTTCCGATGGAAATCGATAAGGTGAGCCATCGAGTGAGATATATCGAACGACATTAATCAATACGGAAGAAACGACCGTTATTCTCTTATCCGTCCGTGTTATCAGAATTATTTTTAAAAAATTAACGTAGGTATGAAAAAAAAAACGATATTAAAGTATAACTTATTCCATTGAAGGGACTTGGCAGTGATTGGGGCCTACTTCCGGTCGCGTACTTCCGGTCTGAGTCGGGCCCGCAGTGCGTTGGCATACGATTCCGAAACACGGGTCAATATGATACAGTTTTACTACACCTATAACGACGATACGGTGATTTTTTTCTTTTTCTCATAAATACGTTTTGTTGCAAAATTTAGCGTCCTTGAGTTTACACACGCGCGTTAATACAATCAAAAACTATGTTATATATATACGGACACTTGACATTAACGTATTATCACATATTCTAATAAGGATGAAATTTTTAATAGACTTTTCGACATACCTGCAGTGCATATACCCTGCTAAGTGATAACGAAATAATAATAATCGAATTCACCTTGGATTTCGGTCTATGCGTACCAATTATTATCGATCGTAGTATTGTATAATATATTATTATCACTATTCATTATTCGTAATATATTTTTATTGTACGGCGAGCATGCACACAACGCGTTAGCCACAGCGCCGCCATCAAAGCGGAATAATCATTGCGAAATTCGATAATTTAATACTTTCCAATGTGAGACCGGCAATAAAGATCGGTTCGGGAAAAAAAAAAACCAACGATATTTTCACTCTGCGGGTACGGTCAGTACGGTCGTAACAATCTGAACCTCGCGGTTGTCGAGCGAATTTCGTAGGGCCGATGTCACTTTTTTTCCGATTTCCGATATTCATCCTCGATGTAATAACCGATCCGATAGTGAGTAGATACTATTATGGCCGAGTAAAATTTGAACGAGTTTCTATCATTTTTATCCCTCCTCTCGGAAATAATCGTGCAAAGTTTTCGCCCGCGATCGCGTCCATAACGCGGACATTATAACTACTGTTGCGAGTGATCATATAATGTGTCGTGGTGTTCACTCAACGTCACAAACGTTGTACATTTCCATTAATAAATTCGTGTTGTTCTCTTCTACTGACCCGTCCAAGTAATTCTTACCCCGAACTCGTTATTATTGGTTTTCTACGTACACGGCCGCTTAAGTGCGTTAAATTACGCGCGATCGGGCAATAACAATTAAAAAAAAAAACCACAGTATAATATAATTATTAAATATGATACGCGCGCTTAGCCTACACACACGCACACATATTATATAGTTATTGTAAATGCGTTCGATCGTTTCAGTGATTCGTAATATGTCGCGAGGACGAGCAAAAGCAAACGAGTGTGTTCAAAACCAAAGACGGGAGAAAAAGTCGTCACAAGGTGGTTTATTGAAACACAGGTGGTCGACCACAAATCGCAGACGGCGCGTTTTCGCCGTGAAAACGTAAACTTCCGAGTCTTCGTTTTATGCAACGTTTCGTTACATCACGGGTGCAGGCCATGCGACGATGGGTTTACAACGCCGGCGGTGACGTTCGTCGAGTCTGACGCACACACGATTGTAAAACTAAAGCGCCGAGCAAACAGTACGATAACGCCAGATCTCGCGTAGACTCGTTAGATTGCGGCCGTGAGATCTGTACGAAATTATCCGGCCGTAAAAGAGTTCGAGTACCCGAAAACGACGTTTACTATTGTAAAATCCAATCCGCGCGTTTGTGCGGAAAAACGAAGGCGAAACGATAAATAAATTTCCGAAATTATTCGGACGAGTTAAACGGGACAGGTTTACCGAAACAAAGTATGCCGACCATACTGATCGTTTTACTTTGTTATTACTTAGAAGATAATATTGTAACTTCTTCGGCTCCTTTCGCCGAATAACGTAGACACAACGCGCCATCTCGTATGTCAATATTTGTGCGAGCGAACCGTGTAGATTTTTATCCAATTCGACTGTCTTATGACACGTTTTATCGTGACGCATATCGTCACAGCTACTGCGCACGAAGCGGATTGTTACGCGACCAGTTGCACACTTAGTTTTTTTATCCGGTGGACGGCGGCGCGGATTTTTCAAAATCTACATTTCGTCGTTCGAATTTCTCGTTGAAAAAAACGATCTTTTATTCGAATTCCAAATTTCAGTCGTCTAAAAATACTGCGAACAAAGCTACAGGCGACAACGATGTCGTGTCAAATATTTCATTTGAATATATCATTATTGACTATTGTGTACGATTTGATACTCGCGTACTTGTTGCGCATAAGCAGTTATCTTAATATTTCCCGATTTAAACAATAGCCGCGGGACGATTTATTAACATCTCTACCGTCGTGAATGTCATCGGTCTATTGATTTTTCTCGTGATTATCGTGAACTCAATAATTATTGAGATTTTTCACCTCGACATGGCGTTATAATAATAATTTAGAAAAAAAAATCACTTGTATATTCATACTAATAAATTAGTAACAACGACAAACAGTTAAAATAATAGAATAAAATTTAAAATTGGCGACTAACGATACGGTAAAGACTACTTGAATTTTGATTTCCCGAAATCGAATTTTTTCTTTCTAGTCCGCCGCTGTCGAGACGGTATATAGTACGACTATGAATATTTATTATTGGATTTTTATGATTATGTGACGTTTCGCCGATATGATACGTATCAAATGTGTACGAATCCGAGAAATCGACCCGACTTATATCACATTGTAAATATTCGGAGAAACTGATTTTCTGTACACGAAGCGAACACGCGTGTTGTTCATGAGTTACGCGCATCATACGACTCGGACTTTATTTGCTCGAGGAAAACGCGCGGCTCCCAATGTAAAATGTTAGACGACTAATTTAAATCGTTACTCGCTGAAACACGTAGGCTGAAACCAGCGTTACGCTGGCAATGACTAAAGTGACGTTAACAGATATTATGACTATCGTTGCGAACCGCTCGAGAGGTAAAATAATTTTGTTCCGCGTGCACAAATCGTGTGAAAACTGTTGAGACGAAAGACGTTTTTCGAAAACTTTCGCTGCCAACCGCGGCGCCGAGGGAAAATCTAATATATCTTAAGGTCAACGGTGTTTGTGTTTTGATTTTGGTTTGAAACTCTCGATGACCGCGACAGTCTGGTCTGGTTCGGCTGAAAAAACGAACGGATTTATGCGTTTCCTTGTTTATCTTTTCGTGAACAGACGTCGATCGCGTGACCGCGTATCGTTCGTCATCGTCGCCTGCGCGCCTCTCGGAGATTAAAGAAATTCTCGACTTCCGTACCGAGTACTCTGATCGTGGGCAGAAATCGGACGAGTGGTGCTCAAAGAGCCACCTCGAATAGTGCTCGAGCTCGCGTGAATGATTTTACGTTACCGCGCCGTACTACAGTTTGATCACTGTTGGATTGTCGATTATAAACGGTGAAGATAATATTATTATAGCAAATGGTAATTTGCTTCAATACAACACGTGAAATCGGAACGTTTTTTTCAAAATCATTCGTAAATCAGATTTTTTATTCGTTTGACGGCGAGCGTGGGGCTGTTTCAATAATACGAACTTTAGATAAACGCGTCGAAGCTCAGTAGTAGTGTTTTGTATTTTCACCGGGAGATTTCGTACGCTCGAAGCGGCGTTTTCTACGCTCCGATTTTTCCCCTGCGAGTCAAAAAATATCGATATTTAAAATATGTATACGTATATGTATGTTCCGAGTCCGTTTTAACAGTCAGTAGAAATTGACGGTTAAAGTAAGTGAAAATGGTGTTTACATCGAAAGATGGACTCGGAACATACAAAACACTACTACTAAGCCCCTCTCCCACCTTACCCGAAAAATGGCACAAAGTCTTGGTCTACGATTTTGATATTTCCGTCGCCCGTCGACGTGAGCAAATTTTACACGCGATTCGCGCGATTATAATATGGCCCGGCGTAAAATCGGATATAACATGATATTATATAATTATCGCGTTGTAAATGTATAACACGCAGTCGGTTACCGAATTTAACGACCGACCGCGTAATGATATTACGTACGCGAGGATATATTATGTTTTATTGCACGCGTATGCGGTAAAAACTTTACATTAGTATTATAACAGCGCGGGTCGTCCGAACGTGATTAATATCGCATTACAAATTACTATATAAAACAAACGCGTATACGATTATATATACGTATATATTGGTGTGTTGTTGTTGTTATTATTATTACTATTATTACGATTATAATAATTATATACGCGTTACAATTGGCAGGATAAAAGTACACCCGACGTAATGATACGTACGTCTAATAATATCATTACGGTAAACACCTGCAACGCGTCGTCGTACGATGCGTCCACGTGTGTGTGTGTGTACTTACTGATTATACGAAATCTAAGCTCGCGCAATCGAACGATATGTGTGGACAGATATACGTAGGTAGGTACTCGTATTTAAAACGCCGAAACGTCTTGGCCGTGTTGCACGACTTGTTTTTCGTCGGACAAAGCCTCCCCCCGTAAAGGATCGAATTTCAAGAATATTTCGACCGAATCGCAACAGTGTCGTCCGATCGCGTCGTCGATTTATATATTATGTATAGTTTTTGTTGAACGTTTTAATCACAAAGTAAAACCACAGCTTCGCGGAGCCTAGCACGTTCGTACGGCCGAGAGATTGCCGTCGTCGACCGCCTCCCTCACCCGGAAAATTAAATAACCCCGCTCGAGAATAATCCGGACGTTTGCGTCGGCGGCGTTTATAAATATTTATTTATCTATTATTATTTCTAATTGAAAATTATTTTTTAAATCATAAAATCCGATCACCATACCCGATGGTGATAGCTATAATATTTTACTACGCGATGATTTTATTTTTTTACTATTTCAGTAGTCTGTATTACGGTTTATCGCGGGCATTTCTGATGAAAAAATAATAGTACTATTGAAGAATACCGATAACATATTATTAACGAAACAATGTAATGATTTATATTATATATATATATATATGGCGTACGTCATTTTCCGATGAAATACTTTTATACCGAATGAATAATTATAATTAACGATTACACGATTACACTTATGTGCATCGGCAGAGTACCTAATCAATTATGTACGAGGTGTTTTCAAACGGATGTAAATCGTACAGTCGTTGATACATAATATAATACAACGTTCGAAGCTGAATTTTACATTATCTCGTCATTTCTTCAGGAGTACACGACTCTCGTGTGTGGAATATGGTTAGAAGACGGCCGACTTTGATTTTTCGTTTTACTCGGTTTGGTTTGAAAACGAAATTGATGTTATTTTCGCACTCTATTCACAGTATAATATATAATATATACGTTCCGAAAAACGAGAATAATCGCGTCTCGTAAAATCCGTTTTAAAAGGGGTTTTTTTTTTTGAAAAATGTATACCTCTTCACTATGCTAAATTATTAATTTGTTAATGTATGATATGACGTGAATATCCGCAGTTGGCGAATGTTGAAATCGTACGCAAAAATCATAAGTGAACGTTGATAAATGTATTTCACAGTAAACATTTAAATTTCGACGTTTATAAAGTAATATAAAGTAGCTTTAGGGATTGAAGTGATTTCGGGATCGCGAAAAAAAGAAAGAATTTATTTTGAAAATCGTTTTAAATTTACTTTATAAATAGCGTTAGGAATCATCAATTATTCGCGTGCACTAGAAATCGGTTTTCAGCGAGCTAAAGAATTTCTCCGACGGACTTTCGACTGGCCGACAAATCACGTCGAGGCAAGCGTTTCTATGCTTTCGATTCGGCGAGTAAGCAGACGCGGGGTCAAAGGCATATCATGCGATTACGCGGCAAAACGAAATGATCTAAAAGAAAAAGTTTGTCCGTGAAATATTGACATTTCGTGCGTGGCAAAATGTCACGAAAGTCTGTGTCTAGTAAATGACCAAATTTGTTTTCGATTTGTCAACATCGGTCGGTTTAGTGTGACGACATTGACGGTGAGCCGTCCCCGTACTGGCGCACGTTCGCGACAATACGACAGTCACCCAATCGCGGCGATCTCGTTCATCGGTTTTCAACGCGCTTGCGGTCGACACCGTTGCGCAAAAAAAAAAACAAAATAAAACATACGTAGATACAATAAAGTATAACATTTGTCACCGCAAACCGAATATATTAATGTCGGTTAAAAGTGTGTGTAATGACATTATATTAGGTCTAGGCTTTTGGTCGTTTCGAAAACGTCAACAGGAAAAACTGACCGCTTTTCGCGCGCGTTCAAAGTGACATTATAATTTTATATACGTGTGCACGTATGCGCCTATTACCGAATACCGCAGAGATACGTGTTTCACGCGGGAACAATAGTTTTTGCGCGCTGCGAGTAAACAAGTATAATTTTCCAGTGTATGTATACTATTTGTTTTGTCAAACGAATTATAGCAAATTCCTGTTAAAAACTTATTTTCCAATGATAAATCCGAGTTACTCGAGAGCGCGTTTCGCCGTCAAATTCGGTCGAGAGGCGAAGATTCCAGATCAATACTTATAATATGCGTTTGTTGCATTTATTATGTCGGGCTAAACGTAAGCCCGGAGTGGCACATTTCGAGAGATTCACGATTAATAATAACAACGAGACTACAAAAAATGTCATCGACAACTAATTGCGCGATGTATTTTATGAGATTATCGTGTATTTCCTTTTAATTTATTTCTACCGCGATATCGTGTTTCGATATACATAGTTTATACTATATATTGTGAAAGAGGCCAATATTCAAGTTTAATATAATGGATTTAAAAAACGAAAAGTAATATCGGATCGTTTCCCGCGGACGCTTGCGCAAAAGTAACCTATCGAGACGCTAAAATACGTCACTGGTGCGAGTATAAGCCGATCGTTGTGCGGCAGGACGAAACAAAAACGTTATTTTAGCATAAACTACGCGACGAGACATTTACGCACAGGTTAGGTCAGGGGTGGGTTAGGTGTAGATTACGGAGGAAAGTGGTTTCTTCGATTGATTTGATTTTTTGAGAATTTCCTCGAATCGACCGAAGAGGCCGTCTACGGGTCAAGTTAAGTACGGATGACCGCGATGAGGATAAAGCTTTTCGCGGGCATTGGTTTACCGAGTTCAAATGTTTTTCATTGCGCTGGTTCAGACGTATTTCGACCGAGAAGACTTTTACGTGGATTATGTAGAACGAAGACAAACGAATATTTGTACGGTGGCTTGTTTTTACCGTGCTCTGCAGACACCGCATAGAAACGTGGGTGGCCGAAGAGACGAGTGTTGATGAGAGACGCCTCGTTTTTAAGAGCACTCGACGAAGAAAAGTCGGTTATAACGCGCGGAAAAAAACGCTCAAACGGAAAACTACGATGAAAATACTAGCGCGATCGACGGCCGTCGTTGCCGGTCAATGTGTTTTAGGCTTCGAGTCTGGGATTCGCATCGTTTTCCGACAGGTTTGACGACGGGTTTCGAGACGAGGGGTTCGGCGGCCCGATCTAGGCGCGATACAACAAGCCACGGCCGGAAGAAAAAAAACCTAAATAAAAAACTAATCGACCCGAACGGGGATGAGGACGAAGACGAGGGGAAGAGCTGCGAATATTTTCCCGACGTGTTCGGCCGACGACGCCCGACCGGGCTCGGTCTCTCACCTTTCAGCTCGAGCCGTTCCAGCGTCTCCGAGTAGTGGCGTTTCTCCTCTTCCTTGCGCTCGATCCGGTAGAAAACGAACGCGCCCAGGCACAGGTAGCCCACGAACACGACGAACCCGGCGAACCATCTGCCGAACATGTTTCCCGGTCCGGGGCGCGATATGCGATGCCCCGATGTGGGCGATGATGATGTCCTCGTCGTCGTCGTCGACGGCGGCCGTGACCATCGCCGCCCTCGCCCGACCGGCGGGGGAGGTGGTTGTTAAACGGCGCCGGGTCTTAACGCGAACTTTTTATCTTTTCTCGTCGGTCGTTGGCGCGGTTTGTGTTTTTCGCGAGACGACAATAATATATTATCGTCACGCGTATACGCGTCTACTGTTGCCGTCGTCGTTCTCGCGATCGTTTCGAGAGCTGGGCGAAACGCGCGCGAGAAACGGACGGGGAACGCGTCCGGAAAACCGCACGCCGAAATTCGTGTGTGTGTGTGTTTGTGTGTGCGCGCGCGCGCGCGAAACGAAAACTTGAATTCGATCGCGATGACGACTGACTGACGGACGGACGCGTCGTTCTGGGTACGTCGGCCGACGGCGGTCGTGTGCGCGAGTGTTGTCGGATCGGCGGTATACGGACCGCGAGATAAGAGAACCGCCGGTTTCAATCGGCCAGATAAAAGGTGACATAATAACGAGCGCCTCTCGAACCAGATTAAACGCCGCCGCCGCCGCCGCCGCCGCTCGTCCCGCGCGCGGCGCGTGCGCACAACGCGCGATTTACGCTCGCGCCCACTCCTGAATACGATTTGTCGATTTTTCCACGTTACGTACGTCGTACAAAACGACGTGTATCACATACGCCGACGATTAGGCCGTCATTACAATATTTATATTATTGCCCGATTCGGATGCGCAGCGCGAGTACGGGGCACGCCGCCGTCGTCGCGCCAACGTTATTCGTTTTGAAAACTGACGAGTGATACAAACGAATTCAACACGGTTCCCTTTTACGAGGACGTAGTGGCTTTAATATTTCGTAGGTAGACGAGCGACGTTATTCGAGACGTTCTCGAAATTTGTTCTCTAGCATAGAAATTAGTCGCACCGATCGACTTTCCTTCGAAGATGTCCCTTGCTGCCCCCCTCTCTCCGAGCGCTCACGGTTATATTATTTTTATATATTAGATAATATTAGATTACCTTATCGCTCGGTATTGCTCAGGAACGGGCGGTGACGGCACCAGGACTTTTTACAGGGTATATATACAGGACGAATCGGAGTTGTATACGATTTTCGGTCGGACCGCGTAAAATTAAGTTTTTGAGGAGAGGACAACGATTACCTGTTCGTGCGGTGTGTGTTTGAATTATTATCGATCTTAGACGAATGATCAAACGTAACACAATCGACGGGTAACGTGAACTTATATACTCGTTTTAACGCTGATTATTATACTACGGTAAAACGACGGCGATGGGCAGACTGTCGATTTGAGAACAAGACGCGCGCGTATACTGTTCGTATTGTGTTCGTACGCCCTGCGCATTATCAGCTCGTGTTGATCAAACCGAGTTGTTATTACGTATAACGTCTCGACGACGACGAGTGTACGGACGAAAACATAACGCTATAAATCGTAATAAAACTAGTAAACGAGCGCACGCGTGTGCATAAAACGCAATAAGTCTATGCCGCGGTTGGAAACAAAGAAGAGAAAAAGAATCGTCTCGAAGTTTCGCGCGCGGTGTATATATTATTATATTATACGGAGAGATGCGCGCGAGAACGTCGAAAAAGCGGCCGCTGTAAACCGGTACGGGACGACTATCGGCCATGCAATTACTATTCATATTCGGACGGTTTAAATTATGTCTGTTAATACGTTACGACGATAATGATATTCACGTGCGATCACGAGAGCGCGGCGTCGTGCCGGATGAGAGGAGTTTTTTTTTTTTTTGCTACATTCGTGCGGATCGGAAGTGACACGAGACGCCCGTTCGGAAGCGATATCGATTCGGCCGGAAAGAGCAGACAATCCACGGACGACGGGTTTTTTTTTCTCTCGCTTATTTAAACGATACGTCTCGGCGGAGAAGGATGCGCGTGCGTCGCGCGAGTGAAATACCGACGGCCGCAGCCGCGGTCGTCAGGGTAATTTTTCGTCTTTCGAAAAACTTATTACCGATCGCCTTGAGTTGTCGGCGTTTTAAAAATCTTGACCGTTTTACGCCGTTTATAACGCGACGCGCGTTATAATATCAACCACACACTTGTACATATTATTTCAGTAACGTAATATGAACGCGCGTATAACATAATATATACATAAACTTTTTAACTCACGCGAGTCGTACGGATCTATGATAACGAGGGCGAATTATTTATACTCACGACGTGTTCACTACCGGTCGAACGGACGACAGTTCATCCTGCTTCGACGATATTGTAGGTATGGGAATGAGAGCACTGCCCAACAATGTTAACGGGCCCTTTTTTCCGACCGATTTCGTCGAGACACTGCAAAAATAGAACCGTTATTATGTTAACATAGAGTTCAATGTTTTTTTTTTTTGTTCTCAATCTAATTAGTAAATCTTACATGCACTCCACCCCCATTTGTGCGTCGATTATCATTACGGTTGGACTATACGTATGGGTGTCGCAACCTGGACGCAGGCCGTGTCCTTATCGCGCGAATACCTGACTTTCGAACGTCGAATATAACATTATATTATTAATTATATTAATTATTGTATAGGCACACTGCTGTTATCGAAACGGTCGCGTTCTGTATATAGAACTATTCAATCGCTGCAGATAAAAATTAAAAGCAATAGCAACTCTCTTTTATGTAATAATTAAATTACGAGAGCGTTTTCGAAAACGCGTCGTGCACACATAGTTCAATTGTTAATAAGACGGTTATTACATTTATTTTCATTTTTGTAGCCTAACTCCATTATTCGTATTTTTCGCCCGTGTGTTCAACTCAACAAAATATCGGCGTTGAAAACAGTACTGAATACAAAACGACGATGATATCAACTCTCGATGCCGTCTAGTTGACGGACGACGACGTTTTGCGAGTCACATTTGCGATACACGCGAACGAACGGTCTGCCGCGGCGGCGCACAAGTTACGTGTCAACGTAACGTTGACAAAGAAAACAATATCGCTACCGCGCTAAATCGGAAATATTATCGCGAGAAAAAAAGTGCGAAAATTGAAATGACGTATTTTCATATTAATAGTTGGAATAAAACAATTTGCTCGCGCTTTACGAATAAAGATTACCATTGAACCAAATAATCGGCCGATAACAATACCCGGTGCCCGTGGAGTATATGATTTTTAATTAGGTATTTTATTGTAGAATCTACAATTTATTACAAGCGCGAGCTTACGCCGCCGCCGGACCGAGAAACAATGACCTATTATATTAGTGCAGTTTCATAACTATATAATATACTTGTATTTATATTTATACGATTTAATGGGTAGTCTTAGTACATTATGATGTGCTTAATGTAATAATTCTCAAATTTACCTAATAATTTAATATCGTTATCATATTAATTAAAAATAATATCAGAGAAAAACAAATCAGCGTATGAACTATGAAGTAAATAACACCAGGTTAAGGTGCAACGGAAAGGCATAAAGTTGATAACAGACACACACACATGTATATATATATATATTATTTGAAATCATTACTTACACAATATTTCTGCAGTAAAATTATGCGGCTAAATTTCGTTTTCGAATTTTTCCACCATTGTCGGGCACGACACTTTTAACGTGCGTGCCAACTTATGTTCTCGTGTAAATTGAAATTCGACGAGTTTTATGAGCTGCCGTTTTCGTGTGGATGTGATGCTGTTATTGTGAATTGTGTGATATAGATTGTCCACTTTCTTGGGAGATTTATTTTCTGTATCCATATCGATATCTGTATACTATTTTACGACCGGAAACGATTGTTCACAGAGCGGATTTTCTCCCGCACAGCACAGATAATTAACAAAACGATGGTAATAATGACAATATGTTTTTGCTGCTGAGTACGAACATCGGTAAGCCCGAATCGTTTAAATGTCCGGAATCCGGTCGACGAGTGTGTTTTTGACCAAACCCCAGAAAATACGAGTCGTACACGTGTGAGAGACTTCGGCTAGGCGACGCCGCGGCGAACTCTCGTGCGATATTCGGAGCCGATAATCTTCCAGCTCTGTGCGATCTGATCGATATTTTCAACGTGCTAGTTGTACTTCTATATGCGTAGAACTATTTTGCGGCACCTCGACGATCTCGATCGAAGCGCGATGACGACGAAATATCGATTGTATTATAGGATCGGGGCGTCATCGAACGTTTTTATTTGTTTGATCGTCAAGATAGTCTGCTCGCGATAGTATGATGAGAAATCGTCCGTGAAACGTCACTTTTTCTTCTGGTCGTGACGCTACAGAACACAGTACAATCTATTCGGTTATATTATAATATAACGTCCGTATATTTCAACACTTGTAGTGCTCGAATACCGGAATAACGAAGCTCCGACGACTTCCGCGAAATCGTATTGATTGTTTATTGACAATTATTATTACGGCGGCGACCGGGAACCGACGATACGTTGTAAAAAGCGTTCGATTCCCCTTGACCCGATCGTGATGACGATATAAATCGTATTGCATTTCAATGTTCTGGCCACGGAACGCGGCGAAGACGGGGCGAACCGAAAAGATTTCCGGCAAACGATATTTTATTGTCGTTGATATTTGCATACGTCGTCGATTCGATCTGTCGGAATTCGCGTGAGTTCGGAGCACTATTACCACGGAGGAAACGGAAGCGAATTTAAGACTTTTTTAAACTCGTGACTACCATAATAGTCATGAGAAATTTTAATTTTAATTTTATCGCCATATTAAAGCGATTAGAGCTCTAATATATTTGTATAAATTTTAAATATATTATTTATAAAAATCCGGACAAACATTAATATAATATTTAGCTATATTGTATACTACGAGCGTATTCGAAACAATATGAACGTTCGACAGAGGAGACACGATTTCTTAAAGACTACTGTATACGAAAAGAATGACAAAGGTCGTTGCGCGTAGGACTCGGAACGATGGACGGAGACCGGAAAGGTTCACGTACCATAGGCGTATAAATAAATATCTAACGTATAGCGGAAACCGTGTATGAGAATGTGATTATTATTAATTGTAATATTTCATAAGCGGTCGCACACGGGGGGAAAGTCGACGGTGTAAAAAACGAGACCGAATAAGCTATATATCGTAAGAAAATTGGTTTGAGACACTCGGCGACCGAGCGCACTTTCGCGCACCAGTCGATTTAATAAAATATAAATAATTTGAACTCGGAATGATTTTCAAATATTATTTCGTGTCTGATTTTTATTTCTTGACAGCCGTAACTGCGAGCGTATCGCTCTTGTCGTGTTTTATTATACGGGAAATCAATTAAAGCGGAAACGATAAATCAACAAATATGTTACTGTTATTCGACGACATCGACTATTTGTATTCATTGTCTTGATTCGACGACATTGCTCGTTTAGAAAAAGGTGCCTAAAATACGATCCAATTCAACACGAACAATAGATATTGTAATGCGTTATTCCAATTCAACGAGAAATCTTCCTCTCTCTCTCGTATTTTCGTAAGTACGAAAGTTTATACTTGACATATTTTCACTTGACAGTTTTCGTTTTTTTTTTTATGGACTGGCGATACTTTCAATTACATACGATAAATGCTCGTCATAATTAGTACCGATTGTATAGTGCAATCGTAAGGGTTTACATTTATCTGCTAGCTGATTAAAACAAAAATACGAAGCGTTTATACTTTAGTTCGGACACACGACCGTCATTAGATTTACGACACGATTTATTTCAACGTCAACTGTAAAACGACTTATACTCGGACTGCACAATAACGACGTACGATATTATTTGTCATGGTTTATTTTTCAAATTCGTGTACTCCGTTCGCGTTATTTTATTGAAGATTTGATCAATCATTCAGGTGTAAAATGCAACGGTCATTAGTGTAAGTACCCAAATTAAAGTATAAATACGAGTAACGCTAATGACTAAATTATAGCTCTCGTGTGCAGCAGACAAATCACGTCTATCGTTGCTTTCTTTAATGACATTTAATTGGCTTTAATGACATGAATTTAATTTCAATAGACGTCTCGCGCACTTGTGACTAATTTACACGATCAATAACCGACTAATAAGCCGAATAAAACATCTCGTACTGGTGTTTACGTCCCGAACGAAACGAGTGAAATATCGATGTCACGGATATGATTTTTATTTCGTTTTCCGTAATCGAAGACATTTCGAGTGATAATACGAGTAGTGCGCGTCGAAAGTTTCGCGCGCGGACCGGTCGTAACGGACATCGGACTTGGATTATTGTTTTCATTATCCTTTGAGCGCGAGGAGCACTGGAAAAAACAAAAACAACCTTTGAAACAACGTTAAATTTCGTCCGTCGAGCATTTATGTCATTATTATTTTGATAAGATGAAAAAAATTTGCATGTTTTATAGTTCGAAAATGTTGGGCGAGGTTAATATTATCTCAAAGCTATATTATTAATCTATATAGCGAGTAACGAAAGTATTACGCAATCGTGCCGAATCGCATTTATTAGACATTTTTAAAACGCGGTGAAATCGATTATTTTTTACAAACTGCCCTTACGCGTTTTTCAATTGTCTACATGAAAATCTTCGTGACTATTGTACATTCAATAGCGATAAATATTTTTATATCGCAGCAACCTTCGGTCAGCACTATGTTTAGAAAGTGACGGTTAATCGGCGCTTTCAAATGTAAACGAACGAGCACGCGACCGACTGCACGACGATAACAGGCTATTACGTCCTGTGCCGTGTCCTCTTACACCGGCCGTTTGATTTGTAACGTCGTCTGACCGCACGTGTTATCCTTTTTCGCCGTTACCGACTTGCCACGCGGAAAACTACGTTATGATCGAGCCGTGAACATCAATCGTACCTAACCGGCCGACGCGTGTTTGACATTCGTTTTTCGTGTTGTTTCGGCTCTTTATCGACGTGTCCCCGGAAAATTCGTTGGTTTACCTCTGTGCGCACTTGCAGGTGTGCGAAGTTTTATCGTGACCAGACGACGACGGGCGATCGCGCGCGAGCAGAGCAATCGCACACGATTGACATTCAGGCGGAATCGACAAATTTATTAATATACAACATACGATAATATTAATGCAATATAATATTATACCGGGAACGAGATAAAAGCCGAGCCGTCGTCGGGTCAATATTATAACGTCGTGAGATTTACATCTACATACAGCACTGATCGAGTGGCGTACTCGATTGCTCGAACGATATGTAAGTGTGTCTGTGCGCGTTTTTTTTTTTTTTTACGACGATTTCATTTCTTCTATTTCAAGAGGACAATAATAAATTGTTCTATTAATATTCTAATTTTTCGGGCCCTCGTTCAACCGTGTGTTTAATATTGTACGATTATATAACATCCGGTGTAATCGACAGACTGTCGAGAGAATACTTCGCGAGCGAAAATCGATATTACGTACATCACTACGTTATCGTCTTTGTGCGGTCTTGCGGACGACCTTAAAGTTCAACGGATTATATTTAAAAAAAAAAAAAATCTCTTACCCATTGAACCGGTTATCGACGCACTCGCCACGTATCAAGAAATATATGCGTCTGCCCTTTGAAACATTTTTGTGCCTGTTGCCCAACATTTTTCGTTCCACTCTCGCGGTCGTTTATCTCTATACGCTTATCTCCTTCTGATTGCTTAGGTATTCGTAAGCGCGAGCGCGCTCGTGCGCATGTGTGTATGCCAATTTATTATTAATTCGTATAAATTACACTTTTAACATCGTCTCACGCGTATGCTAATATCATTATTTTCAATATATTTCAGTGAAATTTCGTAATTTTAAAAATTACAATTTGCACGTCGTGTGTAAATATTACACTTTTGATAGAGTCTCCCGCGCGTCAATGTTATGTTATTTCGGTTAAATTTCGAATTTCGAAATTACTACGTTGAAAAGCACAGGGCCGCAGATTGAATGAGATGTGACGACCGATTGTTGTCGAATTGCAATGGATGAAAACAATAATATATATTTTAAAATTTCTCCGAAATATTTGAAAAGGAATCAAATTTCAAGTAAATCGTTTCGAATTAAAAACCATAATAATATCATAAAGTGTGCCGTATGGATTCGCGCAGATTAACAATACGTTTTCGACATCGGCCGTGATGAGAAAAAGGTCAAACGTTTTTACGTATACTAGAGACGAATTTATTATTTTTTCATAACGTTTCAATAAGAGAGGGAGAAACACGTTTGACAAACGGATAGTAGCACAATCGACCGAGGCAAATAGCTGCAATTATATTGATATTTGTACGCGTTAAAACGGCCGTGGACCGGTAAATTGGACGGATTTCAAGAGTTTGCGTACAACTTCAATATCATTATCGTTCGACGTTTGCTGCTTCGAACAGTGTTCGCGTGCTTCTCCGGGAAACGGTTATGCCGCTCGGTAATCTTTAATCACGAAACGATTCGACCTTTTTTTTTTTCTTTTCGATATTCCATATTATGTTACATTCGCCGATGTATGAGATCACGTGAATGTAACATGGTATTTCGCAGTGAACGTGCGTATTTCGCGCGTGACAAGTTTTCGCGTTTTCTTTTTTTTCTGAAAACAAGCAGCCGCTGTCGCAGAAGACGAATATTACGACGACATTGCGCGTTCGGATGAGTACATGTTGTGCGCGGTCGATCGAAAACGATTATTATCGCGCATAGAAAACAAACGTTCACTCGCATAAAAACTGCGCGGTTTTTCGATTTCTCGGAGAATAGGCTCCCCGCGGGGAGAAAATGCATTTGATCCGAACGGTCCGTTTACATATTACGTTTTATATACCAGCTATAGACACGTTTATTGTAGGTCGACCGCGCGCGCAGCACAATCGTCGGTCCCTTCGTTTACTTTTCAAAGAATATACACAAGTATTATACGACATAACAGTAAAATTGTATTGTAACACCGAACTAGAATTACCGAAATAACTGTCGGATTATAATAATCTGTTTATCAGTGGGGGAAAATAAAAAAATCACTAGCAAAACGATATAAACGAGAAAACTCGCGTTGCTCTGAAAACCATTGTCGAAATGACGACGGATAAAGAAAACGTCGGCAACGGAACTACGCGGACGAAAACTAAAAAGAAAAAATCACGTTCCGTCGTCGTGTGAAGTATTATTCGAAAAGGCGACGACGAATCGACAGTGTGCGTACACGTTCGGAGCAATGGAAAAAAGAGACGGTCGAATTACGACGATAATATATCGATATCGAAATACGATTGTTCTACGGTCTGTTTTTCATAGTCTAATTTTTTTTCCGACATAATATAGAAACGCGCATTTCGTCGTCTCTATTTCTCTACGCCAGATCGTTATAGAAACCCGCATTTACCGATCGTTTTCGGACGTCTATAACCAGTGGCGCAACTAGGATTTTTTCAAGGGGGGGTGTCCACCAGTAGCGTATACAGTATTTCCCCAATTCATTTCCAAATTTGTTAGTATACTATGTAATGTAATTACGTTATAATGTAATGTTATCGTATTAATAATAATGTTTTAATAATATATTTATTTTTAGTCATGATTATGTTCCGAATTTGTCGATAAACTATGGACAAAAGACTTAGTAACATTTATCAGTTATAAATTATAACACTAGATTTAGATTTTAAAAAATATTGAACATTTTTTTTCAATGGTTATTGAATATAATTAAATATAAATTTCCTATTATACGGTTCAAGGGGGGTGTCCAGACACCCAAAACACCCCCCCCCTTGGTTGCGCCACTGTCTATAACAATAATGCGTGAAACGCACACGTACCCGCGGAGTCCGTACTCCGTAGTTTCTCTAGTATTTCTCAATATTTCCCCGCGTTCGTCCGTCGTAGCAAACTTAATCGTCGTGCAAGCCGCCAATACCGTTATTGATTTCGCGAAAATACAATGACGTTTCTGGCCTATGCGCTCCTGAAATACGTTAAACAGGTGCGAGTATACCGTTGCCTTTTTCTCCACGTCAAATCGTTAATTACCTGTACGTTATTTTATTAAATCTACTGCAGCGCATTTCATTTCGCAATCTCCACTTGTTATTAAAATGTACTCAACGCCGACGCATATAATATTATTGTAACGTCCGTTTTGTGTGTCAGACCTGCTCGGTCCGTATAAAAACAACAACAATAATAATAATATAATCGTAATGGTTACAGTATTATTACTATTTTTTTTATTCCGAACTCGTAAATTACGTATATAATATGTAAACCAAGAAGTCGACGACACGCTATATTCTTTCAATATAACATACTTATACTTACTACTACTACTCGTACTAGTACTTGTTTGATTTTATCGCGTGCTGAAAGTCGACGCCGTACGGCTTGTATAATTCGTGTGCAACGTTATATTGATCATAAAACAACAACATAACGACGTTTTTAAACGAAAAAGCATTTTTATTTTCAAAACAGCATTTTGTCTCGATGGTAAATAAATTAATACGACTTATAAATAAACGATTTTCTAGTAGAAGAATAGTAATAAGAAAAAAAAAAATATATATATATATTATAAAATACTCTGTTGTTTCGTGTGTGTGTGTGTGTGGCGCGTGTGAGCGTGCAGTGAGGACTGGCCGACGTAGAAATAAACAGTATTTTAGATTCGGATCGCCGCCGTGCTGCTCGCACGCGCACACGCTTATATTATATTAGTACCTATCGGCGGAAACAGTCACGTCGTCTCATCGTCGACGCCCGTTTTAAACGTCGAGGAACTTGTTCAGCTTGGTGCCGGACGGGTCGTAGATCTTGACGAGTCTGGACCATTCCTGCGGCTTCTTCGACCTCAAGAAGTTGAGCGACTTCTTGATGGTGGTCAATTGCTTCTCGGTGCATCCGTTACAACCGTTGTTGGCGATGACCGGGATGACTCCTGAAAACGGCGAGACGATTAGCAAACACGACACAATATACGTCGGACCGGTGTTATTATATATATTATATTATTATGACGCGCGCGCGCACACACACACGACGATCGCGCATGTCGTGTTTGCGGAACGTGCGAGTTCCGCGGTGAAAACGTCGTCGTCGTCGAAAACGCGAGCGTCGTCGTGAATGCTTAAAAACTCCTGCAAACCGCGCGCGCTGCCGATACAGCGCGACAGGTCCAGTGAGCGTGTCCCCCGCGTCGTCGCGATTTTTATTTGACCGTCGTCTTCGAATGTCGTATTATAAATTTTGTCGGCGAACAGAAATCGCGCGGCGAATATCAATATCGAATCCCGCGCCCGATATTGTGTGTCGTCATTGACGCGCGCGGATTGTGAAATAATATTTCCGATACGTGCGGCATATTTCTACGAATTGCCGTGGTAAAGTAACTCTATGGCGGTGATCGGTCGGGGGAGGGGACGTCTTTCCGTGTTGATTTTTTCGCTGCGCGACTGTCGAGCTGCGACCGGCAGTCTTCCCGAGGACGAAAAAGAACGTTACATTTCGTCCCATAAAATACACAACACAAATGTATAGAACGACCGGTCGTTATGATATAATACATTTATTAAGCCGAGGAATAAATACGTAAAAAATCGTAAAAAGCGCGTGCGAAATGATGACGTTTTCGGCGCGCGGACGAGACGGGCCGAGATGAGAATTTATTATAAAGTGCGATATTATTTTACGCCTTATTCCCGACAAAGTAGGACCGAAGAGTCGAAGTACTTGCTAAAAGTGCTGTTGGCTCCGCGGATTTAGACAAGTTACCGCAATACGTAAATAGTGCGGTTTGAAAATCGAAAAATGAATGCAAAGTATAAAATTGTATTTGTATTCTAACGTTTTGATAAATTCGCTCATATCGCTTTTAGTAATCATTTTTCAATAGAGAAGTTAGTAACTTTATTATAAGTTAGAAAAAAGAAAAAATTAGTAGATAGGTATATTATATACTATATTACCTAAATAACATAGTCCATATAAATCTCGAAAAATGTATTTTGACTTACGGTCGCGGTTAGTAAAAAATCCTTATTTATATGTCCTGGCTATGGAAATTTACGTGAATATACGTCCGAATCGATCGACATATTTTCCTTTTGTTTTAATATAAGAGAGATGTAATATAGAGAGTGTTGTGTATATAATCCTGACGGGCGAAGGATCTCGGTAAAGTAGTGGACGAAGAAACGCGGCGTTAAAGTCACTGATAATAGGCGTGCTTATTATAACAACGCGCGGAAAACGGCATCTCCAGACGACATAATAATATCATTATTGTCATTATCGTTGTGGACAATACTCACTCTTCAAGTCTCTGGCCTGTTGGACGCACGGGCCTTCGCTGAGGAAACACTTGATGTGGCTGGCCAACACGCGGTCGTTGTTGAGCACCTGTTCGACGTTGAGCTTCTCGAATCGCTTCATGTAGGTGGGCAAGTCTTTGATCTCGTCGTCGGCGGACGGACCGGCGGGCTTGGCCAGGCAGCCGTACGCGGCGATGCAGCAGAACGCGATCAAAATCTTTCCGTTCATCGTGGCGGCGAATGAATGAATGAATAAATAAATAAATAGATTTATATTATTTTATTTTTTGATGAGCGAGTTGCAGTTGTGCAGCGGTTGTGTGTGCAAGCGAGTGCGACTGGCGAACGAGTGTTGACTGTTTCCGCGGTCCGGCCGTGTTTATATATCGGTCGACCGAGGCGGCGCGGTTGGTAGGGTGGTAACGGCGGGTCTCGGGTGTGTATCTGCTGCGCGCGCGTGTAACGTGCACGCGCGGGGAAAGTACGGCTTGTGCGTCAGGTTTTATTATTATTATTATTATTATTATTAATTTTTTCTTTCCGTTCTTTTTTGTTGTTGTCCGTCGCATTATAATATATGTATACCCACGCGTTATAGTATAATATATTATATTCGTGAAGATCAAAGTCAAGGCCGCCGTGTTTCGGCGTTGAACAAAACGGCATCAACCGCCGCCGTATTATTATTATGAATATCGTCTGGATAATATCTTCGATACAGTAATAGATACACTACCTATCATTACGCATACCCGTCTATTATCATAATGTATCGTGTGCACGGATAAAACATTTTACACTCGGACGTTATGTAATCTATCGATAATATTATATTGATGATGCGCGAAAACATTTAATCGTTTGAAATTCATTATAATAAAATATATTGCTAAGCGTGAAAATTACACGTTTTATCGGAAGTAATAAACGTTCGCTCGTATTGTGTGTGTGTGTGTGTGTGTGGTTTTAAAATGTATTTTATTTCGTTAGACGTTTATATTTTATTCCACCTACTTACAACTATGTCCTATACTAACTATATTTTAAGTATTTGAAAATCAAGAAAAATCAAATACAGTTCAAATATATATGAAAATATAAAAATTATCATATAATATATAGTGTATTGCATCGGAGTTTTCGTCGTCAATACGAAGGAATCCAGAACGATTTACAAAACGGTGTACATAATTATTATAATCCATTAGCATATTATTATAAAAATGTTTTTCGCTTCTGTTTTATTATGTCAACAGTCTTGGAAACGAATGCCAAGATACCCTTCATCGAATAAAAACCTACTACAGCGCGTCGTATGTGCAATTGAATTATATTTCTTAATATATTTCATAGAATGATAATTAATGATATTACCTTTGTCGAGTTTCCCGTAGTCAAAGCCATACCCAGTGATGGCGAGTTCTCTTGTCCCGCGAAACAACTGTAAACCGATCGGATAAATAATATCATTAAAATGTGTTGTTGTTTATGTGATTTTTATAAACGTGTGATTGCTTAATAATATTTTAATAGGTACCTCATAAAATCGACACGACTTTTAAAAACATTTGTCGACCTGTTGTTTTTTTTTTTTTTTTTGTTTCATTTTTTATACACTGCGCATACTACTTCAATGTGTTTTGCAGTCTATAAAACGTAAAAAAAAAAAAAAATCGTAAATCGTGTTTATAAACTATAAAACAGTTTATAGCGGTGTTGATCAAGTTTTTGCGCTCCCGCGTTGTAATTCACGCCTACCACCTACTCGCGATAATAATCTTCGTGTACTGCAACGTAATGAATAAACAAATGTTTATAAATGTGTCATAAAAAAAAAACGTTTATGCGGAAGAGGTGACGCGAGAATCGAACGCGTCCCTCGCGACTCTCTTTGAATCCGCTCGCGGAAGGAACTCGCGCGCGCCATAGGGTTTTTTTTCTCCGTTCTTATACTTTAGAAAGTGTCGTCTCGCTCGATTGATGGCGTAACGGTGTTCGGCTCCCAAAAAAACGCGCGCTCGTATACTTTTAGCGCGGCCGTTCGGCGCCGAGCGAGCGTGCGGAGAATAACATTTCGTTACAGTAACGAAATGTGCGTGAGGGTTTTCGCGATTCCGACATAATAGCGTACGTAATTCGTCCGATAGGTGCGCGATAACTGTATTCGATATATCGATATACGACGGCGTGTCAACGATAGTACCTGTTATACGTGTCGTGTACGCGACCGCGTTGTAATCGACGGCGATATACGGAAATAGAATAGGTAATAGATATTATAATAGTACTCCCTCGACTCGAGGTTACGTCGCGAAAAAGAAAAGGTCCGCCGGAATAGGGTGGTCTGCGGGCGATCGATATTTACAAAATACATAATATCCGTTTTTCGAGGAAAACGCTATCGACTCGCAGTCGATTTTTCTCATCAATTTCTCTCGTTCGTTCGGACGATTTTTTTTGCTACTAATACAACCACCGACGCGTGACTTAATAAAATATGACTCTCTTGAAACGTTAAGGACGGGAAAAAAGCATTGTTTTTAATTTATTTTGGAAAATAAAGGTTATTGTTCTTGGACTATTCGAATGCATTTCATTAGAAAAACTACAACCGAATATCCGCACGACACCATCATCAGTTATGGTTTCTGACTTTCCAATTAAAACTAATACTGTACAAACACTTTGGGTAATTTTTACACGAGTACAATTATTATTCATTTCGATCGTATACACATGTATATAATTTTGTTTCTTTCTTCGATAAGAATCACCTTCTTACCTTCATACTAAATATTTTTCACGCTAGACGTGTTTTCATAATATAATATTATGTGTTCGCAGAAACAGTGCTTAGATTTTAGATTTTCAAACGGCCGCCGTCTGTGTGGTGTTTAGTAATTGTCCGGTCGAAATTAATTTTCGAAATCTGCACAGAATATTTGAGACGATTTATCTGTTTATCGGGTCGCTGTATCGTATGTCCTCGTGTAAAATCCTACTCGCGTTCAAAAGTATCCTGTATCCTGACGACTGTGCGTAGCCGTCGGACGAACCTTAATGACTAGATAGTTTTTCTTTTTTAATATATATCTATTTGCAATCATTGTGAAGATCTCATAATACTATAATAATATACGTGTACAGAGAATCAAACATACACCGAGGATCTGACCGCAACAAGAATATTGTATTTTAGACGAGTAAAAATTACATTTCGAGCGTAATTCGCGTGAGAATTTGTGAAAAATGTCACTGCAGTTTTATAAATATCTCTTGTGTTTATACGGTTTGTATTGTTAACGTTTTTGTTTTTCGTTTGAATCTTCGCCGTGAAAACTCGAGAACTTATTACATTGTAGAGCGTATAAATTTGATGTATGTTTCGATACCACGGTAGAAATTGTTGAAACAAATGTTGGTTTCGTCTGGACGTAACGCGCCGCATACCTACGAAAATAGCCGAATACGTTTTGATTCTATTCGAACTCTAAATAATAATATTAATAATGTGTACTAAAGAAATGTTTTATTTATACACTGTATTCTGACATATCGTATTTTTTAATTGTATAATAAAGTTCCATCGATATAAACGCAGAGCACGTACAACATTTAAACAATGTCTTTATTATGTAACTCAGTATGATAATGTATCACGGGATCTGTTCGATCGAAAGCTCGTAATAGGCGCGCATTGACATTCGACAATAACAGTTTATACGTATATGTCGAAAATTAATAATCAAGCCTAAAAATAACCTGCGAACTATAATCTGCTCGACGACGTCATCGTAGTAATTATAGTAACAAATAAGTAAACGTTTATTTCTACGATACGGCAGTATGTTATATACTAGTATTGTGTAAGTCGTAAATTAGTAAGTTAAGATATAATAAAGTAACGGCTCGTTTATATATCGATGTCACGATAATAGCATACTATTTATTTGTCCGTATATGACTTTAGACAGACTAAAATCAATAATATTTCATATAAAGCTATATATAACTGTATATTGACTGTTGAACAAAAGTCGGAAATTAAATCCTCGCGAAAATCGAGAATAACAATAGTAGTAGTGCGCGCGTGAGAACGTCCGATGTCATTCGATAGAATCGTCTAAAGGATTTCAGATTCGACCGATAGGTTTGCGCCGCCGACTATGTGCGAGTGACGAATACAGATCGGTCATATAGTGTCGTGTTAAGCAGACACGCGACCGCGATTTTAACACACATCGGAGTAAATTTGTTTTCCAATAGAATACGTATTTATTTTAGGAACGCGCGTTCGAACGATAATATTAAGTGTTGGATTTTCGATTAATCGAACGATAATTATTACTATTGAAATGTGCGGTTTTAAAAGCGCCACACAGAGTCCGCGGACAGTAATCGCACTTCTCTCGATATTCGCACGACACGACAACACGAACGTATACGTTTTCCGCGCGGACATGGAGTTTGAAATGGAAATCCTATGCATTCGAGCATAATCTTTCGGTCTTAACTTTCAGGGCTAAAACCGGCGTTATAACACTATTCGAAACACAATCGTAACATTGTGTACCGCGAACATTATATTATTAAATACTCGTTGGACGTATCGCATATCGCGTGCGCGCGCGTCGTATCGCGTCCAGTCTAACACACACACACACATAATATAATGTGTTGAATACATTATACGGTAATAAACGATTAACCTTCGTATATTAATCGTCTGGAAATGTTTCTGGTTCACAGCGTTGACACGGTATACGTCCGCAAACTCGCTGTCGAGGTCTGCCACTCTGAAAAGCATCCGACGTATACATATTCATAGTATATATATATATAAGTATATAATATCTAAAACGTCCGTGTAAATTAGTCGGCTCGCCGTCGGGAAACAAGGAAGTCGCATTGTTGTATAAGGCGAATGCCTCGGAAATCGCCTTAAGATTTATTTCGCTCAACTGAACTGCAATAATACGCGAGTACTACACGTGTCGTGTACGATATCGGTATATATAGTATACATTGTACGAGTCCGTCTGGTCGCAGGTTTTCACGCGAGTGTTTCGAGAGATTTTTTTTTAAAACATAATATTCGGTCGAACGCGTGACAAATATCGTCGTTGTAGACGTTCGCCGCAAACTACACGGGCGAAAAGGAAAACACTGACGTGTCGATAACGACTTGAAACAATACATACGAATTGAAATCGACGGCGCCGTTGTTTCGTTCGTCGTGTCGTGTATGTATTCGAATATTCGACGGTCGAACCAGTGTATCAAACGAGTGCACTTACGTACAAACCCGTTCCTCGTCCAAAACAGTCGCGAGAAGGTGCAGTGTAAAATTATTAACATCGCGGATACCTAGTCGAGTAAAGCATGACGTAGCAGGTGCGAGTCACAGCGTGTTTCCCACGTAAGACTATCCACGCGCACACGCGCACGCACAGTTAACTTTTAGCCGATACGCGCGTATTATAATATTTTATATTTTATAATTATATACTATTTGAAAACGAGACGCTTAGTAAGTCCATCCGTGTGTTAATACGTATTATTATGGTAAAATTAATATTTTAAAAGGTTTTTTTTTTCTTCTTCTTCTTCTACTCCGTATACAGAGAGAATTATGGTTATAATATATGGGTCGTAAAAAACACGTCACGGACAAAAAGTCGTTGATTGATTACTTCCAAGGGTCGAACGCGTACACGGGAAACCCGGTTTCATTCCTCGTGGGTTGAAACCGAATAAATCAGAATTGTTATTATACTCATTTGGATTCGACGCCGGCCGGCCGAAACGATTTTCCCAAAAGGAATTTTAATTTACCCTCGAGTTTAACACGCCGTTGTACGAGGTACATAAATCAAAGATTTGTTAACCACGCCGAGAGTTTTTCAAACACGGCTCGTGTAAACAATATAGGTATAATACGCGCGTAATAGTACGATTTTGTTCTCAGGAGAATTATTTCGTCCTCGCACAGTATAATAATAAACGACGTATCAAACGATTCGAGAAAAATCACGTATAAGACTTACGTTTTTTTTTCTTCTCACCGCAACTCACAGAGATTACCGAGAACTGGCTCGGGGCGAGTGTTTAGGTCCACGGCCAAATCCGAGTAATGTATTCGAACGCGACGACGATGTTTTCGACGATTTACGCTTCCTTATTCGGAGCATAATCTAAAAAACGACGCATAATATCTATTCACAACGCTATACAATACCACAAAGTGTATTATTTCAGGCCAGCGCGCGTTGTGCGCCTACTCCGTGTAGCATTGTGCGCGTGATTGATGCGCTTGTAATAATCTTACAAAGGTACTCTTCGCTATATAGACGTTCTCGTCGAATCCGCAAAAAAACTTTCGACCGTCGAGCGAATAAAAAACATTATTGATTATAATAATATGCTAATGATATGGAGTAAAAACAAAGAAACGCGCGATCCGACACATGCGCCCGCCCGCGAGTAAACGGTCGTTTCCCGCACACGTAACACGTGTTGGCTCTGTTTGGAAATCAGAATAGTCGAGGAAAATCTCACGGCGGCAGTGTACTCGCGGCGCATGATTCAGTTTATCATTAATATTATTGCGTCGTTGAATATGATTAACCAAAGAAATAAATCAACAAACGCGTTTCGTCGTACTCACGTGTAACGTTTGTTTATTCAGCGAAACATTTTTATTCCTTCCGAGCGGGAAAAATGTTTCCATTCACCTCTTCGTAAAATCGCGCCCGAACACGGCAAAATGTTGTTACGATGAGTATGTACCTTTAATTAAAGATACGATTAATTATCAGTTCCGTTTTGGATGGTGACATGTCGGTAATATTCTAGAGTTTGTTTTTTTTTTCTCGCGTTCGATTCTCGTCAATCTAAACATAATATCGTAGAAAATCGAAATCAAATGAATCGTACAAAATATACAACGGAATAATGTTTAAAATATATAATAATAATATTATATAATATATTTAATAGGAAATAATCTAAATCTTTGGCATTGGATATTTATTTTTCTAAATGTTTTTGTTTTGAAATGAACGCGCGTGTATAAATATATAAGTATATTATATTTAACGAGTGTCGGATGACCATCCGTCATCGTCTTGTTAGATTTTTTGAAAACAAGAGAGTAAAAAACAATCGCTGACGTTCGGTCATTCGGTTTTCCTCTTTACGTTTTATAACAAATCCACGGAACATTAAAATAACGTAGACCAATCGCATTGCTTTTATTATCGCGAGAGAGCGGGATTCCTCCATACCGCTCGTCCTTTTTTTCCTAACGTGACTTGGAAAATACGAAACGATCAATCACGCCGTGCGAATACGCCGCGTGTTGACTGCAATATATATATATATTATATTTCTTCGACGAGCGTTAAAAAAAATAATGTGCAATAATCGCACGAGGCTAGTAATAATAACTTTTGTTTTTTTTTTTCTCGTTTTCGACGATTTATCTTCCACTCGAAACTGGTCTCCCTTAATATTTAACCGGTGTTTAATTTAAATTTGTTTTTCGTTTCTCGGAGATGACGATAAATATGGGTTATAATTATCACGGCGATGTGTAGTAGAATCCAGCAAGGTTAATGGAATACACGTCTTACATTAGTATTTAACGTACGGCATAAATTATAAATTATCGTGTTTACCACGCGCACATAATATTATCCGAGTATTGTATTCGCGCGTCGTATTTATAACATATATTATTATTATGTGTGCGCAATATTATAATTAGGTACATATGGTTTCGCCGTAAAATATAATAATGTCAGCGTCGGGATTTTTGTTGTTTTTTTTTTACAATAGACGATGATGTCTTTTAGCAGTGTTTTATATTTGGCACGGCAGACTCGTTTGTTGAAAAACGAAATTACGCGACACAGAAAAAACAAATCGAACGCGCAGAATCGCGTTCTAAGGTTACGCGCCCGATAACGATGTTATAATTCGCGCAAGGATACGCCGCCGCCGTCTCCGTACGAGATATCAATAATTTCGATCGTCCGAACGCATCGCTATTTCTTTTCAATTCGATTATTATTATTGAGCGGCCCCCGTTTCGACGAAACCGATTACTACTCTAAGCGGTAATAACCATGCGATGTTTTACGAAAAAGTGGTTTACGCTACGGGTCCTTTTGCTGTTCTTCTCTCGGTGGCAAAACCCGTGTGCGGAGATAGTTCAGTCGATCGAGAGAATAATAATATAATCGTCCGGAACACGATTCTACAGACGGCGTGTATTCAGCTTCGAATTTTCTGGATCGACTGCAGCGATCTTCCGCTGCAATAACGTCGAGGCAAACGTAATATTCCAACGCTATGTCGTCGCAGTCACTCGTAATCACGACGGTATGAATAAATCACGTGGTTTAAACTTACGCATGTTCGCGAACGCTTTTGACTCGCAGACAATGCAGCGCAGTCGTCGTAAAATCGTCGGCTATCGCATACTTTTCGGAGAACGTTTAAAAACGTAGAACGTTTAAAAACGTAGAACGGACGCGAATTCCTTTTTCGACCGCGATAAATTGTTGTCTTC
Organism: Drepanosiphum platanoidis; assembly: GCA_948098885.1. Lineage (NCBI taxonomy): Eukaryota > Metazoa > Arthropoda > Insecta > Hemiptera > Aphididae > Drepanosiphum > Drepanosiphum platanoidis. Next base: position 12,308,760 of record OX402534.1, on the reverse strand, counting down.
GTACGTGCTTATTTCTTCGGCTTCGTACGTCGTGTAGACATTTACGATTCGTAAATCGAGTAGGTATATTATATTATACTCGAGTGTTTTTGATAAAACGTATAAACAAATTTTTGGTTTTTTCTTTTTCTTCTTTTACCGGTTTATTGTGTAAACACGAATAATAATAATAATAACGACGAACAATTTTTACGCTACTCGTCGACGTCGCAATGTGTTTATTGTGCATTTACGCGAGCGCGCGAAGCCCACGTAGCAAATGAAAAATGTTTACTATATACACAGTCTGACGAAAATAAAAACTAAAAATCGAGTGCGCGTCAGCGTAAAGTGTACTGTGTGTATGTGTGTAAGCCCCATCCGCGTATGATGGATTTTGAATTTTAATGTTTAATTTATCAAGCGAATCTGGAACGAAGAACAACATGAATTCGTTATGAAATCCGGCGCGAGTTCGTCGCACGCCAGCTGCGCCGCGCGTTTCGGCGCGGAAACTTATCCCGAAACGATATTAATATTATATAATATACGGCCGTGTAAAAACAACCGAGTGCGTATTAACCGGCACTTTATACACACGCTCGTCGTACAGCAACGAATTTCGACCGAGTGCCTCTTTTTTCTTCTTCAAATAGCCCTCGTCAAATTCAACTATAAATATCGCGTTGTTGTGGATTTTTTTTTTTTTTGCAATCCCATCGAATACGCATAATGTTAAAAGAAAACTATACTTAAATTTCACGATCGGCAGTGGCCGTTACCTGTATTTGATCTTGACGACTTTTCGTTTCGCAATACATTCAACGTAGAGTTTTTACAAGAAAAGTATTCGCTAAAACACGCGGCATAAAAATTCACGACAATTAGACGGGACAAATCGGCTTCGAATGTTTAGTAATCTAAAACCGGCGATCCTTAAACTGTAGACTTGCTAATAACTCACGAGTACAAAGTCCGATACAATCCATACAGAGAGGGATTATGAAAAACAAATCCCCGAAAGAAATAACTCGGAAAATAAATCCCCGAAAAAGTCGATTGTCTAGTTGATTGAAAAGTTTATATGTTTATATCGCGTACGTCCAAATATCGAAATAAAAGTAAGACGAAGAAAATATAAAACATAATATATTTAATAGGAGTAACAGAATATCGGACACCTAAAGCCGGTAGGGTATATTATATCCTTTGAAAATTCACTGATTTAAAGACGGAATTGTGAACAGTCGTTTTTATAGTTATTATTATAAGCATTCCACTATTTAAAAATTCCACGTCCTCGCGGGAAGTCCTCAAATTACAGGACCAAGCCTGATTGATCGTAGCCGCGACGCCTAACTGTGTAGACGTATCGACGAGACTGCAGTTCGTCCGTCGCGAAATTCGCGGCGAATAGAAATCGAACGCTAGTAAAATCGCCAAGCGTGACGGAGCCTCGTACAGGAAATAATATAGGCGCATAATAATACGCGCATATTATACGACTATTTAAAGAGTTGTACATAACATTGTTATAAATCACGTAATAATTATTATACGTAAGGAAATGCGTTTTTATGTCGTAGTGTCTTACGTATATAGTTCTCACGGAAAATCGACGTGATAAAAACGATTTTTAACGACACTGATTATCAATCCGCAGCAGGGGCGATGTTATGATGCGTTTTTCGGAAACTCGTGAAAGCGTCCGCGAAACGTAAACACTACTATATACTTACCGAATTGTCTCCGACGACTACGATCTCGTTCTTACACAGGTCACGTCCGTTATTTTTCGAATCCCAAACACATTATCGTTCCGAGCGCTAATGCGTATTGCCTACACGACGACGACGTTCGATCTAGCGATGAGTTCTACACACCTATTAAACATCGACAGATCGATAGATCATAGCGAGTATGATATTACGCGACCCGTCGATTATAAAACGTTGACAATTGTATGTTATGTAAAAGCAATAAGGTAAAACGTACAGTGTATTTATTATTTTATTTAGCTGAAAAAATATATATTTATATTCGTTTTGAGCTCGCGACAATAGAGGCGCGCAGAGAATCGTGCGATCACAACGCACTGGTAAAACACTCGGGGGGGACTGGTTATTCGAAAACTCTTAAAACGCTATTGTAAACAAACAAATTTGTGGGCGGTTGATTATTTACGCGTCGCCTATATTACATAATATTTATTAAAATAAAAATCTCCGCAAACGGCGACAGAGGACGGCGTAAAGGCGCGTTCGGCGTGTACATTTTAATACATATTGTATACTCGTATACATTATATATTTTATGTTACGATTATTATCGCCGAGTGCTCATTTCGCGCCGGGCCTATTGTTCGCTGTTCATGAAGTTGATGATGGCGTCGTATTTGCCGGTCGTATCGTAAATCTGCATTATCCGCTCGAAATCCGGCCGCCTCGTGTTGTAGATGTGTGTCATCACCTGCCGGGCCATGGTCTTCTGCCTGGGCGAGCATTTGGCGCACACCGTGCGTATGATCTCGGGCAACAGGACGGCTGTGAATCAGACAGGATCGGTAAATAAAACGTACCGCGATGGTAATATTATCGCGACGTCGCGCGCCCTTAGTCGAGCGAGACTACGGAGACGTCGACGCGGCAGAAAGTCCGAAATCGATCGCGAAAAATCTTCGCCAAAACGAATCGCTTCTAAATTTAAAATCACGACGGTTCCGGTTCCGAAAGTCTTCGAATTTCGAATGACACTGTTCGTCGATAACGGATTTTCGTGTAATACGGTTGACGAACCCCGGATTGCCTTGTTGTTGTCGTCGTAGCGTTATAACGCAACTCGCAATGACGTAGTTTAGTGTATTAAAATGCCATTAAGTTCGGTGTCGTCGAATAGGACTTGTAATCCGTACCGGCCTAGGCGTTTCTAAAAAAAAAAAAAAACACTCGAATTCGTACGGAAAACGCGCGTAAAACCTGCGGCAACGACGCGGTCGCACGACTATAATCGGTATCGTTATTCAATCGTTATTGTGTTACCATTATGAGAAACCGGAACGAAGAGAATTGGTTTTAAAACAAAAACTCCGTGTCGAATAGTTCGAAAGCGTTGTTTTCGATATATTATTATCTATTCGCACGCGTTAAACGCACGCGGATATTTAAACGGTATAACGGCGGAGATTCGGTCAAAATGTTAGACTGGTCTCGACTAGAGCTTACGTTTTACTAGACACTAATCAATGTTTCAAATACTTTCGTGTAATATAAGTAAATTAAGTCGCATCGAGTATGATAAAATATAATCGTTATATGCAAAACCCGGCACATTTGATTATTCTAGAAAAAAAGGGGGCGCGCGCCCCCCCCCTGGGCATCAAAATGCATCACGAATCGCACCGTAGTCGATTTTTTTGTTTTTAAACACTATGAGGTAGATGTTTGTGCGTCTGCGATCGCACGATAATATAACCGTGTAATATAATACGCCCGGATAGGCGCGCGTGTATTGTTTGCGTTCGAGACGGTCGGCGGCGATGATGACGGCGAGGAATTGACCAAAACAGTCCGTGACCCCGACGACGCGCGCGTCGTTTCGATCGATTATTGTTTATAAACTTTTTTTTATTGTTATTGTAATTTTACACGTGTATTATTATTGTTCTTTTGTCTAGGTCGTCGAGAAAACACACTCTATCCGACGAGCGCTCTTTCAACAATCGAATGCGAAAACGGCGTCGCGCGCAACGCGACCGGAAAAAATTCCCGACACCCGAGTCGGCACCGCATGATTATTATGGTATTATAATAATAATAATAATACGATCGACACGCGCGGATATGGAACAAAATTAAAAACGGACGACAATAGGATCGTAATATATAACGTTATGTTATCGGCCGGCGCGAGAAAGTCGCAGTGACGTCGTCGCGGCCGAATATTATTGCAATATATTATATTGCCCCGTAACGTCGGTCAAATGAAATCGGCGGACGATTTGACGTCGAGAAATGGCAAATACGGTTTCGTACGTGTGTGCCGTGTATATAACAAATGGACACGCACAATACGGGCTCGAGTCGTTATTTATTAATCTATTCGCCGACGATAATAATATATTCTCTCCGCCGCGACGACGCCCAACGACCGGATCGAATTAATTGATTAACGGCCGCAGGTACGATTACGAGGAGCGTTCAATTACGCTTTCGTGTCATCGTTTACAAAATTACATGTACGAAAACCCCATTCGAAACGTGCTGCCGGTGGGTCCGTAACGTCGAGCGATATGTCATTTGTATTGTACGCGCGTTCGTCGTCGCTCAGACGAATTCTAAAAATATCACACCATTAAGACTATAAAACCGTCGGGACGCACGTACATGCGCAATCCGGAAATCCAAAGTCTTACGAAATCGAGAAACATTACATTTCGTCTCGGGTCGAGTAATAAAATTATAAATTACCAATGACAATGTTTAAACTATGTTTTAAAAATAGATATCCGTCCTGCCATTTCCGGTCGGAGAGCCGTAGTCATCGTTTATCGAACCCAACGGGGTACGTCGGGTTTCAAAAATGTTTAAAACAGACGACGGAATTCATCGTTATCGATCCGCCCGTCCCGCGTATCACATTCGTCCTGTTTTATTCGCGCGTTACATTTATCGAATAAAATAATAGAAAAAAGATAGCAATACAGGTGGTACGTACCTTTGGCTTGCTTGGCCTCCGCCGTGCAAGGACCCTCGCCCAGGAAGCACCTGATGTACGCCGAGACTAGCTTGTCGTTTTTCAACAGGCGGTTCACGTCCATGTTGTCGTAATTGGTTATGTACGAGCCGGTGTTGGTGGTGAAGACGGGCGTTCCGTTCTTGAGCGCGCCGCATCGGACCGCGGCGGGCAGCGCGACGACGGCGACGATAAACGGCAGCCAGACGACGAGGGCGCGCGCAGAAGACGACATTGTCAGAAATCGATCGTCGGAGACGCGGAGATGTTTTTTCGTCGCCCGAAAACTCGAGCCGGACGGAGTGATAAAAAAATCGGAAAACGATATAACGCGCGCAGCCGGTAGAGACGGTAAGACTGAGGACGGAGGACGCGCACCGAGTGCGGTAAAAAAAAAAATAGCCTACGCGAGAATAATATTATCGCGAGTGAAACAATAATATCGCGCACGGACTCGCGGCGGTCGCCACTGTTTACGCGGATTTGACGTTTTCGGTAGTCGCGCCGACGGTTTTTATACGCGGCGCCGGTGAAGAAAATTCGTGCTCGTCGTCTCGAATAATATAAATAATATTAAACGTAATGTACAACAACAATAACAACCGAATGTGATATGTTGTGTGTCAGGCATTCGATTTATTTACTTATTGTCTGTCGTCGACGAACGCGTGTCGCCCGCGAGGACGGGGGATCACGACCCGAACGAGAATTTTTTTATCGGCACGCGTCGTTCTCGCGGTTCGTGTCGAATCCACGGTCAAGCCGTCGCCGTTTCGCGCCAACGTTCCTTTACAAATATTCCGAGACGATAATAATTATTATTTTATAACAATCGCCGAAATAGCTGCTCTGGCGTGTGCCGTTATCGGTTTTTTCAGCCGTGACGTATTCGGTGCGATTTGTTTTCGCGGTCGCGCTGACGTCAGTTTTCCGAAGCTCCGATCGTCCTGGTCCTCGAGATACGGGAACCGCAAATCGACTTTGTTGATTTAATTTTCCATTCGCAAATGTTCTCCGTACGGGGGGGGGGGGGATTCGACTTGAACTCGCGTTTCGCTTGTTTTTTACAAGACGTGTAGCGTTTCACAAAACGATGTGAAAATCATGCGCTATATGTCACTGTTTGTCTAGTGATTAGCATCGCCAAGGCGAATTCCATACGGCGTAGACGTAGAGTTTATCTTCACGAGTGCGAAAAAATTCGATACCGTGAATTTGGCATAGACCTAAGTATACTTAGTCTATGGAATGTTGAAAGATATATATATTGATAAGTTATCGCGACGCGTTCCACTTGATCACTTCACTTAAACCAGTGTAGCGCAGCAGTTGCAGACTTAATCTTTTATCTATAATCGCGGTGTTACGAGTACAACCGCGGTATGTCATGTTCGTATGTCCGCGTGCAATGCAAATTTTAATTAAAACTTATGAAAAACGCTATTATTGAAAAACACGTACGTGTGTTGTCACGAAGAAAATAACGCGTTCGTCTATCGAGTTTTCATTTTTTTTTTATTAAGATTTCGTTCCAAAATATCTCTTAAACCCTTACATCTAATCGAAGTCATCACTCGCGGTTCCGAGGGATTCCTCGAGACGGCTTCATTTAACTGCAAACCTATCGTATATATATACGAGTATATGCGTGCACATTTGCGAAAAATATAAATCTATAATAAACAATAGGTAAACGACGACGTATAAAATACGCGGCAGTATACGTTTTCCAATCGTATATTTCGTATGAGCATGGAAATACCAACATAATTTCAAAAAACTCCGGGTCATAAACTACAATGAGATTATAGTCGTACTATAAAATTACGATTTAAATATAAATCGATCAACGATTATACACGCGTGCACAGAATAATAAAATATAATAGAGCCGCGCCGCCGGTGTGCACACATCATTATACATTTGCAGGTATTCTACACGCATTGTGTGCAACGACTCAGAGTCTCGCGCGGACCAAGGCCGGACCCCGCCGAGTATATAATATCATAAAAAAAACACTAATAAAATATCTTTAGCGCGCGTATTACAACGTTATCTGTCGTCTGACGTAGGCGGGCGCAAACGCGCGTATTTACTACGACTGTAATCGTATGCGTTTGGTAAATATTTTTTCTGCAACGGCGATATCGATAAAACGAGTGATTGTTGCTACTTCACAATTGGAGATACGTGAAACGGCAGAGGGACAGACGAGGGTTAAAATAGCATCGATGGATTCGAGCGCCACGGTTTTCGAAGACGGCAAAAATTGAATAATCGATAAACGCGATCACAAAAAAAGCAACTGACTTGTTATCTCAGTCAGTAACATATCGAATCAATATAATATCGTCGACGTACGCGCGAAAAGACGGAGAAAATGTGGACGATAAAACACGCGCGTATCGGTCAGTTATAAACTCGGAGCGATAACGCGCCGATTTCACGGCTTCGTTGCCCCCCCCCCCCCCCCGTAACTTCGCGTCGCTCGTCGTCGTCAGCGACGTGTTGACTCTTGCTCGAGACGCGAAACGATAAAATTGAATGGAAACAATAAAACTCAATAAAATGTGTTTTTAATAGGCGATAGGACGACGCGACGCGCGCTGATACCGCGCGTGTGTAACTCTATATTATACTTTCTGCGGTTGTAAATCCATAAAAAAACAAAATCAATTACATCCTAAAACCGACACACACAGATGTCGTAAAAATTCGATACGCCTAATCGATGCGTGTGACGTGCGTGTCGTCGAATTTTCTGAGCCTTAAAAATCGAGCACGATAATAATTCACATCGTTATGACATTATTGCCTGCAAGTACGGCTCACCGTATACTAGATCCGTACCAGCTCGCCGGTAGACGACGACAATGTCGCGATAACTGTGACGAGCGATCGCCGCGTTTTCGTCCGTCATCAACGAAGGAAAATATCAATTAACGAAAAATTAACAATGATCATTATTAAAATGTCGTTCGAGAAGTTACGTTTTAAAAAGGACGCGGCGGCCGTCGTCAACTAACGTATTGTGAGGACTATAAGTCTCGACTAGACAACGACAAGTAATGAAAGTAAAAACTCAAAACTACAGTAGTTCGTTTAAGTTTATTGACTAGTCTAATACGAGCGTTACGAGGGCGGCGATTTTTCACTCGGGCCCCATTAACGGGGGAAAAACGATAAACCGCTCGCCGATTCGGAACGGTAAATCTTACGCGTATGATAAACAAAAGGCGAGAACAATAAAATAAGTCACCAATGTCGCTTTCCACGGACAGGCCTGTATAATGATTTTCCCTGAAACGTGTTCGAGTACGGTTTGAGAAATAAATTTGCCGCGTGTAGACGCCGACGGCGAGGATCGACGAGGATTTTTATTTCCAAACAAAGTATAATATTATAATTGATCGTACTATGTATATCGACGACACGAGTCGTGGACGTGATGAGCGCGCTTTTTCAAAAACCAACAATCGTCTAAACAAAACCGCGGAAACATAACATAAGGCTTTATTCTCGTTTATATTTTTTATTCGTTACAATGTGTTTTTATTGAACGGTCACTAGAAAAATGTGAATTATGACAAGGCCATTGAAGAATTCAAGATTATGACATTGTTATTATCGTTATCGCGAGAACGACAATAGGCACACACATACTGCAATGTTTTTTAACTTTTCGTCAGATAACGTTACTATACGATTATAATAAATCGTTCGTCCAAAGTTCGAGGCGAATGGAAAACACTTAGGTGCACTGCACGCTAAGCTCAAATCGTCCGAACACTATATTGCAATACATGAACGTGTGTGTTGTATCGTATCTACGCATAATATATAATATATGATGTAAACTTTTAAAAATATAATTCAAACCGCAGTCGACGCCGTGCGTTCGAGGTATGTGTACTACTCTCCTAAAAGTCCGCGATATCGGCAGCCGGTAATATAGGTATACAAACTGTGGTAACAAAGCGCGGTCATTTTGTTTTCCACGACCTAGTCAAGGCGACGACTGTACACGAGTCTACCGTGTCGACGGTTTACGACGATGTGACGCCTTGACCGGTCGAGGAGAGGGAGAGGAGAACATTGTTCTGGCGATTAGTGATAAATAGGGCTCGGATTTTGTAGCAAAATAAATCCTTAAAAAAGCATTTTAAGTAGCCGAAAAAAGCAAAAAAAAGCATTTATTAAATTTAATTCTAAAAAAAAAACAAATTTCAATTACACATCAAATTAAATATTAAAAGAGGAATTAACGACCACATATTTGATCAAGATACTTTCATTAAAACTCATTATATTGGGTGCTGCTAATACATTATATTTATACGTAGAAAAAGACCTTTCCACATCAACCGATGTAATCCATGCATATTTCATTGTTATGATTATTCATTACAATTTCGGCACAATAACGATAGTTATTTTATCATTCATACGTTTATTACTGGTTTTAAAATTTCTAGTAATAATGATTTATAGTCCAAGTATAATATACATAAAAATAAGTTAAATTTTCAAGAAAAATATGTCAAAATTAAGAAAAAATAACCAAATAGGGGAAAAAGCAATAAAAAGCAAGTTTTGTGGAAAAAAGCAAAAAAAAGTTTACTTCATTGAAATCAGAACGATTCAAAACGTATTTATCAATGAGAATTATCTTTCTATCACACACCCCTCAAAAGAAGCATTTGCTACAAAATCCGAGCCCTAGTGATAAATAACAATTTCTATCGTCGTTTTCACGCACGGCCCTCCGAGAAGAGATATCGTGAAAACACTTCGGAGACCAGATTATGAAACAAAAGTGTAGGGACAGATTTTAGCGGATATTTTTTTATTCGCGCAGCGTTTTGATCAATTTGGGGCGTCTAACGGGCAATAAGAATGTTTACAAAATAATATTCAGATTTATATTCACCAGAAGTTTGCCAGACAGTTTTCAAAGAGTTTAGTGTATTAGGACGCGTAAAGTGTTCGGTTTGATTTTCAGTAAGTAACGTGAAAGTTGCGCGGCTACTTTTTCTATTAAAGATTAAAATAAATGTATATGAGTAACGAGAAAAGTAACTTCAACACTACTTGTAAGCAACTGTGTTTTTTTTTTTAAAGTAATACTTACCAGACACTGAATCTGTCGTTATGTTTCAATAATAATACACTCCTCTTTCGAAACAATCTGAAAATGGAAAAGCTTCGACGAATCGGCCAAAACTAATAAACTGTTGACTCCGAACCCGTCCAAAGACTCGAGTTTCTCGTCCTTAACCCTCCGCAGACTGAATCGCGACGAGACCTTTTAAAATAAAAATAATTAAACTACTTAAATACAATTATGTGATATCAATGTTTTTATGTTTATATCGGTGGATATATGATCTCTCTTCTACATAGTTGATTTTTTTTCATTCTCGTGTAAGTTTTATCTATTTTATCGTGTTCCTCAAAACGTTTTAACGAATCGACAATATTAGTCTGCCGTCGACGTTTTACACATTCTCAGGACGCGGATCACCACCGCGCAGATTCGTCGTGATAAACGTTTTCAAAACGTTAAGACAGATATCGTCTGCAGACGAGGCGGTGTTTTATTGTTTATAGCGCTCGCGCCCAACTTTCACATATACAAACAACAATAAACACGCACATAACGCGGCGTATAATAATATGATATATTATTGTTATGATTCGATAGCGGATAGAAATTGCCGTGTCTCGTCCGATATAATATTTAGACCTACTGAGATTTGAACACCCAATAAATCGCAATAGATAAGCGTTTGTTTTTTTTCTTTCTTCATTGTGCACGTTCGTGTGCGGTCTCATTATAATATTATTGTGACTATTTATACGACACACGTATTTATTATTCGCAGTGGTTTTTTTCTTTTCTTTCTCGTTTATTGCCAATTACACGTAATTTCCCTTTCGAGTGAAACGCGCTGGTTTTTTCGACAACCAACGCGCGCGCGCGCGCGCGTTTTTATATACGCCTATTTGTCCACGTTTCCTTGTGATATAATAGAACACACATCGCGTTACGATATTGTATCCGTGACGGTTGTTTTCTTCTGGCCGGAACGGAGATTTTTTAAACGAACGGCCGCACTTTTAAAGCGCAGAGTATTAATAGTATAATTTTGGTCAGTCTCTTTGTTGTAAAATATTAAGCTCGCACTTTTAAAACATGATATTTTAATTGATCCGTTTATCATTTTTTCACAACCTCGAGTGAAAAAAAAAACCGCTAGTCAACGGGTTTTTTCGTAAACGTTTAATTTTTGGAAAAGTTTTCTCTGAAAATTTTTTTTCGAACGGACTTTTTATACTCTCGTCGAGTGGAACATTAAATCGATTCACTCATTCGTCGATAATGGTTTTTGTTTTTTCACAGAAACAACGGCCCAATAATAGTTATAATATATATTATAATAACACTAAAGTATACATTTATGTGATCGTATTGTAATTTAAAAATTAAAGGGCCATGAGATCGGTGTGGGCAGGCCGTAGTAATGTTTACAAGGTGTTAGTGCTATTTTTTTTTTTTATACAACTTGAGATATTTTAAATCGAATTATTTTAACTTCAAACTCGTTTCCTATGTTTGTGGAATATATTGGACAATATGAAAAAGATGAAATGAGATTTTTAATAAACTACGGGTGATTTTAAAAGTGTTTTCAAATTAATTGTGTTAATATTAATTATAGGATCGAAAACAACATATTTTTAGAGCCTCCGACCACAAAACGAAAATTAAACAAAAAAACCACCCATCGATTTCCTCAGAATCTAATACCATCATATTAGTCGAAAACGATTTTAAGGAAACTCGGATAGTCGACGCGTCCGCGTTTGTGTACATTAAATTGCGGTCTACGATACGTCTAATAATAATATGTACATACATATTGAAAAGAAAGGAAAATAAATTTTTATTTATCATAACTAACATTTAAACAACTAGAACAAGGAAGGTGAACTTTGAGATACTTTTTGCGGTCAATTTTAATGGAACGTTAAAATATAGAATTTCTTTTGATTTTAAAATCGTCCGCATTTATCGAATTAAAATATGAATTATTATTTAAACGTAATGCGTTCGGACAAAATATAAAGGAAATTATCACAACTCGTTAAAGCTTTTTACGGATCGGTGTAACTTTATTTCCTTTTTCGGATGCAATATTATTAGTGCGCTAATTGATCGTTTTATATCTGTTTTCGTCGAGGGACTCCGCCCTAGTTATTTTTTGGACACAATGGCGTAACGCGACATTGTGAACGTACAATGGATCCGAACTTTAGACTCGCAACGTTTAACATACATAATCGTGACGTATTTAGCATATAAAATTGCGTCGTATAGCATTTAAAAAAACAACGTTTTAACATACTCGTATTTTTATAATTTTCAACTACAATGATTATTACTAAATTGCCAAATACGTGTTTCGTATAAAAATATTTAGTATGGTAAAAAGAAAAAAATTGTAAAATACAAAAATATATTTGATAATAATTTAAAAGATTTTTTTTTTTTTGCAATAAAATTTGGGAAAATCTACTAGGGTGGCAAATTGTTCCGGGAAAAAAAAACCTCCAGAAACAAATGAATCTTTAACACGTTTTTAATCGAATGAGAGATTAACGGTGTACCTATTTTAAAACTGTTAAATAACTTTGATAACTTGTTTATTAACTGGTAATTATATAGTTATGGATAAATATAAAATTAATAATAATAAAACAATATTTAAAAAAATTAATGAGTACGTATTTTAGATTTAATTTAATCTACAGATATTTTTTAAAATAAAAACGAGCTCGACGGAAAAGTTTACGAATTTTTACGACAAAATCAAAAAAAATAGAGATTATATTATTTTATATCATTACGATAAATTAGGTAATAACTGATCAGTTCGATTTTTATACGTTTTTTGTGTGAAAATCACGATTAGTGAAGGGTTGGCAAAAATATGATTTTGCTATCTCGTGAAAAAAGACTGGGTAGCGCGGTACGAGTGTTTTAAAACGATTACAAGTTAATATTAATTATAGGACCGAAAACGAAATTTTAAAGCCTTTGGGTAAAAAACGAAAACAAAAAAAAAATAGCATAAAACCCTAAACGATTTCCTCGGAATCGAATACCATATCTTATTAGTCGAAAACGATTTTAAGGAAACTCAGATGGTCGATGCCTATATATGACCCACTACTACCTATCTACAGACTGTAAATAAATATAATCGGTACTACTTACGGCCTGTCGGTGGGTCGCGCTGATGAGGTCCTGTCTTCGCGTTGGCTTGTGAAAGTAGTAACGGATGGAAAATTGTCACGACGAAAAGTTTGATCGGCCGTTGACGAGATAACAATAACGACGATTGGCGACATTGTCGACCGTTAGAAAAAAGTAAAAACCGCGCCGGTCTAAACCGAGAAGAGCTTTCCGAACCGCTGTCGACACTAGACTGGTCGCCGGCACGCCATTGCGTCGGTAAGCTGCAGAATTTTCGCTCGGTCGTCATTGGCTGTACTGCGCGCGCTGCTCGGCATTCATTGGTCGTGTTATCCGCGCAGGATCGAACCGACGCGGACTTGTTTACTCGTTCCGATTTCACGCAAACACATAGTTGTTGCATAATTAATGTTTATAGTAATTATCGTTACATGATCATGTATTCATAATGAACTATCTTATATAATTAAGTACCTAATAATAACCGATCTGTTCGATTGTTTATAAGTTTCTGGTGCAAAAATCACAATTTTTTTGATGTGAAACATCTTATGGCGCGGTACAGTAGTGAGACCGACTGTGCCGTGGCGACGCCCCACTCATAGCTCGTCGGCTCAATTCTCCAAAGCTCGGCGATTTCCTCTCTATGTGCGCTGTATCGGCTTATCTATTTTTATACGATTTATAAACGTATAATATGTACACCTATATTGTTGCATATAAATAAATTGATAGTATATTACCATTGATTATATAATAATTATATAATATAATTATATAATCAATGATATTACGTTGATTATATTGTTACGTGTATGTATATTTTATATTATGTTGTTTTGAACGGACCGTTGTAATAACGATATATATTTTCTAATGAAAATCGCCGCCAGAAAAAAGAATTAAAATTTCAAGTTAACCAAAATGCAGGTCGGAGTGAAATGTCTCCGTCATGTGCTTTTGATGTATATCCCGATTCACAATTTACTGATTCGAGCCAAAGGTTAGTTTGTTTATTTTAATAAGAATGATCTCTGTATAACTTCGTCTTTATATTACAAGATAGTGAAGAAGTAAAATACTAATTAGATTAGTAGATATTAGTTATAAATTATGTTTATGACGTCTTAATATGGTTAGTCAACGAAATGTGATGAGTGGTATTCGAAGAGTCGTTATAAATACAATCGATTACGGCACCAAAGTGTTATCATTTTTTTATTTTTTCCGTTATCAATGTTATCACAGATTTAATTAAACGAGTCAAAAATTTTTATAAATAATTCAAAATAACATATTAAGTTAAAAGTAAATGTAATAAAATAAATAAATCAACATTTACTGCCATGATTCATAAATACAATTTTAATTTAAATAATTTAATAATATTAAATGTGCATGTGCGTGTTGAAAAAATACTTTTATTTAATAATTCTATATCGATATATTAAATATATTATAATATATTATTTATATATACTGTTTTATATTATATTATATATATTATAACAGTGCTCTTAGTAAAAAAGTTCGGCAACAACGATACAGGGAACAACTAAGGAACAGGGACCGTGAAGAACTAAAACAACTTGAAGCAGAAAGAAGGAAAAGTAAACAAAATATACCTTTCCAACCTACGACGAGCTGTTCAGATTTTAATAGTACAGAACACGTACCGCATAAAAAAATTTTTTGATGTTTCACATCTGCCAGGCGTCCCGCGACGCCGTTTTTATATTTATTTTCTCTCTTTTCGCTCGCCCCGGGGCGTGATCAGCTTTCCAGACGTCAAGACGTTTCCAGTCGATTGAAAAAATATTACGTTAGCAAAACGTTGGACCAGAGAGAGTACCGTTAAAGAACGTTAAATATCCCCGGATTATACTGCCAATTGTGAATCCAATCGTGATGGCCGTCGCGACTCGCTGTTTGCACGTCGAAAATCCATCAAAGCTTGTAAAACTATTCGTATTTATATTATGTACTACTACTATGTAGGCGCACGGGTTCAAAATACAGGTCCACAAAGAGACTTTTGGCTGAAAAGCGGGACGGCACCAAAATATATTGTGTTATTGTACTATACGGTATCCACGGTATCCACGGATCTACAATTAAAAAATGTTCCGACGAAATGCTCATTACGAGATTTGACCGCCAAGAGAGAGACATCGCTCCTGACGGTTTTCTTGAATTATTTAGTTTTCTTTCGTTTTGCACATTTTGCCATCCTGCGCGATGAGCGATTTGAACGCTAGTAGTAGTTCCACGGCTCCGGCACAAAAGCGGAAAAGTGAAGACGACGCGGACCCTAGGAAAAAGAAACCTAGGACCGGCATCGTTCGGCCGAGGGCCGATATGATTTATCACTGCGAGAAGTTTCGCTACTCCTCGGACCACGAACAGAGCGACGGTTCGTTGACCGACGGCTCGTGTACGGCGAAGGAGGACACGGACTCGTCGACCGACGGTCAACGCGAAGACGACACCTCAAGCGACTCTTCCGGCAGCGACTCTTCTGACAGTGACTCGTCCAGCAGCGACAGCGACTCCATGTGCGGCGACGGCAACGCCAAGAGCGCCGGCATCGCCAAGGGCGGCGACTTGGCCAAGAGCGGCGGCGTGGCCAAGAGCGTGTACGACGACGATGACGGGCCCGACGACGATTCAGACGGTCCATTGATATTCGACGTGCAACTCTACTCGTGGCCGTTCATGGGGATGATGGACCAGCTGGACGGGGCCATCTGCAAGATGATCACGCAGATGTACAAGGCGGCCGGGATGGACCGAAAGCTGCACGAGGCGCGCAAGCCGGCGACGAGAAAGGTGTTGACGTGGAAGCACTGCTCGTCGCGGCTGCGCAAGCGCCAGTACGCGCGATCTTATATCAAGCTAGGGCTGATGGGCGCGCTCTCGGCGTGGCTGAGCCCTATGAGCGACGGCACGCAGCCGCCGTTGGCCATCCGCACCGGCATCCTACGGCTGCTGTGCCGCTATCCGAAACCAGTGGGTTCGGAGGCCGTCCGGCGCACGCGCATAATCGGTCCGGCGCTGAGGCGGCTGCTCGAGAGCCCGAGCGAGTCGGACGATAACAGACAGCTCGCGGCCACGGTGTACCGCGAGTGGTTCTGCAATCCAACACTGCCGGACGCGAAAAAAAGAGCCGAACAACTGAAATCCTGGATCACTCGAAATCCTATACAAGACAAAAACACGCCCAGAGGCAGTAAATTTAACTCGCCTGTTGTTCGAAAAAGACCATTTTTATAATCGAGATGATAAAATTGTTACACGTGTTACACAATTTTTACGTCAGTTTTGATAAGATTTATCGTGTAAAAAATTTAGATATTTTGTTAAAATATTAAAATGTGTATATAAAGCACAAATTCTCCAGAAGTCGATTGTGTTTTAACTCGTAAATTTTGGTATTCCAGTATAGCGCCTAACATTTTCAGTGTGTTTGACATTGAGAAACGTAATTTTATTTTCATAACATACATTTGTCGCGCGTGTATTAGACACGGCAGACTAAATTTTTAAGTTTTTAATAATCCAAACCAAACCGATTGTTTTCGATCGTTTAATAACAAGACGAAAAAGAAGCGACAAAATGTTTTCCGATTCGGAAATATGAAAAAAAAAAATGTAAGCGCGCATTGAAAACGGTTTAGAAAAACGGCTAACACACGACGTTAATAAAGAATAAGTCGAAAGTTTCGAGATAAAGCTTCCCCGGTCGATCGTTTTTTTTTGTTATGAAATAGCGGTCGCTAACTTTACCTATCGGCGCCAAAAGGGAATTATCATTTACGTTGAATTTTAAGCGTCCCCGTGTATTTTACGATATTATTGAATATTCGAAAAGAGAAAAAAGTTCGCAGAGTAGTCAACAGCCCCTGTCACTATATATAATAATATTTGTGAACAACAAACGACCCGATAGTTTTATACACAGACGCAGTAGCGACCCAATTCCGTACTTAAGGATACGCCTTTAAAATGAGACGGACGTCGATGGTGGCTGGTGATAACTTGGGTAGAGCCACTGACCGAATAATAGATATATCAGTTCGATATTAGATAATAATCGTTGACACGTTAAACAGTCGTTACAATTACAATATTATTGTGAAACGACTATAACATTACAAGGGTGGTTTTTCGTTGGCAGGGGGGTGCGATAGTGCTTAGCACGAAGGGCCGCTGCTGACTTGTCTCTAATTAGTCTAATTCAAGCTGATGTGACTGTAATCGAAAAAAATATAGCGATTATACATAACATATAAATTCAAATGGGGTCGAACGCGTTGCCATTTTTTATGCGCTGGGGATGGGAAAGGATGCCATATTGCGGGCCGCTAAAATATTCGAGCGCGGTCGACTAAAATTTCCCGATTCCCGGACCCTGTTCGTCGGCTAAACCGAACAAGGATACGCCTTGTACGATACTGTACAGACGTGATTACGGCGCGCGCGTCTCGCGTTCGACTCGCGCGTTCGATTTATTCGTCGTTTCTCGATTTCGTAGTTGCTAAACAAACCGAAACGCGCGGCCACAATATGATAGTAGTAGTAATAATAATATGTAATAGTATATTATCGCGTATTCCGGTTTATCTCGTTCGACGAGAGCAGAGTGCGGGCGCGCGCGCGGTGCAAAGGTGACCGAAAACGCAACTCGCGTCCACGATTGATATTCGTATTCGTGTTAAGGACGCGCGCGTAACGACATAGAATTATTATTTTTATTTTTTTTTTTCCGCGCGTTTATCGGCGATCGCGTGGCGACGTGCGGCGCGGCGAGTGATGTGATGACGAACCGATGGCGGAGAGCAGCGGCGCCCGTCCATCTGGCGATCAGCTGATGTCGCCGCGCGGGACCGACGAGCGACGACGACGGCGACGGCCGAGGGAAAGGGACCGAAAAACGAAAACCGCGTCGTTTCCATTTTGATTTATTAATTTTTCGCGACACGGCGTATTTCGCGAACACGTGTGTGCAGGCGCGCGCCAATCGCCGCGGGACGCGACCACTGGCAGATCTCCGCAAAAACATGGTAAGCTTTGTTTTCTATTCTGCTAAATCCCGAGTGAGTACGAACACTGCGAACAATGCGTTTCGCGTTTTTTTTCGTTTCTGTTACGAAGACTAGTTTTTTTTTACGCCGACGACGTCGTCGCGTTTTCGATCGGAAAATACGAGGGCGCGCGCGTTTTACGGAAACGTCGCGATGACCGTATACGTGTCGCGATTTATAAATCTCGACCGTTTGTCTAGTGTTTTTTACACCCAACCGGATCGACGGGCGAACGGTCGATTTCACTCGCACGGTATAGTAGCGTCGTCGCTTGTTTACCGCGCATACCGGGACAACGCGCGCGCGCGCGCTCGGCCTTGACCCGGAGACTTGGATCTGTTCTTTATGTTGTTGTGTTTGTTTTTTAACTTTTCCAATGTCCGCCGCGCGTCGAATACTGAACGTACGAGTAATGTACGTACGACGTACCGCTGCAATAAGCTGTGCGCCAGATGTTGGCCGATAGAAATAATTTGAGTGAAACCCGATTAGAACGAGGGCTTCTCAACCATCCGAGACGCGCGACCTTTTGAGCCCAGGGAAATATTCCCGACGGCCCGCTCAGGGGCAGGATTGCTTTGAAGGATTTGTTTGATTTCTCGATTTGACAAAAGAAAAATCACGTTTTTATAAACATTCAAATTGTTTTTTTCTTTTTTGATATTATTATCATGGCGAAAATGTCGTACGTAAAACGATAACTTTGCTGCTCGACGATATTTTTCTCTCTCTCTCTCTCTCTCTCGATTGTTTTTACTTTCTTCGTACGACAAGAACTGTCGGGCCACTGCCAATATTCAGATTATTATAACGGATTCGCGATAACGTGATGACATTTTCTCGGCGCGATCGTCAAATCGAATAAATTACACACACGTCAAAGGATCGCTGCGTTATGTTTACTGTTTACCGTTTGAATAGAACGAAAAGTTTGTGTGTTTATGACGAACGGTTTATCGCGTCGAATCCATGCGAACGTCTGAAATGTTTAACGAGTGCTGAGTCTCGGAAAGACGTCGATCCTAAATCGGATCACCATAATCATAAACATACGATAAATGTATACGAGCTCGTTGTTTTATAGACGAATAATAATATCGACAATATTGTTCGTTTTATTCAAAAACAGTAAGCATTTCAAATTTCAATTGAGATCTGTGACGATTAAATTACGGTCGAAATACGTGGAAAAATTAAAAATTCTAATTTTCAGGCCTGCGTGTTTTTGCCTGTCATACCGTGCGTATTTTGTGAAAGCGTCGCATTGTTATAATAACCATCTGTTGCAATATTTTACCGCTAATTTCACCATCTAGACTTTGTAACGTTGAATTTAATAATTAAAGGCGTACGAGAACTCTGAACACAATATTCACGTTGTGTTTATTCTGTTTATCGTCCTTTTTGTTTGTGAACCGTTGTAACATTACTGAGAAAACAATCTGTGTTATATAGATCATTAGTTTTAACATTTATAACGAACACACTCGGCTCACAACAATAATTATTATAATAAGTTTATCGAGTGTTTCAATTTCACACGGACATAAAATAACGAGTCGTTGCTAAATTATTAGTTGTGCGATGAATATTTTTGTAACTTTTCCGCGGGTAAACGCAAAAGCTGTTAAATTGGACGGCGAAAATTCCAATTACATGAATCTACAGTGACATTAAATCGACACTTCGTATCGATAAATAATATTCTATCGGCGTCCGATAATATTGGCGAGCAGCGCTGCATTTCCTTGGTTGCGAGTGTGCGCGATACGCTCTCGAGCTCGACGCGAGATTATTCCCAAATAAAAATCAACCGGAAAACGCGCGTACTTTCTTCGATCAATTATATAGGTGCGTCGCCGTCGTCGTGTAGATAACGCAATAATTGGACTGAAACACTTGTAACATTAGATAACCTATATTTGTTGTGCGCGATGATTTTTCATGGCTGCAAACAATATATTATGTGAAAATAAGAACGATTATTTCGATACGTCGGTAGTAATCTCTGTACTACTACTACGGCAGCGTTTCTCGACTTTTTTTCCATTCTCGTACCCTTTGATCTTTCGTCGTAGAGTTTTACTACCAATTCGATGGATTTACTCTTACTCGTTACTGAAATGTGTACGTGTTTATTAACCCGCGTAGGTTGGCCATCACACCGAACGCCTGATTTGAAAAAAAAAAAACACAAATATGAAAATTGGTTTTTATCATTGTGACGAATTGAATGAGATAAAATATTATGTTTGATACACGAGTACAATATAAAATTCCGGTTTTCATCGATGCGATAAAAGTTTTCAATTTTAAATAACATAATATTTTAAACATTTCGTTGAAAATAAAAAATAAAATTCTATATTTTTTCGACATTACCCTCCTTTCTTTTCTTTTCTTTCGCGTACTTTTGCACGTTTGTCTCGGAATACAACTTATCGAAGTGACGCGATAGACTTCTGCAGAACACGTTTTCTATTAAAACTTTACAATCTGTAATATTAAAAAGAGGAGCAATCGATGAATTGCATTGTTAATATTACAATAATCAATCCTCATCGTGTATAATATATTAATTATTAATAATAATTATACAACGTGACTGTAGAAACGACTAAATAAAAATGTATTCCGAATTCATATTAATGTGATGATTTCACCATACTTGTTACATATTTTATTAACGAATTAAACGTGTCTCGTTTCAGGCGTTATTACTGACATTACTATTGCCCGTCGCAGCAACGCTCGTGTCGGCGACTGGACTAAACGGTAATATAACATTGAATTACGTATAAAAAGATACGCGTAGTAAATGAGTAGTAAACGACGATGATTTCGAAAGAAACATTTTATATAGTTCTCAAAATCGACGACAAAGAAAATAGTTACCCGTGCAGTTACGCGTATTGAGTTACCCTGGTAGACCCCTCGGGTTTCTTGTCGTTCGACTCGAATGGGTATACTTAATCATCATCCGACGTCAAACGATTCGCGTCATTAGATCCGGTGAAAAACGATTCTGCTCTTGAAAATATTTCGGTTTAAAATGTACCTCCGAATCACAGCGTCCTGTTTTACATATTTTCCCCAAGTACCTATAGCATCAGTAAGAACGTATGAAATAAAAGTCGATTACAAAATCAATCGAAACGATGAGAACTCGATATACGAATCGCTTTTTGCTAAAAGGGCAGTTCTCGGCGACTTTAAACTTATGTTTAAACTCGAATTAAATATTTTTACGGGGTCGAATATAGATACCGAGTGTCTCGTGCACGTGAAAAAAATTATTTTCATAGTCGTCATACTTTAGAGTTTAGAAGTTATGCGCAGGCTTGTATTATTTCCCGAAACTTTGCCTGTTAAAACATATGCACTTTTAACAAAGAGCGATTCGTATGGTCTCTTTTTTCCGATATTTTATTTGCCCGGTCCAGTGGCGTATTTACGTGCAGGGCCGTATTAGGGCATAGGCACTATAGGCACTGTGCCTAGGGCCTACAAAAATAAAATGTGAGGCTACGATTTTTTTGTATACGGGGAAGAAATATGCAAAATTGAAAATTGTATACAAAAAAGTTGCCAAAATTTAATACTTTAAATATTAATAATAATTATTAAATATATTTAGAGTAAAATTAAATGTTTTTAGGATGTGTTAAAATTGTTATCGAATATAAAATAAATAATAAAAGTTAAGATTTTTATGTTGTAAATATTTTTGATTTAAAGGCTTAACACTGAGATTCAACACTACCTCTGAACCTCTCCCAAATATAAGGTTTTTTTTATCATTTTAATACTGTACACCAGGACCGTAGCACAATGGGAAATAAATAGGCACCGTGCCTAGGGCCTACGATAGTGTTAATCCGGGCCTGTTTACGTGGGGGGGGATATGAGGAATAGATCCCCCCTTGGCCTTTTTTTTCTTACCGATAGGTATAATATTGTTATAAATTACAGAAATACAGAACGAAATTATATGTTTGCCAACGTGATATCCCTTGACAAAATCCTAAATACGCCACTGGCCCGGTCGGATTGCTAATGCAAAAAATGCCCCCGATATCCTAATAGCTTATGCTTGTTGCAGCCGCGACGGACGACTGTTGGCCGAGGAAATTCGCGTACGGCACCGTGTGCGTGTGCAACTCGACGTACTGCGACCGGACGCCGGAACAGGCGAGGCTGCCGGCCGGCGAGTACGCGCTGTACGTGACGTCCAGCGACGGCAGCCGTTTGCGGAACGCCGGCGGCGGCTCGTTCGCGCCGTCGCTCGACTCTGAGTGGTCGGGCGAAGAGATCAACGTGGACGCGGCCACCACGTACCAGACCGTCCACGGCTTCGGCGGCGCGTTCACCGACTCGGCGGGCATCAACGTCATGTCGCTGAGCCCGAACGCGCGACGATATCTCCTCAGGTAAATGACCGTACACACGACTGCAGGCATAGGTTAGGCAAGTTCCGGAACCACCGCCGCCGTCACACACCACACACACCGCCGCCGCCGCCGTTTTTTTGTCTCGATTTTTCACCTTTCTCGTAACCCGTCTACTCCTCCCGTTTACTCTTTTCTTATTATTATACTTGGAAAATTATACTTGCCGTTTACTAACATGCCCTATCCTGTTACTTCCCCGTATGTCTAAATATTATTATTAAAAATTATATATCATCACACGTTGAACCATTGATTAAACATACATATATTTAACTATACAGTTTTATTATACAGTATAGTATTTTACAGTACAGTCAACATACTTCTCCTTATGTTGGGAAAAAAATATTATTCGAGACCATATTATTACATGACAATATGTAATATATTATTTAAATATATATTTTTTACCTAACCTAACCCGGGTGGTGGGCTACGGCGGCGGGCGGCGGCGGTGGTTCCAGAACCTATACCTTATTTGTCTACTGTGTTCGAACCGGAAAAATAATAGTAGTGGGATAGTGCGTTTACTTAAGAAGAGAAACGAGAGCGTAAGTACTCGGAAGTATTTCAGCCCAAGTGAGGGAGAGGGGGTGCGATCGCCCCGTCGGCCTTGTCCCGTATCCTGCACTATTATCAACCCCGACCATATTATACAACAACAATAATCGGTTCCGAAACGATTTTTCGCTCTGTAGATCGTATTTCGCCGACGACGGTATCAAGTACAACATCGGACGAGTGCCGATCGGAGGCACCGATTTTTCGACGCGCAAGTACACGTACGCCGACGTCAAAAGCGTTCCGGACTTGAATAATTTCGATCTGGCCACCGAAGATGCGGAATACAAGGTACCGTCACCGACTTTGCGTCGACTAAAACTAATAGCGTATACTAATATCATATACGCTTCAAATATTCGTATAAATGACAAACAAACGCGCGCCTGTTCGTCATCTGTTTCTATTAAATAAATTATAGGTATTAACAATGATTGTTCCGCGCGTATTTTCACCTATTTTATTAATTTAAAGTAAAATAAACTTACGCGTTTTGTCATTTATACAGATACCTCTGATTAAGACCGCCGCTATGATGGCGTCGGACGAGCTAAAGTTAATCGGGTCGGCGTGGACGGCTCCGCCGTGGATGAAAACCAATAACGACTACACCGGGATCGGCTTCCTCAAACCAACGTACATGGAATTGTGGGCAGAATACCATCTAAAGTAAATTGATAAAAAATTATTAGGTATTATAGTATCGTCATAATTAATGCATATCATTAGAAAACACACATTGCCGATAGATACTAACGATTGCGCAATGTTCTTGTATCGATTAGTAATGTTACTGATTGGTCAAAGTCACCGGGTTGAACTTGGAACACTAATATAACATGATACTTACGAGAATGAAGAAAGTAATATTTATACGAGTATTTATAGGTTTTTGGACGCGTACCGTAAACAGAATCTGACATTTTGGGCGCTGACCACGGGTAACGAGCCGCTCAACGGCATAGTGCCGTTAAAAGGGTTGAATTCGATGGGCTGGACGCCGATGTCGCACCGCGAATGGATCGGACGTCACATGGGTCCTCGGCTCAGGAGTTCCAAGCACAAGGACACGCTGCTGTTCGCCATCGACGACCAGAGGATCGTACTGCCCTGGTGGATAAAAATGGTACGTAAAAAAGATTTATTGTTGTCAGTAAATATTTACATACCCGATGGGATCCGCCATCGCAACATAAAAACCGGTGTTGAAAATTTAAATCTGATTAATAATAACGGCTTAATCGCATCGCGTGATGATACACACCTAATAAAAAAATTAATTGTTCACGAGATATTAACTATGTATGTACAAAATTGATTTAAAATACCTACAACGCAGGAATAAATGTTAACATTTCGTTAAAGAAATGATAATTACTCTTTTCCCCGCATACAGTATACACAATACACTCTATTACAGTAAGTATTATGTAATGGACTAATGATTAATCAATGCAACAAAATAATTACCAATATTTTCAAACTTCTGTACAAGGTAGAAACTAGAAAGTTTCTCTCCCGATTCTACTTCTAATTTCTGTTCTCCAACGGCCATCTCCCTCGTTATTCATTTCATAACCAATGTTGGTAACCAAAATATTCCACTGTTAATCGCGAAGCTGTAATAAAAAAAGATGTAAGCACTGGTAATACAATTTTTTAAATATTACAAATATGAATTATTAATTTTTCGTTATGAATTTTCATAAAATTGTATAAGCATCGAATAATTAAAACTATAATATAGCTATGTGACATAAATATTTTGGATCTCTTGCGCTTTACTACGACTATATTAATTTAAAAAATATTACTCCGGGGGGCTTTTTGTACGCCAGGCCGACATCACTGAGCATTGCTCTATGACGACCGTCGTCGGCTATTCAAAGATTATTTTGTGTTCCATAACAGTTCGAATTCATTAAATCGTAACCAGCGCGTTAACGTGCCGTCGACTCTTTTCCCAGGCATTGTCAAATAATTGCACGTTACTCCCCGGGAGTAAATCGTACAATGTATATGTCTCCAACTCATTACGAGACGGCCCAGCAGGCGCATTTTAAATAACATATTTCCGGCGTTTTGTTTGCAGCTCATGAGCGACGAACAGTGCGCCAAGTACATCGACGGCGTAGCCGTGCACTGGTACTTGGACTTCATCGTTCCGGTCAGAGTGTTGGACGCGGTGCACAAAGACATTGGCAACAGGATCATAATAAACACAGAAGCGTCGCAAGGTGATGGCGATTATTATAGAGTATAAAAAAAAAAAACCTTATACATACCGCCGACGGCCATTTTTCGTTATCGTTTCTTTGGTGTCGGGTAGAGGGCTACGCTCTAATATGACCGACAGTCGTAACGATCGAGTTTTCAGGGCGAGCGATTGAATGTTTGAAAATCCATTCTCTAAAACTGTTGATTAAATAATATGTTGACTGAAAATAGGTTGAAAATGACTTACTCTTACTGTCTTCTGTAACACGATGTCGGTGAAAACGATCCGTAATATTTTATCTTGGACCGCCGCGCCGGGTTCATAATAAATTAATGACAAATTGACAATGGTAAAATACTTGAATCGCATAAAAAAAAAAAAAGTGAAAAATTATGTTATTTTTCCATGAAAAAATAAAATTTTCCGAAAAATTAACCCTTTTTCCATGACGTCAAAGATTTTTCGTCCCAATTGGTCACTGATATTATTATTAAAATCGATTATTGTATGAATAAATTATGCACAAAAATCGCTTCGTGTTATTTAACATGACTTACTGGCATCTTGGCGCTAACCGATTACGATCGTTTTCGACTCGTTATTAATTTCCACGCGAACGATATATTGTATAATGTCATCTGTGACAATATAACAATGGCCGGTTAGTGGTAGTATAAATGAAGTATGATCGATTACGATGATAATTAGTTGAAATAACATATATTGACGTTTAGGATACATTTTATTGTTATTTGGGGCTTTGCAATTATTTTATATATCCCACCCGACCACCTACCCCTTGCCTGGCCCTGTCATATAGCTGTTTCGGTTCAATATATTAAATGTGTGTGTTTTTTCTTATCATTCTAGGAGACAAGCCATGGGACTTCGTCAAAGTGCAATTGGGTAGCTGGTCAAGAGCCGAGAACTATGCGAACAATATCATCGACGTAAATACGATTTTCAAAATAACAAATTTAAATAACTAGCTGAATAATCCGGCTTCGCCCGTGTGCAGTATAACTTTTTATTTATTTTTTTTCATTTTCACCCTTTTTAACCCCCTTAGGGGTCGAATTTGAAAATCGGGCGACGAGGTGACACTCGGGAAGGTATTTGGAATAACTCTGTGAAAAAAAATTGGAAAAATGTTAAATAGCGTCGTCACAAAATGAGAACATAAAAAAGGCCTGTTCTTTTATATATATTAATACGAGTAGATTAATAGATAATAGATAAGTAATAAACAGAATGTGTACTTACGAGTATCATGAAAATTCGACACATCTTAGTATATAAAACTTTCGAGTTTTCTTCGCGAATCGTTCATTTTGTAAAATAATATATTATATAGCCATATAGGTATAGATGACATACAGTATCATCAATGGCCCTATAAAGGAATTATTTTCGTTTGGGTTCAGTGATGACTACACACGCCCCCCCCCCCCCCCCCCCCCCGGTCGCTTGTGCTCGGTCTTTTCTAATAGGAACCTAGAAACGAGAAAATTGTTGAAATGTTACACGGTTAATAAATCATCTTTATATTTATGCAAATCAACAAAAGAATTAAAATTTAAAACATTAAGCATAAAACAAGGGATCTGAACTCGAGACATGTCATTGACTAGTTCAGAAGAAAACCAAGTAAATTAGTAGTAGGTAATTGTTCTGAGATAAAATTAATAAATAGTTATAAAAATGTATTGCATACCTAATAATATAATATATACATAACCTATCTATTTATGGTGGTAATTTTCAAATATTTCATCAGAGAAGTTTTGACGTTATAATTTTGTATTTCCATTATGCAGTAAATACCATAGTAAAATGATAATTTAGATTAAAAAAAAATTTTCAGAAGAGGTACCATATCCTCCTCGGTTGCGCTACTATATGAGACTCGTTTTTACAAAGATTGGATCAAATGTATATGTATATATATATATCACAAAGTCTATGAGGTACCTATTAAGATAGTAGTAATTACTGATGGATTTTTTTTTCTCATAAGATTATAAAATGGTAATTAGAAAACAATTAAGAAATCATCACATACTTAAGACTTTTAATAGTTACAATAATTACACGATCTGAAATTATATTTGATGTATACGAATCACGTTTTAGAAAAGTAATTTATCGATGATTAAATACAAACAATTAATATAGGTGGCCATTAAAAATATAATTTAATACTGTTTTTGTAAATAACGCGAACGAATGAAAATTATTTTGATTATTTTAAACGTATGAAATAAAATCTGTACATAGAAAAAACTCATTTACGAATAACAAATTTTTTCTATACTTTAAGTCCGGTTAAAAAAATTTGCTTTTTCAATTAATTAAATTAAAACTAAACTTATTATGTTATTCAACAAAATCTCTTACAGTTACTACCCCAAGTCATAGATTAAAATATAATTTAGTATATTTAATCTATGGCCAAGTGTACATGATGGTTATAAGTTTATAAGTAATTGTCCAAGTGTTTTCTCTGTGGCTCAGAGACAAATATTTTAGGTGATATCATGGTTAGCAGAAAAATTATTTTTTAATTATCTATCATGACATCAGCTTAGAAGAGTTACATAAAGGAATATCCTCAATAATAGCAAATTACTCAAATGTTAATCAGTTTAGCTAAACAAATAGAATACATGCAATAATATGTCATAAAATAATAAAATAAAATGTAGATAACACTTAATAATTGATGTCATTACTGCCGTGGAAATTATTGACTTTTATTTCTATTTGAAATTTCAGGATTTAAACCACTGGATGCAAGGTTGGGTGGAGTGGAATTTGGCTCTGGACATGACAGGAGGTCCGACGTGGGTAAACAATTTCATCGATTCGCCTATTATTGTTGACAAAACCAAGGACGAATTCTACAAGCAACCAATGTTCTACGTGATTGGGCACTTCTCCAAGTTCATATCTAGAGGTTCGACGCGCATAAAACTGACTCAGACTTCAGGCATCAAGTCCGTGGGTTTCAAAAGACCCGACGGAGCCATAATCATTGTTCTATACAACAGGTATGTTTATATTCAATGACCGCATCGCTTAACTGTTGTTTTTCTTCTTGTATCCTTTTTTGAACAGCTTGAATCCTAATGAGCAATACTTGACGTTTTTTCAGGAGAAACAAATCTGTCAATATTTCCATCAAAGATCCGAAACGAGGTGTTATAGGTATCGGTTTAAAGAAACAATCTATAAATACACTGATTTACTGGTAAAAATTAACGATATCGAAAGTATTTCCCATTGATTTAATTGACTTTGATTATTTTTATAAATATTTATTTTTATATTAGCAATGTAATTTGAAAAAAATAAATAAATTTATCACTTGCTCTTATTATTATTTTAAATGTGAATAAATAAAATACATTGTTTGTATAAAGATACATTACACACAATGTATTGTAGTAATTATAAAACATTATATTATTTTATCAACCACAATGTAATATGTTTGATTATATAATTATAATTTATGATGAAATATGAACATAGTTAATTGACGACGACAACCACATGTATTTAAAATAATAAAGTATTTAGAATAGTAATAATTTCGACTAGTAACTCAAATCGTTTAATAACGAATAAAATATCTTAAGTTTTAAAATGGAATTTTTAATCATGTTCTGGATAATACTGTTGTAATTGAGGGTACACTTCGTTGGCAATCTCCAAAGACGACGTGGCTAATATCCTCCGATTCATCAGTTCAAAGTTTTTGCCTGTTGACAATAAATCATTATGAATACATGTACAGTTTTATACAGCTCAATATATAACATCATAGATTAAATATACTTAATCTATGATAACATTAACTATAAATTACCTGCTGGATCAATCACAGTACCGCCCGCTTCTCTGACAATGATATCGCCCGCTGCCATGTCCCAAGCATGGATACCCATTTCTACGTACATATCAATACCTCCTCTAGCTACTTGAGCCAAATTCCAAGCGGCTGAACCACCAGCACGAATGCTAGAAAGGAAACAAAATAATTATAATTAACCAATGGATTATATAAAAAATTCTATTGATAAAATTTACCCATGGACATTCGGTGCCAAATAGTCCATGTTGTGTCTGACAATAGTTCTGAATTCTTCATCTCTACTCGAACCAAATTCTGTAGCGATCAAAGCATCGCTTAATTCTAAAAAAGAGAGTTAAATTCACAATCAATTTACAACACATAGAACTATTGGTACGAAATATTTACTTTTTACACCACTGACTTTGATGGGTTCATCGTTCATAAACGCTCCTTCGCCTTTAATTGCTCTAAAAAACATGTCTAAAACAGGATTGAAGATAACTCCTAACTTTACGTCACAGTCGACAACCAAACCAATAGATACGCAAACGTTTGGGTAGCTGTGCACAAAATTTGTTGTGCCGTCCACGGGGTCAATGACCCAAGTTGGAGCAGATGTCAGTTTTTCTTTAATACCGGCAGCAAATGATTCTTCGCCAATAAATCTTGAATTTCAAAAATATTATTTAATTATTACTAAGAAATGAACTATGAAAAATTCAAGATATAATGGAATAACATACTTATGATTAGGGTATTTTTCTTTGATTCCTCCGATAAGTAACTTTTCTACTTCTTGATCAGTTTCTGTGACAAAATCAATAGCGGATGCTTTGGTCTCAATTGTTTTCTTCTCATTAATTCGAGATTTGATAAGCTAAAAACAAATAGGTACCATATTATTAATTAAGTCATAAATACTTAGTTATTTAATAATATTAAAGGTATTAGATGTTCTAGGATTAATAATAGGGGACACCTAGGTGAAACACCAAATTGATGTGGTTTGAAAATTAAATTAATTGATTATTGTTGATTATATTATGAAAATACAAACAATTTAAACATTTTAATATTAATTTGAACTTTATAAATTTGGTTTAAAATTATCTCTTTTAATAGGTACTTTTCACAAAGGAAAAACTACCGGCATGTTACATTTTTATATCATAAAGCACTCGGACTATGATAAAAAATAAATTCTTCGACTAGTATCCTAAAATATTTGGTACAAACAAATATATTTCATAATTTACATCCTAAATTGGCACATTAACGTCACATATTTTTTTATACCAAACTAAATTTAAACTGTGTCTTATAATAGTACAGAAAATAATCATTATTTCAAAAACCCTTTACATCTATGTTTTACGATTGGCAATTGATTACAAAAACCTTAAATGTATAGCATATTTTTACTGAATAATCATATATTATGCAAAATTGATTTTATAACATTTTATTATAAATAATTTTAAATATGCAGACATGTTTATATAACACTTTGAACTTTTACGTTTTTTTAATCAGGCACTATACAATTAAAATGTCATATTTATGTTAGCCACATTGATTATATTATTTAATACTGTCTCGCGATTTGTCATAGGTCACATTATTATTATCATTTTAATTGGTTTTCTTGGTGATTCTAGAATATTCAGATAGTACAGAATTAATTATTTAACATCTATGTTTTTTATTTTTTTTTTGTGAAATTAGTTTTAATAGAAAATAATTAGCTCTCTGGAAATTTACTCATGACTCACATTAGTTTATAAAAATCTTTATGGAAAATAAACAAATTAAAATGATTACAATAATATGACCAATAGGACATAGCAGAAAAGCAATAATTTTACACATTTTATATTATTTAATATGTAATTATACCAGATCTAATGTAATTGTAATCGAGTTTTTTGTCAATAAATTAGAAAATGTAGAAATGAAGAAAAAAATGTAATCTTTTTGCCATCAAATAAATGAACATTCTTCAAATCATATTATAATAAATATTACAATATGGTTACATAAATCCCAACACTGTATGTAATTGGGAAATGGTGAGGAAATTATAAACAGTGACAGTGCAAAGGGTAAATTAAGAAATCGACCTAGCCGAATTACAGTATAGAACACTTTGTTGGGTTCACTAAAACTATTAGTCAGAGACAAGGGTGATACGGGGATAGATAATAGGTTTACAAGGCATTGGTAGCAAGAGACTTTTTCAGGCTACTCAAGGTAAAAATCTATAAAAATTTTGAAATGCAATTGATGGATAGTATATTTGGGTAGGTAGGTAAAATTAAATCTATAATATAATATAATATTTAATAAACGAAGAGAAATTTTAAAAAATGAAATGAAATTGACTATCTATTTATTTCTTAAAATCGATCATAGAAATTATGTATGACATAACAGATTTCATGTAATATATCAAAAAAGTACAGTTTAAATATTTTTTATTTTCTTTATCTATCATGTTTTTAATGTTTTAAGTACAATTTTATAGTAGGGGTCACATTGAACACTAGTCGAATTAGTACTTTCCTCCCTAAACCTAACTAAAATACATTTAAAATTTTACATTTATCAATAAAAGTAGAAGATAAATATTTTTTGGTACAAGTTGTTATGCAAATTTCAAAGTATCACAATTGAAAATCGAATACATATATTGTTGTACCTACAATTGATCTCATAATCGTAGCGAATTAAATTTATAGGAGCAGGCAAGTATACGGGTAGTCATATTGTAATAATCAATAAAATAAAATTAGTTTTAATAAATGTATTGAACGTTATATTTACTGCCTCTCTGAAATACGGTGCGTTCGAGGGGAACAGTTAACGGTTTCTCGGATTTGGAGGAGGTACTCGTAACCACGATTAAACATATTATTATTTAGCAATCCTTGTACTTGTCCGGCTTGTCGCGTGAGTTTCGTAATCAGTTCCAGGCACTCGTGCAAGTTAACTTCGTTGTTGGACATGATGTCGGTGGCAAGTCAATGTTCACGACCGGAATGACTTTTATTAAATGTTGCGGCCAGAACTGTGACGAGTTTCTCGTTCGGGAATAAAATATATATTTCACACTGTGAGGAGCGTACACTACTACGAACGCGACAGTCAACGGATATACTGAACGGCTGTCGGCGAACACGGATGTATATAGATAATATTATGGTTGCGCAACGAGTCGTCGTGATAAGACGATGCCCGAATCGAGGCGTATGATATATATATATAATAACATATGTATATAATATCCACCTTGACCCGCGCTTTTTACTATTATCACTACCGTCGACAGAATCACGATTCAGGACGATGAAATCTTAATTTTAGTTACTTAAACACAGACGTGTCTATATTGATATATTATAATATTACGTAGGATGAAAACGTAAAAACGGTATTGGTTTTTTCCGCCCCAAAGACTAAAAAAACGTGGGAGAGACCTCGCCGTAGGAACCCAGAGTTGTGTTGAGCGTCCGTATTACGTAGGGATTTTCGTACGTAATCTAGGTCGGGGATTTTTATGTTTCCGTGTTGGTAAGGCAGGAATTTTTTCTTCTTCCATATCGTTCCGGAAGAACTATAAGCGCGCGCTCGCCCGTCGATGACGAGCCCCTCCACCCCCCGCCGTCGCCGCGGTTTCCGTGGAAGAAACGGTCGTGATTAAAATCGGACCGATCCGTCCGTCGTCAAACGGTGCGTTGTGTTCCCGTCCGTCGTCAAACGGTGCGTTGTGTTCCCGTCGATCGTCCGAACTCGCGGCCGAAACCACTTTGTCCCTAAACGCGACGCCGAGCCCATCGCTCCCGCACGGTCTGCCAGCGGTTGCGAGTGCCCCGAATGTCCGAAGTCGCCCGGAAACCGACCATCGGACACGTATTCGACCCGTCACCCGTTGTGCACCGTAAGTATAAAACGTTACGGCTACGCGGCCGTAACCGTTATTATTACTATTATCAGTGTCGTTATTGGGCCGTTTTTGGCGCGAGACCGCGTCGCCGTCTGTATTTACACGTCCTCGACGGTCGCGAACGAATCCGTCGACGAGGCGGAAACGCGCCCAGAGTTCGAATTCTCCCTGACCGCCTTTTCGCGAAAAGCCCCAAAGGCCCCCGTTTATACTTATTACTTCTTTTTTAAATATATTTCGAACGAAATTTCTCCCGGCCCGTGAAAATCGAATAATAATCGACGTGCGCGGTCGGGGCGTGATGTCGAGCTCGTTCGGATAGTAAACGGTGCCCCCCCCCCCCCAGGTAACGTTTTCGTTGCGCCAACAGCCCCGCTTTCTTGTTAAGGGCCTAGGTCAATCGGACTCGTTGGTTCGAATCAAATGTGAAGACGTCACCTCTGAGAGGCCACGACAGCTAATTCTTTTCGTAAATAATATTTATGACACAAAATCCTGTTGCTGTGTCCACACGTACAAACTGTTATTGAAAAATATAACATCTTTCATTAAAAGATTGATAAATTCTGTTTTTGAGGCGTTCTGATAACCATTAGATCCACACTAATTAACAAGACAATTGGCTATTTTATTATTATTAATAAGACTGATTAAGTTTTCTTTGTCCAGGTGCCCACAAATTATACTCTTATTAAATTAACCGGCAGATTTATTACAACATTCTTAAGCAATTATGGTCAATGTTGAAGTAGATTACGGGCCATTGAATATTACTGAAGACACCATGTTAAATGCTTACGGGTCTGGTAAGTTATTTCAATATCCATTTTTAAGAAAATTAAAAAAACCAAGTAAGACTCAAGTCAGTATTGTTTAATTAAATAACATTTATTTTTAGTTGTTGATGAACAAGAAAATGATTTTGAGGAATATGATGAGAGCAATGAAGTTCAAGAAATTTATGAGCCAGATGCCATTATGGAACAGTACAACAGTAAGTTTGATCTAATTTTATGCGGTCAACTCTCCAAAATTCAAAGGTGGGGGGGGGAGATTTGAGTTACTTATTAAAAATGTTTAAGTAAAAATCTTAAATATTAATTTTTTTAAAGAATTGGTTAAAAAATTGGTTGTTTTTTTATTTAAATACATTTCTATCGATTATATTTTTCTAAAAATAAAAGTTCTTCAAATGCATTTTTCATACTTTTATTGTAACTGAACTCTATTGAAGTAATGCATATTGTACATAAATTATTGGATTTAATGCATACAGATAACATTTGAATATTCACAGCGAATAATCGGCATTGATAAACAAAATGTATGTAACATTAAAAGAATTTGTATTGTTTTTATAAGATATGAATATCTCGAAACTCGAGATACTGAAAACATATTATTTTCATTTTTGAGTTAATAACATTATTTCAACATTCAGTGTTTTGGTAGATATTGAAAATTTGGAGTTTTCAAGATTTGAGTTACTGAGAATCATTCATATTTATTTTTCCATAAACCAAATATTTGATGTATTTTCTTACTCTTGACTTTCCTAAATATTTTGTTCATATTTCACTATTTTAGCCACATGGCACCATAATGCAGTACGTTACTTAATTTATTGCTGGGCCCAATTAAGATACCAGTTTATCAATTTCCCAGAGAAAAAGAAAAATCTTTGGCAACAAGTCGCCCATCATATGATTGACCGTGGCTACTGTTATGATTATCAGACATGTGAATCAAAATGGCGTGTTCTCAAAAAAGTTTACATGTACAACAAAATGCATAGTAGTAAATTAAATGGTACAAAACAAATAATTGTTTGGTCTTATTATCGTGATATGGAAAGGGCTATGAAAGGTATCCCGTATCTTATTTCGAGTAAAATAAATAAATATCACTTATCTGTAGACATGAATTTCCATACTCTGTTTTTACAGATACTGATGATATCAATGACGAAGAAGAAACTATAACTACTATTGGTGAGTATGAAAATATCCATTTTACTAGTAAATGGATGTATGCTGTAAATTATTTAATTTTCACATGTGATATTTTGACATTTTATTATGTCACTAGGTGTAAATGATGATGAAGATGATAAACTGCTGTGGACAAGCACTTCAACAAGGGAGTTGATTCGGCTGTATGGAAAATACAGAAATAAATTTTCTGTTCTCAAGCAAGGTGGTAAACATTTGCTGTGGGATGAAATTTCTCAACAATTTAAACAGTTGGGATATCATTATTCAAGTTACTCGTGCAATGACAAATGGCGTAATTTGAAAACGACTTATAAAAAAAATAAACTAAGAGCAGCAAAATATGGAATCGAACACATTAAATGGTTTTATTATTTTGATATGGAAAAAGTTTTGAAAACCTTTTCCGAAGAAGGTAATTGAGTTTTAATTATTTGTTTAAATTTATGATTCGTTTAAAATATTTGCAATATCACATTTTCAGCTTCAGAACAAAATAACATAATTACAGTATCTTTAAATGAAGACAATACACATTCGAATATGAAAAAAGAAAATCTCAATATGAGAATGGTCGAGAATTCCCAAAACACAAATCTTAATGTTACCGAGAACGAGAATAATGACTGTGAAGATTTCGCAAGTATTTAATGGAGCAATTTAATTATTTTACCGTACAATTTATGAATTTTTATTTATTAAGTTTTTAAAAACTTTTGTAGATGCAGACGTTTGGACAGAAGCAGCTACTAAATCCTTGATTAAGTTATGGGGTGTGAACCGTTCACGTTTGCTTTCGACTCCGCAAGGTAAAAAACATTTAATATGGAACGAAATCAGTGCTCAGTTACGAGAAAACGGTCATAACTATTCTGCTCCCATATGTGACCGTAAATGGCGCCTCTTAAAAGCAAATTACTTAAAAAGAAGAGAGAAATATAAATTAGCAGGAGTTAAAAATGTAAAATGGCAATACTATCATGATTTAGATAGGTTACTTGGTATACCTCATGGAAATGGTAAGATGGTATTATGTAATGAACTACAAAAACTTGCTAGATGTATCGATATAGTACTATATTCATGAAAGAATAATTTTTATAGTTACCTGGAACATGGAATCGACTATGAACTTGATAAATAGTTATGACCATCACAAAGATAAGTTTATGAATGCACCCACTGGTGAAAAAGTCTTGATATGGAAACAAATATCTGATGAAATGGAACAGAACGGGTGTTATTATTCTCCCAGAGCTTGTGATAACAAGTGGCGTACGTTAAAAAATCGCTATTACAAAAACAAACTTCGAGCCGACAGAAATAAAAAAGTACTTTGGCTGTATTACCGTAAAATCGATTCAATACTAAGAGGTAATGTTGGTAGTTGGATATTTTAAAAAAAATTGTCGTTGCTGTAATAATGTTTTTTAAACTTTTAAGATGCCGATAGGGAACCAAATCCGAAGGACAAAGAAACTCCAAACTCTGAAGGAAACAATCAAACATATGAAACTAGTGAATTTGACGAACACAACTACATCAGGACTCTGAAATCAAGTTGTATGTGTAAAGCAGAAGCAATTAATGATCTAAAAAATATTTTTAAGTTGAGGAATAAGGAATTTGATCAAAGGTAATGCATATATAATATTTGTTTGATTAATTTAATTAAATTTAATCAAAGGCTTTAACGATGTGTTATAGATTAAATGAAATGGAAGATAATTTGAATTCCAGAAGTAAAGTGTTTGAGGAGCTTCAACAGCAAACATTAGAAGCTCTGAAGAGATCAAACGAATTAGAAACCCATAAATTAAGGCTGTTAGAAAAATTAGTTTCAAAATTACCCAATATTTTATAGTTACTAGTGCTGTGGTACATTTTAAAAACTATGATGATTTATTTTTTTATATTGATTAAAGTTAAATATTTATTTCAAAAAAATGTTTTGATATAAAACAATATACAGTTACCAAAATCAATACTTTCCATTCAAGCAGTTCCCAAACTTTTTCGGCCATCGTTAAGTTTTATAAAGTGTCTGAATCATTTAATCCGGATCACAATATTGTTTGTCGGTGAATTATCATTAGGGTAAGGATGTTTATGACTTTTGCATATTTTTTCTTTTAGTCGAGCACATTGCAGAACCAGTAATAAATTTGTTATGTATGACATGTTTAGGGATTTTTATGAATAAATGCATATTTTGCAAAAAAAATTAATTTAAATTAATATAAACCCATAGGTATAATAGGCATTGTTGGTTTCACAACTAACGAAAATATGAAACTTATAGTTTATATTATTAACTTATCTTTACTATAACTCTACGTTTATTAATCATTTGAGTATATATATATTATCATCTTTTGAGTAAAAACAAAATTATATATTAATTTACTGTAAGTATGTACCTATATTTTTAATTTCAAAATCTCATATTTTTCTAGATTTGTATTTAAGTTAAAAGTTATAAGAAAAAGTTGTAAATTAATTTAGAATACATTTAGGAATAGTAATAAAATTTTAAAATGACATATTTAATTTTTTTTAAGGGCATATTTTAATGTTTCTAAGGTCATAAACATTCTAACCTTAATTATCATATTTGAGTTGAAATGACGTAGCACATTTTGAGAGCCGCTGTTTTATACAATGTAATTCATCAGTCTTTCGGCTAATTCATATACTTAAATGGTTGCATATATCTCTACGTTTTCGTACACTTAATTCGTCGTAATAATCACACTTAAATGTGCAGCACTCGTACGGTTCACACTGGATGTCATCGTCGTTACCCAAACATAAATTATGTAAGCAACTAGCAGCAAATATCAGTATGGCAAACTTTTCCTGTCCCCATAGATCTAAGCACCTTTAAAACAAAAAAATATAACGATGATCAAGTAGTAATTATTGGTTACATTATACTGGGGGTATTAATTTGTATACATACAGCAGTCTTTTAAATCGTCCCAAGAGTTTGCCAAACGCCAACTTTATGATGTTCAATGGCACTTCTATGGCGTCATTGTATAAATGTTTTGAAATCGTTTGATAGTAGTAGTCAGAGAACGGAGTCATTAAATTGGGTAGTAAAGGGTAACAGCAGGGCCCGACAATGTGAGTGTCGTTGTTCGGAAATAGGGCGCTCGGATCGTTGAGCATCACTTCAGCAAGTGGACTCTCCAAGAACGTCGACGTCGTGACCGACGATTTGACTAAATAACTGGTGAAGACATTGTAAAACTGATATTTGTGATTACACACGCACTGAAAAAGGAAATTAATATTAGGATTCGCGTGTCACGTGTCGCAAAACGACGTCAACGTACGATACAATGTTGTCCATAAAGGTTACCTGGATTGCTATTGAGGTGCCGCCTTTGGTGTGTTTCGATGGATTGACAGTACAGGTCTTCTTCAAGTCTACCGTACCAATAACACCGAGTATACCGGGAAATCGATTACCGGGCATTTCGTTGAAAGCTTTTATCTCGATATCGGCTTGCTGGTCTATCGGCCAATAGATAAGTTCACCCATGCGATTGAACAAAGTGTTTGTGACGTCGTTGACACACTTGTGAGCCGTGCTAATGGCGGTATTAAACTTGGTCGCAATGTGCCTATATACAGTAAATATATAAAACAAAATAAACAACACGGAAAGTGTGCACACAAGAAGTACAATCATTGTATTGTTTTGGAATTAATAATATATATGTGTGTGTGTGTGTATACTTGTAACTCATGGTAGTTCCCAAGTAAATCAAAGTGATCAACAGTTGTTTTTCAACATCAACTTCGGTCCTTCGGTTGGGCATGGTCTTTTCGTATTCTAGTGACAAATGAGTACAAATGATCTGAGAAGAAACACAATAGAAAAATACATAATTCTCGTGTGGTAAATTGTAGTGTTGTAATTGCAACTAGACGTGTAAACATACAGTGAAACTTGTCTGACGGACCTAAACCAATCCCTTTATTGTGAACTCAAAACGGTTCATTGTATACTAGTCGGGTAAAAAATCGTGTAGTAAATGTTTAACAAGACGTACAGTATATTTGTCTATGATCGAACGACGTTATTTCACACCCGCTTAACGCAGTCTGCAAGTTTTCACTGTACATACATTTGCGACGATTATTTACTTGAAATGAGCTTCTGGTGACGAAGAAATTCTCTTTAAAGACAGATTCTTCTAGGTCTGACGATTGCAAAAGTAATGGGAATGACACCGGTTCGGGGTCGTTGATTACAACAGCCTTCGTGGGTTGTGACAGTACTAGACCATCGTCGTCTATGCCCAAACATGTTAGTGAAAAATTGACGTCCAACTGTGTGTTTATTACCTTAGCGTGTAAAATTGTGTTAAGTAGTTTCGCAGAGTCTAGAAAACATCAACACTAAGCAATTAGTATTTTTTTTATTTTTTTTTCAATAATATATTCATGATTATAGCCAATATAAAATTCAATGTGATTCCGTGAGTACTTAGGTCCTGATTTTTGCCGAGCGTTGGTAATGAAGTTTGTGTATAGCCCCACGAAAAACAAATCGCACTGTAAATCCAAGTAGTAAGCGACGAGTGACTACGATACGATTAAACGAACATTGACATTACCAACCACTCGGATAACCATGAGTTTTCATATAATTATTAGTATGTACAAACAACAAATGCATAAGCATTGCATTAAATCATCATTGCTGACGGGAAAACAGAAACTGTAGCGGGCAAATTCAGAACTGAGAAATAATTTGTACGGCTTGTTAATAAGTTATTTCACATTATTACTACAAAAGTACAGTTCAATCGTTCGATTGTTATCGTGATGTAAAACACATTTCAATTTTTTATAACTATTTCGGAACAGTAAATTAAAGAAACATAACATTATGTATTTAATCCAATACCTCTAATCGGTGACGTTTCTGTAATCAATTGTAAAACGTAAATAAATTGTATAATATGTACTCGTATTAATCACAATATACGTTATATTTTGAAGTAAAACAAATTGCGTATAATTGATTTCAATTCAAAATGATTATTTCTGTTTCAACTCGTATTTAATATAAACACATTCAAATCATTATAATAATATAGTAGTGATTTACTATATATAATTATAAAATGTACTCTCATAAATCTAATAATTGTTTTCAAAGTAATATTTAATAGATAAGTTATGAAGACAAATAATGAAAGAGTATAGCTAAACGGCCTATAATCTCAATTAATTTGCATATTATACGAACTCAGAAGTCTTAAATTGGAATCTTTGAAAGAGTTTGTAAAAACGTATCCCAAGACACGTAATTTACAATAAATAATTCTATTCTGGACCACTATTCGTATGGATTACACATTGCAGTCACGTAAAAATAAATTGATAGAATATTTCCTAAATATTAAAATAATAAACTTCCGATTTAAAATTGTATTTTATGGAACAACAGACCATTGTCACAATTCGATTAAAACTATATAGACACATAATTTACATTTACACACAAATACAAGGTAGTTATATTTCAATCGATACAAATATAAATATTACTAATAGTAGCTAAGAGTTAATAATTTGATCTATAGCATATGAAAAAATTAGTAAAACTATTGGTTTTATAATATACATATACCTAATTAAATAACGCTATTGTTTTTTATTCGATATGCCAGCAAGTAGAATGCATTGTAAGGAAAGACCCTATAGCTCGTGTTATACGACATTTTCTATTGCCTATTCGTTTCTATTGAATGCATTTTACGCGTCGATATCAAAATATAGAATGGCTCATATGTAAATCATAAAATCAATAGCAGAACTTGAAAATTATCACAGAAAAAAATATATATCACATGGTTTGATTTGAAATTAAAAAAAAAATATTATAATTAATAATACACGAAAAAAAAAAAGATTGAGACCAAATTTAATATAATCAATAAAAAAAAATTAGAAATAGAAAAAATAGTATCAAATCATAAGACTAAATTTAAAAAATACAAGCTTAAAATCAATTTGAAAAAAAAAATTCATGTTTACAAAAATAAACATTTTATAATATACATTTAAAATCTAATCTATCGAATTTATTCAGTATAAAAATTACTCAATTTTTTTATTTACACATTTCACATGCATACGTCTATGTATAATAATTCATGAATTCTTTATGGTAAAATAACAGGTATGCTGGACTTCTCAATATGTCTTCGAATTGTACAGATTTAACAATGTTGTCATTACATTGGTACCAATTTCCCCTTTGTCGTATGTAAGATAAGTAATGTCCACCATTCAGTAGACCCTCGTGGCAAATCACAGCATATAGTTTATAGATGGTCTCATACGTAGCGTAACATTCGTTCATGAAACCATTGTTAGTGTGAGTTTTGTTTTTCACAAATTTAGCCATATTTAATGTTTCTGGAAATTCAACAACTGTTGTAATTTTATTAGAAACATTATCTGAAGCCTGTCCGAATCTTTTTAAAATAAAACATAAAACCATGGGCAAATGTTTTAGAGTAAGCTGTTTAGAAGAATACTGTTTGGTTTCACAGTTTGTGCAATCCAAATCGTTTAAAAACTCGATTTGACCGAATTGTTCCAAGCACGCCATTAATGACAAGTTTGCAGGATACTTTCCTTTTTCGTCCATTGAAAAAAATATAGGGATGTCATTAATAATGTCAATTTTGGACGACACGTTATTACATTTCTGACAAATAATGTCGCTCTGCTGTATGCCTTTGAATATCTTATGTATGATGCACTGGCAGTTTTCTAGATGTTTGATATCCTTATCGTTTTCATTTTGTATTATTGCCTGATTATGTATGATGTCCAATAAGGCAATGAAACATTCGTGTGCATCATGTTGTAAAGCTGATGCCATGTACCAAGTGTTATCCCAAAATATCATCAGTAAATTTTGCAAGCTAATCACACTTACTTTCAGCGCATAGGCTTGTTGATATATTCGGTTAATCTCACATATAATACATTGGCTAGGATCCTTTATAAACGGACATATGTGTTGATCGGAAAGAATATAATTTCTTAACATAGGTGTATGTATAAGTACTTGTAGGACACTGTTTAGAAAACATGTATTACCCAAGTTGATAAATCCAGGAATAGGTATATTATTCTCGTATGTAATAGTATTGCCAGTTTGAATTAATTTAATGTAATCCATTGATGTAAGATCTTGATACCTTGTAAAATTTAAAATCTCTGATTCAAATGTTTTAGCTATGGACAGTGTTTCTTTTTCATAAATATAATCATCACAGTGGTAACAAAACAGATGTCCAGAGGTCAGGTTCACACCAAAACCATGTTGAGTGTTCATGAAATGTTTTTTCAAGTGTGTGGGACATGCAAAATGCACACAGTACAAACAAGATGATAATCGCACGCCTTCATATTTACATTCCTTACACAGGGCCATTTTCTTCATGGCAATTTTGGAATCATCGTAGAGACAGGATACAAAAGTTGAATGAATAATACGATAATTACTAATCAGTTCATCATCCTTTTGGTCAGTAAAATGTTTACAACCATTAAGTCTACACTTTGATGGTGAAGCCATTTTAGAGTAGGTAAAAATGATTGGTAAACTTTTAAATCAATAACTTACTATTGACGTTAGCAATTGTCATCGACTGGTTTAGATGCACAAAGTTGAATAAATCTTTTTTACTTTTTCCCAATTCTAAATACAAGTATTGATATAATAGATCATTATAACTTCCACCAGATGATATTTTAGGACCTGTAAAAAAAAAAAACATAATCAATTAAAAATATCCCAAGTAAATTAACTTGTCTAATTTATTTTATAATCAATGGCAATATTAACAATCATTATGTTAATAAGGAAAAATGTCAATACAGATTTCTAATTGTCAAGAAAATAAGTAAAAATGAGTACATTAATTCTTTTTCAATTTAAATTAATTTACTAATAATAATTTTTTAACGGGCAATACAGGTAATAACATATTTTAATGACAAACAAAGGAAGTTGGTCCTTTGTTTGTTGGTCAACTAAAGGAAGTTGAATTGAGCTTAACTATTACAATAAATACAAGTTGTACCTTATATGGCTGAATTAAATACAAAGGCATGTTTAATACCCTAGTGTTTAAATTAATAATGTCTCGATAGCATAGATTATTTTATTATCAATATTAATGATTTACTATTTGTCTATAATATATTGCACGTCCGTATTTTCCAAGTATACAGAATCCGCCAATACGGTTTTTAGTAAGTACCTTTTGTTATCGATTTAATGAATAAATCTTCATAATACAAATCCTTTATCATATGTAAGAATCAAGGTAATTGTTCAAAAATTTCAAACCAAAATATCTAATGAAAAAAATATCTGATAGTTACTGAACAGTCTAAACTAATAATCGAATTTCATAACTTTAATGAGTGGTAATGTAACTATGTTTAACATATAAATCATAATACGTTGTGAATAGGTAAATTGATAAGTACCTATTTTTCAACTGATAAATTATACGTAGTGAATACAGATATTTAGAGATTATAATGAAACTCGTTTCATTATTATGATTTCAAATGTATGAAATTATTAAGAAAGACAAAAAAATGTCCTCACACCAATAAGATATTAGTAGAAAACTGACTTACCAACGGTACAACTACAGAGTTGAAGAATATAAGTTTAACAGCATTAAACTGCGCTCATGAAATATCCTATTAGACAATAATATGAAATGTATTTTGTTATTTATTTATAAACCCAACTCTGAGATAATAAAATCAAAAAGTGATTTTAAAAGCATATGTGTATGTGGATGTAAGGGAATTCAAAAACCCCTTGAAGTATGCGAAATGTAAAACATCGAAACGCTCAGTAATCTGTGGTTTAAACGGTAAACATTAATAATAATTGTTACTTGGCCGAAACCGAAGTAGCGTGAACGAGGAGCAATGCGATTAAAAAAAAAAACAGTAAACGATGATCAGGCATCAATAGGTAGTATCAACCATGCATATTATTTCATAACGTTATTTTATTTTACTTTTTTTTTTTCATTCTTTTTTTTTTCTGATATCCAATACGATTATTATACTGTTATAATAACGTCGATATTATATTATTATTTTCGAATTATCAGCGGAATGCGGATGACGTCGTCGTATATCATTAAAACGGATAGATTAGAAACAAAAAAATAATTAACGATTAGATTTTCCGGCGGAATGAATTTTTTTTTGCAAACGTAAATGCGATGGCGAATTCGTAACGTCGTCGACGACGTCGTACACGCCGGTCGCCCTTATCGGGACTGATGTTGGTGATAAAAAAAAAAAAAAAAAAAAAAAAACACACAACCCGCGTCGCCCGGACCGGATCGACCGACTGTCGTCGGCCCGGCGAACCCACCTCCCCGCCATCTTTGATGTGCGCGCGATAACGCGTCGCCGTGCACACCGGAGACGTCAATCGTCCCAAGACGCCCGCCGCCGCCGCCGCCGCGATCTGGTCGACGACCCGCCGACCGCTCGTCGTTAGTGCGTGGTACTCACCGGCCGGTCGTTGTCGTGGTCGCAGTGTCCGCCGCGGCGTTTTGCCGGTCGTACTCTTGCGCTGATTGTCGCGTTGGCCGGACA
Organism: Drepanosiphum platanoidis; assembly: GCA_948098885.1. Classification (NCBI taxonomy): domain Eukaryota; kingdom Metazoa; phylum Arthropoda; class Insecta; order Hemiptera; family Aphididae; genus Drepanosiphum; species Drepanosiphum platanoidis. The sequence continues at coordinate 12,264,001 of OX402534.1, read as the reverse complement.
TCACACGGTCGTGATGTCGGACTGCGCGGCGCAGAATGCAGGTCCAACGCGGGGCGCGCGGAGCGAAAATAACGAGGGTAAACGAGGGAACGATCGCGCGCGCCGGGGGTGACGGATGCCCGGAGAGAGAAAAAAGAAAAAGAAAAAAAAGAACGTAAACAAACCGACCGCGCCGCGCGACTGTTATCACGAAACAGCTGTCGGCGGCCCCGCGTGCCAATGTTATTATGATATTTAAACGTGTTATTTTCCCTATCGCCGCGGCGTGCGCGACACACGCGACGGGATATACGTGCTCGTTTCACGGACAATTTGGAAAAATCGGGTTCAATATGCGACGGTCGAGTGCGAACCTTCCGCGCGCGCTATAGAGATGGACTGTGTCGCGGATCGTGGGTATACAACGCGAGTTTAATATCTCGCGGTCCGCGGTACGGCCGGCAGTCGTTTGGAGAAGGGAAGCATCCGTTCTCCACCGTGGGAGGGAGACGAGACAAACGGCGGTGCGCGAAACGATGTGCCGAACGAGTAACCACTGCCGTCGGATAGGAATGCAATAACGAAATACCCTGTATATTATAGTATGTTTATATTATACGCGCGGATAAACAACTTGCCCGTGGTATAGCTACAAATGTGTAGCTCGCTGTAATTCAGTAATTTTATAAAAGACTGAAGAAAAAAATTACGATAAATATGGTTTTTGATTAACAAATTAATAACGTAAACGAGTAAGCTCAATAAAATATGAAATTACTATTTGAATTTAGTAGGTACGTGCATTTTTTTTCTGAACCCTAACCCCCCTCTGACTACGGCCTTGCTTATATCACATACATGATTTTCAACGAAATACAACTAAATGTAATTCATTTTGAGTTGAATGTGTTTGCTTGTTAATGACAAATTACAAAACTAAAACATTGATACCTGATAATTTTAATGTGGGATAACAATTTATTTTCCGTCTCTTAGCTCTAGGAATAGACCTATCTTCGACGAAATGTTGATGGCATATCATTTTTTGAATGAACACATCATACGGATCCATGTCGTCCAAGCCGACCAAGGCCATCCATTTTTTCAACCTTTCCATGTCAGTTTTGGGATTGGGAAATCGATGAACAATAGCTAAGAAACACACACACACAATTACCGAAAATATAAACATTGCCAACCAGGCCTTGAACGGTTATATACCTGAAGGTTTGCAACCTTGAACAGCGCATGTATATTTTTTTTCATCTGACCGATCGTTCGAAGCATTCATAGTGACGGTGTATGATGGGCGCGAAACAGATAGAAAAACAAACGCACGCACGCACGAACTACGACTGGACGGACAGTGGACGGATAATTCGGCCGGCGGACAGTGCGGAACGTCGGGACGAATGGTAGTTAAACGTAAACGTGATCAAACGTACGGAACGACGGAACTATCAAACTGTAATCATACGACAGTCGACAATCATCAGAACATACAAAAATTGCAAATAATTGGATGATAATAGACAATAATCATGTCAAACGGCCGTTATGGTTTTTTCACGATTTTGTCTTGTTTATCATTGCACCGATAGTGGACTACGGCCAACCGCGGTGCAGGGTGTCGGCGCACGCACAGCGCTAGTAGTCACCGTACAACACAACTACGCCGCGCCGACTTTTGTGGAATTTTGGCTAGCCTGACCGCTGTAAAACTAAACTCTGATATTTTTTATTACTAAAGACGCATTCGAAGTATTGAAGTACTCTTGTATGTGTACATGTACTATATACGTACATGTATTTATGACGGGAGCCGAGGTAGCGCGGCGCGTTTTGCCGCCGCCCGCCGTTGCGGCTGTCGCGCGACAACGTAAAAACAAAAAAAAAAAACGAAAGAATTTAACGCGCGTGTGTACATAAATAATTAAATATTTGTACGATATAATGTGTAACATATGCGGGAAATTCCTCGCGGCGCCGCGACCGTCGGAAAACGGGGCGACGAGCGAAAAAATATCCCCCCCCCCCACGACAGACGTCGAGAGAGGAAAACATTTATTAATACTATAGACGAATACTACCCGGCTTCGTCGGCGAACAGTTTCGCTCGTTGTGAGCGGAGTGTCGCGGCGTAATAAAATGAAATAAACTGTCCGGAAACATAAAATACGGACGACGACGACGTTTATCGGTCGGATTTCTGATACCGTCGATTATATAATATTATAATCGATAATCGATAGATACACACCTTCTGCGGACGACCCGCGACCGTTTTGCAAAAAACCGCGCGCAAATCGGTCCAGTATAGTTTCCTCGGTCCGCAGAGGACAAACAAAGAAAGAAACGTTTATTTATACATAATACGTATATAGATAATTATTAAATGTATAATATTCGGCGACGAGAGAGAGAGAGAGGGTGTGAGCGACGAAAATATCGTTAGCCACGGGCGATTTATTTTTAAACCCGGACGATACCGCAACCGCCGTCGCCGTCACTCGTCTCCGCGCTCGCTAAACCCCGCCGTTACCGCGCCGCCGACTGCCGCCGACTGATAGTTGATACCGCAGTCACCTCCCACTCGTCCGTCGCCGCCGCCGCCGCCGACCATCTGTGCCGGGACGACGGGAGGGGACGACACCGTACGCATTTGTTTTGGTTCGCCGTTTTTTAATCACCCGCCGCCCGTGTTCAGTGCGCGTATTGTGATAACGGTACGCGATCCGCGTCGTCGCTCGAGAGCATTATAGTTTCTTTTCCTCCGTGTGCCGCCAGTTGTAGTATTTCCTATAGTCGGAATTTCAAATCGAACCGCACGTCCGCCCGTGTGTGCGCGCGTGTTTACCCGTCGCCCGCCGCTTCCGCCGTCGTGTTTCGCCGCGTTTCCGGTCCGTCGTATCTCGATTTGTCAGCTCCGCGCGCGCTGGCACGGCGCGTTTCGCCGACCGTCGGACGTCGTCCAACTCTTCCTCCGAGTTTGCATCTCCATCGCCCACAGTTTTCCACGGTAAACCCCCCCCCCGTGTCCCTTTCCCTCCCCCTGGAGCACCGGTGTGTGGTGGTAGCCTTACGCAGGACTCGGTGAGCCCTACGGCAACGGCGAGCCTCCGTTCTGGCTCGCCGCAGCCGTATCGACCGACGTTTGGTCTGTCTGTCCGTGCTCGCCCTATCGTTGCTTTCTTTGTCGGCACCTCTACGCGCACACCTTTCGTACACTTCCTCGCTGTCCGACAATTGAAGTCGCGTTCGGCGCGCCGGACAGGCGCCACAGACTTGAGTCTGCTGTTCCCGTCGCCCAATACTTACACGATGCGCATCAGAGCAATTGAGACGTTTTAATGTTCTTTTTTTTTTCTTTCTTTCTCATTAGTATTCTCTTTTAAACACTTGAAAATCTACTAGAGTTGTAATATGTTAATGTCGTACTAGTAGGTAGTATAATTATTATTAGATGTTCACTGTACCCCAGTCTGTAAACTATTTCTAAGTAACTAATGTATTTCACCATAAGTGTGTTGCTTAAATATTAAGTAAACTGTGTAAACTAATTAGCCGTAGAACTATTATTGTAATCTGGTACCTATTTGTAAATAAATCGTGACATCACAATAGACACGTTTCAATGGTTTTCTCTGCTATTTCCACCTAAACCAAAACCAAATGCAACCACCAAATATAAACAAAATGTAAGTATAATATTATGTTTTGATAACATTACTTCATGAATCATGAATGTTGTTTTGTGCTTTATGCGAATAATAAATATTATTATTTGTTTCTAACAATGTAATGAAACAATCAAATAAATAAATGTAATTTGTGTTTGCATCATTATTTGTCTTTAATGATTTGAAAAGTAGCTGTCTTCGGGGGCTTTGGATATTGGCACCTATCGATAAATACATATATTGCTAATTATACTCGCAATATTCTAATAGGTATACAGTAATGCTCTTGCCAACAGCACATTAAGACTATATTTTTATTTTAAGCACCACCTATCAACAGCCTGTTGTCATGATCTGTGCAACTCAAAACTCACAGATCTCAATGGCAAAATACCAGTTTTCTAAAAAATGTTTAAATGTCTTTGCATAATTTCATGTAAAATTTTCATGTTTCTTCTTATAATACTTAAATGGTTTACTACATAAAAAGTCTCGAGAAATGTGCAAAAATGTAAATACTATATTCCAACCACTCGTTTGTTGACACAGTTGGCGTTACCGTATGACTAGACCGATTTACACATCTACAGGACAGGTGCACTAACTAGTAGTTTCATTACATAGCAAATTTAGTGTATGTTAATATACAAATTACCCATAAATATTAAATACCCCGTTAAATACCTAGTAGAAATAGAAAAATAAAAGATAAATAATCGCTTTGATTTCAGTTTGAATATAAAACTATGAAACAATAATTTATTTTTCAATACTACTTGCCCATAAAAATAAAGGCATTCAATTTTCAATTTTTCTTTTATTTAATAGGTACCTTGAAATTTGTATGCTTTCATAGTTAATTACAATATATTTTGTGTAGGATTATGTTCGCTAAATTATACATGTGTAGAATGATTAAAAACAAAGTTTTTAGAATATTAAAAAAAAAATAACATTTTACTTTATACCCTTTTTATTGGTAATCTAACTAATGGGAGATTTGATAATATGATGCCCCCTGTTGACTATGATTTTCTATAGGTATTTCAGTTAATTTATTGACACTCGAGTTGATTCCTATATTTTTATATTGATCAGTCATAGTATTTAGTACTTAATTATATTGTAGAAATATGCGGAAATATGTGTAAAATTTGTTTTTGTTTTGAGACATCTTAGAAAAAGTATTGAATGCATCACTATTAGATTACTCTTTTTTAATAATTTTTATGTTGGGTTATTATTATGTTTATTTTAAAATCTAATCTTCTATAAATAACAGATTAGAAATATGTATATAATATATATTTGATGTACAATATTATATTATTTATCTTGAAATCAATATTTATATGAAATTAATTGTGTTTTTTATTTTATAGAATGACGATGTGCGTCATTAATCTGACAACAGATTGGGAGAGAATGGTGAGTGTTTTTTATTTTTTCTTGATAAGATTATTTTTTATGAGTAATAAAAGCTTTTTTTGCTCGTTTCATCTTCGTTAAACAAACTGAAATAAGCTTACTCACAGAAGAATATCACGTTTTTAGTTGATACTATTGATCGTTAGAGAGCGCTAGTGTATATATATTTTAATAATAATTTTAAATTATAAAATATTAACAATCGTCAATAATTAATATTGTCTCTTGTACAAAATTGGATTTGTATTGATATACAAATGGAATTAAAAAAAAAAATATTCTTGTGTTGATAGTTTTGGGTGTAAAACTTTAAAAAACAATTGGTTTGCAGTTTTATGCCTTTAAACATTTCTAATAAAATATCTGAATGAATGCATTTGTTTCAAATGTATCTATAAAAAAAAGTATATAAAGTATCATAAACGAACACAATAATGTGGTATTCAAACCTATTGACCTGTTGAAATATTGAGTATGGAGTAGTTTTATGTGTAAATGTGTACCTACAATAAATACAGTTTCACATTTGATACTTGCTAATGATTATTACTTAGATGCCTGACATATAAATCCTAGAATTGACATTTTATTTATGTAATTTATGTAAGTTACATGAATATGAAACATATTATAAATATTACAATAAAGCGATAAAAAATTTAAATACACGTATCTTTGGGATAAAATTTTTAGCGAATTGTGACAATTGTACACTTGTACTTGTAAATACTTATAGGTTAATATGTTGAATATCTTATTAAAGCAAGTTTTTCAGAAATTCTATATTTTTTGCAATAATTATTGTATTCTTAAACTCAATAATAGGTAGGTATCTATTTGTTATTATGGGTTTCTTATATAAGATAAAATTTAAACAAGACTCATGCATAAAAAATTAGCTCTGATAATTCCCATTATAGTGCCTATAAATATTATTTGACCTTATTATATCATGTAAGTAATGTACCTATATTAGTTTTTGTTTTGTTATCTTGGTATCAAATGAACAAATTTCTAAAAGGACCTAGTGTCCCAATAAAAAAAATCCACCACAGTCAAATTATAGATTAAAATATTTAACACGGGTAGTACAGTATTATATTTAATCATTAGTAATTATTAGTAGTTGGTAATAGTGGCTAAAGAATCAACAATTTTATTAATTGGTAATATCTACCTATTGTTCATTTTATAATCAATAGTTATATTTATAGTTTCACCATAGATCAAAGCTTTCTTGTACCTACCATATATAAGATATAACATAAATAAAAAATTGTTATCATTATTTTTTATGTATAAATTATAAGTTTTTTCTAATATTTAGAATTATCACTAATTATTGGTGTATTTATACACATTATGCTATACTAATAATGCAGTAATACGAGTAGATTATACGAGATAATTAATTCCAAATTTATATGTTAGTTGTCTTCAATAATTATTTACTTTAAATAATATATTAAAATATACCTATCTATGTATTATTTTTATTTTTATCAAATGACTTTAATAACCAAGATTAGATTGATTTTGTTAACTGTGGTGGTAACATTTTTAAATCCACTTTAAAAGTTTCAGTTGTGCTTGGAGAAAGATGCTCTCTCTCTCTCTCTCTCTCTCTTTCTCTCTTTCTCTCTCTCTTTCTCGCTCTCTTCAAACAGATAGTTGTACACAGAAAGAATAACTGTTTATAGTTGAGATTCAACCAGCTATTGTTGTTTGCAGAATTTCTGCTATTGGTACACTGCAAGAATCACTCCATTTAAATTTAATTATTAATATAAATAAGTAAAAAATAGAACAAAAAAATTATTATTAGTTTTGTTCATTTCAGCATGAACTTGTAGTATTGTACTTTACGTGGTGTGATATATTAGTCCTCTCAATTTTGTTTTTATCTAAATGTATGCTTTATCAGATGGCAATGTTGCATGTTTTACACGTTAATGATGCTCTGGTTTTTGTTACAAGATATCAGTGTTCCTTTGACCTATTCTTTGATGGCTTAGTGTATTATTCTTTTTATATGTTTATAGTCATAGGTGTGTAAACTAGAGTTGTCGGGTATGCTTTAGTAACACCTGCATATTTTTTTTCCGATTATAATTTTGAACTTAAAAGCCACTAGTTAGTTACTTTGAACAGATGACATATTTTCGTTGGATTCAAAATCATAGACCTAAATAAAAAAAATCATAGACACATAGAATATTTTGTGTGAAACAAGTGTTTAATTGCCGATAGCTTAAATGCAATGGTAACATTATAAAACCAGTGAATAGTGAGATCCCCTTAAAAATACTACAAATGATCATTACCCGGTCATCACGGTTAGGTTATAATAATCATAATATTTTGATACTCATCTATATTTTTACATACTGTTATATTTTATCATTAGTGAACAAAGGTCCCAAAAACTATCATACGGCTAGGGCCCAGGCAGCAATCCTACCCCCTGCTATGGTTAGACTGACCCTGTCAGTCATAATAATAACCAATATATTTCACTGTGTCTAAAGTACTAGTGCACATGAAGGCTTCTTCTTTCTATTTTCATGCTTATCAAAGGGGAAAGGATGGTTTAGTAAGGAAAAATATAATTTCAGTTGCACTTGAACCCAAAGTCTGGTCATCAACGCCTATATTTATAGTCAATTTTTATAATATTAAGTGTTAAATTTCTCTGAATTTGTTTATTATATTTTTCAAGTTTTTAAGTATATAAGACACAAAATAATTGTATATACATACAAAACATTGCCTAATATACACGTTCTATGAGATTTACTAAACTATATTTACTTTTTTAAATTAAATATCTAATAATATATGTAATTGGCTGACCCTAGATTCTAGATAGCTGCTAGGAGGAATAATAATAGTAATAATAATTAAATTTGTTGTTAATCATAATATCCATTTATTTAATTATTTAATTATATTTAAAACTTCGGCGTCAGTAACTTTGCTCTTAATATTAAGTTGTCATAAAAGTTTATATGAGTTATATTAGTTTAGTTCATTACTATATTAATGTTTAAACCCGTATAAACTGTATAAATTAGTAACAGTAGATCATATATTATTTTATTTATGAACTATGAGAAAAAAATACAGTTAAAAAAATATTAATTCAAAATAAATTATGCGTTAAGTTATAAAATATAAACCATGTCAAATATTTATGAAAAAAAATTGTATTATTGTAATAAACATACGTGGGAGGATACAGTGCAGTCTATAGTTGTGTATTACACTTACATTTTGTGAAATATTTTAATTAAAAGTTGTATGTGAACCTTCAGGCTTACATATTAAACTATGCCAACTTATTTGCTGTCACTCGATGTTTGTGAATTTAACCCTTGGTGGAAATTTTCCTTTATTTCTTTATAATTTTAATTTTAATTATTTCATGGTAACTCATAAATGTTCATACCTATAATTTAAATATTTAAACAACTGTAGTTAATAATTTAGTGTTTGTACTTTTATATATATGCGATGAAGGAATTCATTTTTACCTTGAAATGATGTGTTTCTTTATGGTTTTATAGTAGTCTTTTTTTTTTTTTTAATAGAAATAGTACTTCAAGTTTCATATGACTGTACCTTCTAAAGATTAAAAATTTGACTTACAAAGTACTGTAAAAGCATTGATTGTTGAATAAACAGATAGCACATGCAATGTTAATATTCGGCTACCAAATGAGTAACTATTATGGAGCGCTGTATAGTGTAGTTTGGACGGAATGTTGGTGGAGGTGGTCTCTCTATCATAAGTAGACGAAGTTGTCGTCGAAGGGGGACCAGTTAGGTTAATTAACATATTACAAGTTTATTTATTATTTATTATCATGATAATATAATTTATATATTATATTTTGTAATAAACAATATTATCATGTACAATAATACTGGAGTGAGTTTTTATTTATTGAAGACTGTTAACAAACAGCGATAAAATCAAATCCACTTGACAAGTGTCTAAATGATTTCGGGGTGAGCTTGTTTTATTCGAAAACCTATTTCGGTAAAAACGCCGATAGAGACACGACGGGTTAGGCAAGTCGGTCGTTTGATAATTGTAATATACAGCGGGAGTACTAAGATAATAACGGAAATTCTATTATAAATTTAATTATTTTTTCATATATGCAACGCCACCTGTCGGCAGTTTGTATAAACATAATTTTAGTAACCCCCCCTATACCGCGTCTACGTCATCACATCGCGGCGGACTGAACTCTGGATACCGCGGTCGCGGTCTGTCGCGACAGATTTTCGAAAAACGACCGTTACAAAAAAAATCACTTTCCAAGAATTCGTAAGCGATTATCATTGGCTGTTGGTTTTTTCCAACCGTTTCGCCGACCTGTAACGACTGGTTTTCCCTTCCGTTTCAGTCTTCGTCGGTTCGCGTGTATGTATGGGGGCTCTCCGAACGGGTCCGTGTTCCGAGAATTTTATGCCGACCGCCATTGTCTCGTTTCACGGTTTCAACAATTTCGCTTCGCGACGATGGTAATAGTATTTATCGACGAATAATCGCACGTCTCACGGCGGTCGCGTGGGCGCAACCAAATTATTTCGTCGCTAAAATACTACCGTACCATCGACATTCGGTGTTTCACGTATTTTTCCTATCGTATCGCCGCCGCCGTCGCGTCCGGTGCGCGATCCATTACGCGAGTGTAATGGCCGTCGCCTTCGGATTTTCAACGATTCCGTCGAGGCTCGGACGACGTCTAATACAAGCCGGTAAAGGCTTCGGAGTGTGCGTTTTTTGACGTCGTCGTCGTTTCGTATCGCATCGCCGCCGCCGTCACGTACGGTGCGCGATCCATTACGCGAGTGTAATGGCCGTCGCCTTCGGATTTTCAACGATTCCGTCGAGGCTCGGACGACGTCTAATTTAAGCCGGTAAAGGCTTCGGAGTGTGCGTTTTTTGACGTCGTCGTCGTTTCGTATCGTATTCGTCGTGGTCGGTGCGATCGCCGCCATTTTGATTTTGGTGTTTCGCGAGTCACGGCCACGGCTCGGATGGTAAAAATATAACACTTTTTTTCGTTTCGTTTCGATTTGTGCGGGTAAAGAATTCGCGATCACTTAAAGCGGTCCCGCCACAATATGGGTGCATCACATTCGTTCATTATTGTATTGCGATGGCGCCACAAACAAGCCAATATTTGAGGTACAGTTTATTATTATAATAATAATATGATTCATTTGTATATGTATTCAAACAGCCAACTTATTTATGTTTCGGTTGTGCCAACGAGGCAACATATTATTATTATTATTATTTAAGTACATGATTATTGAAATTATTAGTATATTACACTGAATAATTACTATTCTTTTCTCCTATTATTGAAACATTATTATCATGACATTTACCATATTGTATTATCCGTCTGTAACGTATACATCGTAGACGAAAAAAATAATAACGTCGCGCGGCACGCGTTGCAGTGTGATGTTCCGCCGCCGTGGCCGTGTGGTCGCGTGGCCGTCGTGATGGAACGACGACGACGTGGTCGCGCGCTGCGGACAGAACTCTGGATACCACGGTTGCGATCGTCCATCCGGAATTCGTTTAAAAAACGACAGTTAAAAAAACAAATTACTTTCCATGAATTCGTGAATAATTCTCATTGGATTGTTCGTTTCAACCGTTTTAACGGCCGACGACGCGGGGATTTCCTATCCGTTATCCCTTCAGTCTTCGTCGGTTCGCGTGTATGTGGTGGGCTTCTCCGATCGGGTCCGTGTTTCGAGATTTTTATGCCGACCGCCATAGTCTCGTCTCACGGTTTCTACAATTCCTTTCGCGGCGATGGTAATAGTATTTATCGACGAATAATCGCACGTCTCACGGCGGTCGCGTGGGCGCAACCAAATTATTTCGTCGCTAAAATACTACCGTACCATCGTTATTTTCCGTATTTTTCCTATCGTATCGCCGTCGCGTACCGTGCGCGATTCATTACGCGAGTGTAATGGCCGTCGCCTTCGGATTTTCAACGATTCCGTTGAGGCTCGGACGACGTCTAATACAAGCCGGTAAAGGCTACGGAGTATGCGTTTTTTGACGTCGTCGTCGTTTCGTATCGCGTCGCGTCCGGTGCGCGATCCATTACGCGAGTGTAATGGTCGTCGCCTTCGGATTTTGAACGATTCCGTAGAGGCTCGGACGACGTCTAATCCAAGCCGGTAAAGGCTACGAAGTATGCGTTTTTTGACGTCGTCTTTTCGTATCGTATTCGTCGTGGTCGGTGCGATGGCCGCCATTTTGATTTTGGTGTTTCGCGAGTCACGGCCACGGCTCGGATGATAAAAATATAACACTTTTTTTTCGTTTCGTTTCGATTTGTGCGTGTAAAGAATTCGCGATCACTTAAAGCTGGCCAGCCACACTAGGTGCATCACATTTGTCCATTAATGTATTGCGATGGCGCCACAAACAAGCCAATATTTGAGGTACAGTTTATTATTACATATAATAATAATATGATTCATTTGTATATAGTCAAACAGTCAACTTATTTATGTTTCGGTTGTGCCAAAGAGGCAACATAGTATTATTATTATTTAAGTACATGATTATTGAAATTATTAGTATATTACTATATAGTGTCATTTTGAAGGAAGGGCTCTTGAATTTATGTTTTTTACAATAATATACTTAGAGTAATTGTATTCAAATTGGAATAGTGTCCATACATAAATTATTGAGTAGCAAATCTATTCACCTTTTCAGGTGAAAAACAATATATGGTCCATATGATAAAATACATCTCTTAACATGATTGCACTTGATATTTTCTTTGAAATGTATTCTGTAAATTGGATAGTTATTATGCATATTAAAACCTAATAATAATTTAATAAAAATAATTAATCACTTATATAATAGGTACTTAAATATATTAGAATGGATACCTATTAATTTACTATTCAATATAAACAAAGATAATTATATGATTAAGAATTACATTATACTTTTTACAGTCATTGTTAATTAGTAATATCTAACCCAGCCTATATTTATTTAATCCAGACTTGCACATTACACTTTAGTAAAAATTGATGGTCAGTAGGTAATATAAACATATTATCTACTATAATTTAATAATATTTTATATAGTAAAAAAAAAACAAAATCACTGTCATAAGTAAATAGAAACTCATAAATGAATAAAAATATAATAATTTAATATATTTAGTATTTAATTTAATTAAAAACAATCTAGTGTATTTAAAATAGACAATGTATGATAAATATATAGGTAATAAAATAAAAACATTGCATGAAGTATTAAAGTTTTAGTTTCTTATATACTGTAATACATAATAAAAGGTTTTTAGAAAATTAATTTACCCGTTTCATTCTAGCAACAAATTCTGCTTACAAGTTTAAGTAGGATAACATTATTAAACCTATACAAATTAATTATGAGTAGTTAAAAAAATATTATGTCTTATTAAATAATTCAATAGTTCTATCTATTTTAATAGCATATATATTAATGATTTCTTCATAAAATGGTTCATTTTCTTTGAGCTGTTGGATTAATAATTTTTCTTTTGATATGGTAGACAGAGATCTTAATCGCTTTTGAGAAGTACTGTTTCTTCAATAAGTTATTATTCGCTTAAGGCACGAAAAACTTCTTTCTAGAGAAACACTTGTAGATGGAATGGTTAAAATAAGAGAAAATAGCTTATATACTTCAGGCATAATTTCTTTTAAACCATCTTTTTCAAAAATCTTGATCATATCATACATGTGCGATAGGTTATGATATTTGACATCATTATACAATACTTCTAATTCTATTTTTAATTTGTTCATATCAGGAAACATATTATAAAAAGTTTTTTAAATATTTTATATTATCAAAGCACATGTGGGAAATTTAGTACGATAATCTTTAAATTTTGGAACATCAGCTAATTGTAAAAATATCAGCATCATTAAATCTAACACTTAACTGCATTAAAATACTATCAATAAGTTCATAAAACAAAATTCTGAAACTTGATTCATTATTAAGATTTTTTCTTGAAGCTTTGGGTAATTTAGTTTAAATAACTGCATTATTATATACATTTAAAAACTCACTTTGGTTCCTTTTGTTTTTTATAAGATCACATACAATATTTATTTTCCTTGAACAATATTCAATGTCAAATGGTTCATTTTTTAGTGTGTTGAACAAGTTATCAGTTGTTTATTTTAAAATTTTATTTATTTAATCCAGACTTGCACATTACACTTTAGTAAAAATTGATGGTCAGTAGGTAATATAAACATATTATCTACTATAATTTAATAATATTTTATATAGTAAAAAAAAAAACAAAATCACTGTCATAAGTTAATAGAAACTCATAAATGAATAAAAAATATAATTATTTAATATATTAAGTATTTAATTTAATTAAAAACAATCTTGTGTATTTAAAATAAACAATGTATGATAAATATAATATAGGTTGTAAAATAATAACGTTGCCTGAAGTATTAAAGTTTTGGTTTCTATTAAACCGTAATGCACAATTTAGATTTTAAAAAATTATTGTTTTAATATGTATTTATTTTACATTGTTAATTGTATATATATTAATCAGTTTTATTTAATATATATTTATTAAATTATTATATGTCATCAATGTAGAAAAATGTAATGTATTTTAATTAATTTACCTGAAGTAGAATCATGTATATCCAATAAATTATCAATTTGAATCTCAGTTTAGGTATCAGGGGTATCTATCATTTGAAACATTTAATTCTGAATCTTGAGATAGGGTACATCAATATAATAAATAATTAGGTATTAATACAACATTTAGCTGTTATTATAACATTATTATAAATTGACATAGTTTTTAGAAAAATGTTAGGCATTTATTAATAAGCTTATCTGCAGAAGAGTCTATAGGTATTTAAAATTACCATGGTTTTTTAATTCAAAACTATAGAGGTAGGTAGATGTAATATTTCTAGTGATATTGAATTATGATACAATTTTCAATCAGTTACCATTTGAAGGTTCTAAATGTGTATATTTGAACACATTTTTAATGTAAATATGATAATTGCATATAATGTTTTTGAATTTTACGGTTGTTTTTCGTTGGATTATTGTGTAACTTAATTTCTCAACAATGAATGTTGATGTAAATAAGTGATTTGTGATCATTATAGTGCTTTAAATGATTCACATATGTATACATTTGTTTGAAAATAAGTACCTATTCAAAATCATCAATGTAAAAATATGCATAGATAGACATTTTTTTTATAAATTATATATCCGCTTACTTATTTGAAATTAGATCAGATTTGCTCGTTTTTCTTTGATGGTTCTATATTCTATTATAATCTTTGAAATATATTTTCTTTTCAATTTTTTTTTAGGGTTTAAATTGCACAGTGTTTTTAACTTATTTACTTTATTTTAAAATTGATTTAGGTATACCAACTTGTTTACTCAACCGTGATAACTGATATTTAATGTCTATAACATACTGCATCTTTTAATTATGTTTCATGACAAATTATATCTTTGAAAATGGCTGATTTTTTTCGGAATCAACTTTTATATAAAATATATTTTTCAACAAATTCACTGTCTCCAAAACTTTTATTTTCATGCGCTATTACATTAACTATTTCTCAACTTACACATACAATCTTCTCATTGTTTTTATTTTGTTTTACTTAATAAACTTTCCACATTTTCAGCTATAAATGTATTATATTAATTATTGTTAAAACCTTGTTATTCTTTTGCTCATTTTATAAATATTTTTTGCTTCTCTAGATTTAATTCTAACATATATCTATATAATTCATACTTTTATACAATAATTATGATAATGATTATAATAATTTTGTATTTAATATATATTATTCTTTTGAAAAATTTGAAATTTACATCCTCTTATTAATTTTTCTTATTTGATTTTTTAAAAATCAAAACAGTCTTTTGACATTTAGAAAAACTGGCAATTTAAAAACTTTTTATGCTGTAATACGGTATTCAAATATATTTATATACATATATTATTGAGATAAGATAAGATAAGAATAACATACAATTTAATTATAATAAAACCACAGTTATCACAATAATTCACAAGTGAAGATAACCGTGAATGCAATAATGGTAATTTTAAATTATACACAGTTTTCTGACGGCGTATAGTATAGGCAATTTAATGGCATTGGTACGTTCAGTATCATAAAGTTAAAATATCACTTTTTTATCATATAAATTTAGTGACTTCACCGATGATTCCAATTTATGTTATGGTTAAAGTTGTATTGAAATGAAACTATATTACTATGGATAATATTTATGACATATTGTACGTGCCTCACTGATGATACTAAAAACTAAATTTGTTGAAAAAAAACATTCATTGGAACGTTTGGATAGTTTGATAGTTTTGTTCGATTTATATTGTATTTATAGTGTATTAAATATTTCCGTGGCATGAAGTGTTTCCAATATTGTTTAAAGCTTATATTGTTCAAATTCAATGTTATCGGTTAGCGTGTATTTTTTTATTTGTAAAATCGTTTTTATAATATAGCATGTATATATACTATGTAGCTATTATGCGTATACATTTGTTCTGAGCATAGCGGCGTTGGCTTAAATATAAACTGGTATTTGCGTAGTCAATACATTGATCAAAATGTCATGCCCCGGGGACAAGCGCTCGGTTCGGTTACAAATGTCTCTTAATGCTGGGAAGTGGCACATTGATCGAAGCCTTTGAACGTGGTAGGAGGGGGCATAAAAAGATTATTGAAATTTCCGACGGGATGCAAAACAGTTCGGCTACGCGCCACGGTCGTAAATTATAATATTTATTATCCGCACAAAAACACAGCCGCGCGCTCGCATTGTGTTCGAAAGACTTGTTGGATACACAAAAGATTATTGTGGTGTTTTAAAAATACATCCATCGTATATACACGTAAATAATATTATGCGTGTTGCTGTTTGTATTCTTTTTACGATGTATAAAATAATAATCGTTCCTCTCGTCTCGCGTATTATCTGCGATTTTTAAATACCTTTAACGGCGGCGGCGGCGACAACGACGACGGTGATAAACGACTACGTCGAGTATAATATTATATACATATATTTATACGTGCAATATAATAGGTAATAATAATAAATCTATTATGTATGATTGATATAATATTATATTGATGTAGGCCACTCGGTGTGTCGTTGACGTTGCGTTAAAACCGCGATATCGGCATTATTTTGACATGAATTTTTTCATACGTATAGTGACAGCGTGTAGTTTTTTCCCACTGAATCGCCGTTTTTAGACGCCACCCATCTACACTTAACCGTCCACTACAAAAATGCAAAAACT